>CM070602.1:18086423-18530800 GCA_036346395.1 Hsuehochloa calcarea | reverse complement strand
TAAGTTTAGTAAACGTTGACCATAAGGTCCAGTTATTATTACTATTTGTTATTGTGATATCTTTTTAGTTAAATCAAATAAATAGATGGTATTTCATCACTGTTTCCTACGTGAGCTAGCTACTGATCTGGTACTAGTTCAGAATACACAGAGGGTTCCTGAGATGTATTTTTGGGTCTTGGCAGAGGTGGTATCAGAGCCATATCGACTGTAGAGTGCAACCTTAGTTAGCATGGTTGTTCTAGCTAAAAGCCTTAAAACTTATTTTTTAAATCAAATCAACTTAATTTGACTTAAGTTGTTGTTATTTTCTCATCTATTCTATTTCTTTTCCCATCCTAATCTATTAAATTCCTATCATATTCTATTCCTCCTCATCTTGTGCTAGAGACCTGGGGTCTTGTACTATTAATTTCTTTAGATGGTTCAAGTGTATCATGATCAAAGAGGAGATTGGCTTGGAGTTCTTCAGTCCTTGTTGCAAAGTTTGGGAACAAGTAGGTGTGCAATTTACTTCACCAAGGAAAAGAAAGTGAAGGGGCACATAATTGGATTCGAGACTAGAGTGTATTTCATCGTGGGGATTGGAAGCCACATCCGTCATCACGGTATGAAGTGCAACAACGAGCTTGAAGACATGTCGTGATCAGCGCCAAAAAGTTGTTCAAGAATTTGCAGTGCACGAGATCAATTTGGCCAAAATGGTTTAGTGTGTGATTCAAGTAGCGTCGGTACCAGCTGTTATTGAACTGGAAGAAGAGTTGGAAGAATCCTTAGTTCCATTGCCATCACCTTCCCCACCCAGTCTAGAGGAAAGGTGTCGAATCACCAGCAATCGTTAGGAGTATCTTCATCGCTTCGTGCATTTGTTAGTCTGTAGTTTCCATGTGATTCACAAACTTGTGGGTGTTCTACGATGGTCTCGAACAAGAAGTTGAAGAGTCTTCGTTCTCTAGACCAGAGTGGGAGCCATCCTATTAGAGTCTTTGGTAGCATTTTTAGATCGTTGTTGCAATAGGTTTTATTTGGGTTGTGTGTAAGTGGGAGCTACAGTTTTGCTGTCAAGCATTATGTTGCAGTTATACTAAAGCTTTAATTTAAAGAGTTTATTTGTTCTTCCATAGCGTTCTAGCTATGTCTTCTTTGTCTTTTGCCTTTGGTATAATCTATTTTCCCCTAATTAAGTTGTTTCTATCTGTTCTAGATTGCTTATCTAGTCTATTGTGCTATTCCCTTTCGTCTACATTGCTTTTCTATCTTACCTACTAAACCTATAAAGAATTGTCGCGGATGGTTGACTTCGCAACACATTGAGCCGATTACATCGAGCGGATGATGCCAACGTCAATGTCAATGCTAGTGGCCCGTCACGATCCACGGGCTGCGAACCAAGCATGGCATAACTTCTAGTAGCTTAGACTCAATTCATGAGTGCAATGATGCAAAATATGAGCGATTATAATGACTCAACAAAGTCGGACGGCTACTGCAATAGTCAACTTATTGAATCGAGAATAATCAAGTAGCGAGATGTTCCACCACCACTCATCAACATTCCAAGTTATCCAGTACAAGAGGACTTGTCCACCTACATTTTCACATTCTTGGAACCTTTGGGCTTGAGAAGATTGACTTCGCTCGATTAAAAAAGCTCGCCATTGCTCAATGTAATGATAGTGATAAAGTTCTTTATGATTCACATTGGTTGGAAGGTACAACCACGTAATGGTGGAAAACTATACCGTAGTTTCATGAGAATTCACAAGCTATTACTTGTGAACAACTTTTAAATGCCAACGCATATTCCAAATGGTATAGTAGAAATGAAGAAGAATGAATGTCATGAACTACATGACAAGAAACATGTCCTTGGGTGAATATCTCAATAAGTTCACTCAACTTTCTCGCTATGCTCAGGAAGATGTTGCTACGAGATAATGCACATCAAGTGATTCAAGCGTGAAGCTTAACCTGACCTTGAAAGTACAAGTTATCATAAATGATTATGTGGATTTTCAGCATACGGTGGATAAAGGCGTACTTATAGAAGATTCTCGTCGTGAGTTGGAAGAATCTCGCAAAAGGAAGATGATACAATATGGAGTTCATAAGAATCAGCTACATAGTGTCAAAACCAATGCTCAACAACCTTTTCGTCCTAATAATTCATCTGCTGGATTCAGAACCCCTGCACCAGTATCTCATTCAGGAAACGCATGAATTCCCAATGTTAATAACAGCAACAATCATTAGCCTCAGAGGACTAACAATCTAGCTACATGAGTTACCTTATTAACAAGAGGAGGGTCGATGGAGTTTACCTCACGCTCGATAGGCTTGAGCTGTTGTTTTGACTTGAATGTCGAAGATCCTCAATAGATGTGATCGATGGTGTGCTCTGGATATTGAAATGACATCACCTCATCGTTGTCCGACTATTTTTGATCACTTGTTTGTCCTAACTCTTCGAGCGTAAGGAGTGGTCCTTTGCCAGCGTAGTAATTTTAGAGTTTTTGTTGACAAACTTGGCAATTGTGAAGATCGTGTCCTTCCTTTTTATGGAAAGGACACCACATAGGATTGTCATTCTCCCATTCGGGGCGTTTGCCTTTGCCCGCTGAGTATGGTTTGGAACTTCGAGGCTCCTTATCTCTCACGACCAAGACCTCCTTAGAGTTCTTAACTTGAGGCTTTTTGCCTTTAGTCTCGCTCTTGGATTTCTTGACCTATTTGTCCTTCTTCTTGCTACTTTCGCTTGCCTCTCGAGTGCCTTTATCATCTTGATCGATGGTACAATTCCACTCGACCGCTTCTGTAGTATTTGCATAGCAATCGGTCATACAGAAGAGTCAGAAACCTCAGGAATTGATTTGCAAACCTGACTGAGGCGTCTGATAAACTGGCGCAGGGTCTTATGAGAATTATGTCGCATTCTGTGCAGGTCATCCTCCTTTCCGGAATGGTTGTAATTACCCTAAAAATTAGCCAATAGTAGATCACATAGATGCTGCCAGGAGTAAATCGACTCCTATTGCTGATTTAACAACCACGAATGAGCAGATCCTTCAAGCACAGTAGGAAGGTAGTTACCATGACGTGCTCTCCTCCTACTGCTGCTCTGACAGTGGTGGTGTAGATTTGAAGAAATCCAATGGGATTTTGTGACCCATCAAAATTATTCATATTCGCCAATCGAAATCATGGTGGCCAGCGGACTGCTCGAAGGTCGGACGAAAACGCACAACATCTGGTAATAATGTCATGACGCCTCCTTTGCAGAAAAGAAGGTTTCAAATCACCAGGTGATTGTACTCGACGATACCTAGTGACAGGCATGCCTGACCTATCATAGGTTTCAGTCCTACGAGGGTAATACTCCTCGTATTCTATTTACTATTGCAAATTCCATAGAAGAAGTGGTGAACGACCACTTCCTCTAGGAACTTGTCGATTACCAGACGTTCGTAGGAATCTCCTCCGACTGGAGTCGCGGTTGGAAGAACGACCAAACCTATTGCCTTGACATTCTCTATTAGGAGAGTCATTTAAACGACTAGCGTTTGACGGAGTAGTTCCGGTACGACTTCCAGAAAGGTGTCACCGAGTTTTCTCAAACCTAACCATTGTATCTCGAAGTCTTTGTGCGATCACTCTAGCAAAGAGGTTATAGCCTAGCGCTTGTCCAAGCTCTTGAGTCGAGTTTTCGATCGGGTCTTATCCGCAAAGTTCTTGAGCTTCTATTATTGGTATTGATGCGCCTGTAAAGTTCTCCAGTGCGCTATTCTTCTCCTCCAAGTGGTCCGTGATCATCCACATCCGAGTTTGTCGAAGCATGCCTTAGTAGAGTGTGATTATTTCTAGGATTTCGGCCACGCTCATGAAGGTGGTGATCATATACATCGCCGGAGGAGTCCTCGCCATCACCACGAGAGCCCAAGTGAGTGTGCGATGGGAAGCATCCCAGTCCTACCTCTTGGATAGAGATTAGGATCTGAGGGGAGGACAAAGGCCTCCTGGATGCTATTATTCGAACTTGCACCTGAGTCCTCCTGACTTGAGGAGTGGTCGAGAGGCGAGATCTCGCGACTGCTGGCAATCCCTCCAAGAAGTGGAATTATAGGCTATAACTGTCTCCAGTCGAAGGTGAACCCTGTGATGGTGTGGTCGAACCTGCGGGACAAGCGGGCTCAACATCGCCCCTTGCGGGGGTAACCAAAAGGTGATGGTTACCAGATGTTGATTGGGTCCCGGAATGATGGATTCCAAAACTTGTTGTCCTAGATCAGATGACCTTAGGCGGGCTTGGACATTTAAAGGGGGTTCCTTGTCATGTTTTGCACCCACCTTGGTATAATCCTGAACCTGGTCGGATGGACCCTTGGTAGTCAGTGGGAATAGCATTCCTCACAATCAACTCAATTCAACTACAAATTTACCCAAAAATAAGCCCAACTTTCCTATCTTTGGTTCATTAAAAAGCGGATTGCCGACGATCTAGTGTCGACCTTACGAATGATTGTTTGGGGGACTTCCTATGAAATATATTCACGTAAAGAGACACGGGATTTATACGAGTTCGACATTTTTTGATAGAATAATAACCCTACTCTTGTGTTCTTGTATTCAATATGCTTGTTACAATCGAAAGAAATCATTCAAACTAAGACTCAATGACCCCCTTACTAATGATTGGGGTTGGCTTAATTGTCACTGGTATACCGGGATGGCGTGGGCCCAAGACTAATTAATCAGAAATAATTGAAATTGAAATTAATCAGAAGTCTATGACACGTGGGCCCCACTATCCTAATGAACAGTATACACCGGTCCATGGACCAGCACTGTGCCATATGGACCGAAGTCCATGCACTATTCACATAGACCGAATCTATGACAGATGTGTCCCATCTATTAGTGGTAATTTCCTTTAGAAAAATAATTAAAAAAGAAAACAAAATGCATGGGCCCCACCTGTCATTCACTAGAGCCTTTTCAATAGAAAAATAAAACAAAAAGAAAATAAATGGGTCAGGTTCACTTGTCAGAGAGAGGATTATCTCTCTCTTTTTATTTTTCAGGATTTAAATTAGGGTTAGATTTCGGAGAGCCCGTTCTCACTTATTTCAACTCCAAATTGAACATTTTTTGTTTCTAAATTTGTCTAAATTCAAACCCTACCTGACCAAACCAAAAACACAGATTTTGGAGTTCATTTGAATTTTGGGTTGCAATTTGAATATTTATGTGCTTATTCAAACTTTGGTTATTTTCACATGTATTGACACCGAAGCTCTCGAAGAACATCAAGTTGAGCAAGACAAGGACCCGCAAGATGTAGAGCAAGATGAGTCAACACTTTGATCATTTTGCACCTACTTTTGAAATGCAATTATATTTATTTTAAAGTATGAAATTGCATTGCTACGATTTATACAAATATGTTGATCTAACTCATAGTTACTACCTTAATGATAATTGTGTATAAACTTCTAATCCTTGAACTTGGACACTATATCCTTTGTCACCCTAGAACAAATAGTTTACATATTTATTAATAAGTTTGTATCTAAGTGTCATGCTTAATCATGCTTAGATATAGTGACATGTGGGCAATTGTTTGCCCCGACATTATTAAAAATATTTGAAAATGAGATTGGGCAGTCGAGGTTGGAACCTGACTGGTATGTTGAACTAGCAAAGTATTTAAAAAGAAAAGAAAACCAAAAACAGATTTCAACTCGGGTGGCTAGTGCTGGGTGGCACAACAGAGTGGGTATGTGGATGTACTACCTGAGTCAATTAAGGGCCCGGATCTTGTGATGATCTCTCGTGTAAAAATAGTGCAACCACAAGTCTATAATGGGTACAACCTAGCTAACTAATTTATCTGCCACCTCGCAACATCATCATTAGTGGGTGTGTGAAGTGAATTAAGGGTAAAGGAGACCGATCTACACAGTGCAAGTGAGAGACTTCCCGGGAGCATGGCCCAAGGAGGTGATACCTAGTAGCGTGGGGTTGCTTTGAGGTTGGGCATTGTAAAGGATTTGTGATAATTAACTTTGTCGCACACCTATGAAAGTGTGTCAAGGACATTATGAGTTGATTGTCTCTTGTGGGTAAAGTGTACGAACTCTGCAAAGTAAGAAAACTATCTGGATAGCCGTGCTCACGGTCATGAGCAGTGCTGAGAACTTGCTTGAGGTAGCTTTCATTTTATAATTTATGGGTGGAATGAGAGGATGGGTCAGAGCCCAGTGGTTGAAAACGCTGGGTTGGGGCCCAGAGAATTGAGATGGCCTGGTCGAGGACCAGTGAGACGTACGGGATGTAACCCGAGCATTGAGTGGGTGGAGCCACTCAATTGTATAGGAGGTTGAAGCCTCCACTAGTACTTTACAACAAAACTTAGTTTATATAAATCTGTGTTAGTTAAAATGCTAAGTCTCAAGAAATTGCTACTACATAAACTAATTCAAACATAGCCTTGTGCAAATAAAAGAACCATGAACCTCCCTTGGATAGTCTTGCATATATAATAATTGTATCGTGTGTTGGCTCGCGAGTACGGTTGTGTACTCAGGCTTGCTTAATATTATCTTTCAGAGCTGTGTGGTCAAGATCCCTATGCTTACTTTGTAGCATCGGGCTGGATGGCGAAGATCATGGAGGAGCTTATGTCGGGACCCCCAATCGCTTGCCTGTGGGCAAAGTGAATGGATTCACCTCTTTTCTTTTGCTTTCATTTGTATCCCTACTTTTTGTGTTAAAATGCTATGTATGTTTTAGTGGCTTGCTTGGCCCTTGTGTAAGACTGTTAGCCATACGATCTGTTTATGTAATAAAGTGCAATGTAGTATAATGAGTGCGATGTATGTGAATGAACCTACAAAGTATCTGTGTGTACTATCTACTGATTGAGGGAGTGACACAGATGTACACAGTGGATCCCGAGTTTCAAATTTGGGGTCCGACATTGTAGTCGACCTCAGCTACGTAGGTTGTATGGATGATTCGCCGGAGAACGTGGCCGTTGGGTTCAGCGAGATGGCGTCGTTGCCGGTAATAGTAGGATAGGGGAGGTAGAGTAGAGAAATCGGATGGCAAGGAAATAGCAATCGGAAGACAGAAGTTTATTTCTTACTTGATTCCATATTACAGAGTCGCTAGTGCTTTTAAAGAGCGAACCTACTAAACCGACTCGTATTCAAATTCTAACGTCGATACAAGCTCGGTAGCCTACTCGGAAACCAACCGACTTACAACCTGTTGTCGTAATTGCTACAGACCCTCTACCTCTGTAGCTTCGTTAGTTCCTAGAATCGATGTCGGAGCTTCTTCTACGCGCAAGCTCTGATCTTCATGAATCTTGCTCCTTCACTGATAGTTTTTCCCCCAATATGAGTCCACAACTAAGATATTGTAAATAAATCGGTTATAAACATATCGAATTTGGTTAAAAAAAAAAGAGTCAGCAAAAAGTTTTATTAGGGGATGTGCCAAAATGGGAAGAAAAAAATCAAATGACAAATGACGACGGCCTCATCGAGACGATCTAAATGCAAATATAATATATCCAATTTGAAGGTCAAATGCAAAAGATATGTAATAGCTAGGTGTTATTATCTGCATTCGTATTCCATTCTACACCTATTTTACATACCATTTTTGTACTCAATTATGCGCATATTTTACATACCATATTTGTATTGTAGCCGTTTCTTACATGCTACAGGCAATGAATTCAGTAAAATGTTGCTGAACCTAGGTGCATCTGCTCCACCTCCCCTCGCCGCATGTCGTCCTTGAGATTCGTGCTACATAATGTAGCATAAACTATTCGCTAGGTTATTTGCAGCAGATTGAACACTAACAAGCCTACGTGAACAGTACATATTAGAGGACGTAGACTTATGTTTATCTCCTCACACCGGGGCAAGTTGTAATAAACTATTCCATGTAATCTCATGGCACTCGAGGAGGTCTCCTCTCCCACATCGGGCGGTCCTTTCCTTTTCTCAGTACAGACATCTCTGGTCTCCCTCGTCCTATGTGTGATGTAAACACAGTAGATTTTTTTTTTTTTTTGACCGGCGCCGATGAAACTTCGTGGAATAAATACGTAAGAGATAAATAGTTACTGATATTATCTGTATTTGATTTCGATTTTAAAGAAAAAATAAGAAATAGGATACGGGATAAACGATATTTATCCGTATGTATCCGTGGATTAGGTGGATAAGGAAAATTTATTGTGATTTCACTTAGAAATATGATAACAGATAGGTGGGCTATTGCATCTGGGGAAGCAGGGAATACTGAGTGCTTTTTCTTTGACATCTCAGCGTTTAGTCTATCTGTATTTACTCTGATTGCACCTCTACTTCTAATGTTTTGTGTAGGGGTGTAAAAGAAGCAGATAATATCTGTCCGACTGACCGATCGAAAGCTCGCGAAGCGAATATAGAATGGAGAAATTGGTATTTGATACTATCCGTATTCGACTCCAAATCCGACTCTGAAAAAAAAAACAAAATAAGATACATAATGAGCGATATCAGACCATACCTACTCTGATTACACCCTTAGTGCACACCTGTCCTCTCTTTCTCTCTCTGTCCCTTTTTTATCAGCATCAAGCAATGCAATTATAATGTATTACCAGTAATTGGCTCTATGGGCTTTTAGGCCTGTGAAAGAAAAAAAAATTCTTCTGCCTAGAAAGATTCCATCCATTAAATATTATGATTTTTTTTTAATCAGCATCAAGCAATGCAATTTGATTTAAATAAAAAAAATACTTCTGCACAGCAAGATTCTCTGCATTAAAAAAAATTAGAATGCGTGAACAGTAATATTCCCTGCATTAAAATATTGCTTCGTGGTTTGTGAAAAAAAAAACTGCATGGATGCTTATTGTTCACAGTAGACTAATTATACTGTTTGCATAAGGCCTGGTACTGTTCAAATGGGAGGTAGTAATCTGATGGACTTATTTGACATTGCACAAATGTCGAGATCACATAGGCAATCCTACAGCAAAGCAAGGGGTGTAGATGAACCTAGGTTCAGAAAAATTGTATTAAGGTTTTCTGTGAAAAATCCGGGAACAACCCAATTGCTATCAGGCAACATGGTGGGGAGTGGGAGCTAGTCGAAAACTACTCCTTAAACACTGATCTCTTTTCTAATGCGCTACAATTCTTGTGGACAAATATCACTGGATAATGTTCCATGGTTTAAACTTTCCCAAATTTCCCAAATAGTGCCGGAAAAGCTAGCAGAGCCATCTCACCTGAGCGAATAGTTCAAGAAAGCCGGAGAGCACCTGGGGAACACCGCGATCATCAATTGCTCCGACATCTCCCTTTCCCCTGCGACAAGACACCGAATTTCACGAATCGACCGACGCGGAGACCAAGAACGAGCATACGAAATGTGGGAAAGAAACGCACCGGCGGAAGCCGGCGAGCTCCCCGCCGAAATATTACGTTCAAATGGGGCTGGAGATGAGCGCCGATGGTTTCGAGGAGTCGGGGAGGCGAGTTGCTGGGGTTTGATGTTCTTGTTCGGATGGGAACCGATCGGGTCGTGCGCAAAAGGCTTTGGATCTTCGAGAGAAATATATTCAGGTTCTCTAAGGACAATACCGCATCCTTTCTTACTGTATATCCCTTTGAGCATTTCACGTTAAAAGTTTTAAAAAAAAATATAAAAATGTTGTTGATGCAGAGGGTGGTATATGTTGTAGTCATGCAAAATTTCGAGATAAAACTCTTTCGTATTTTGGCAAATATGAAAAAGAGAATTTCTGTATGAATAGTATCAAACACTATTCATAACAACTGCTTATCAATTTCATATATTTCAAATACGATCAAGTTTTATTTTGAAATTTTGCATGACATAGAATGTATCATCCCTACCTCAACAAATGTTTTGAGAATTTTTTTAAAAACTTTTAGACATGTGAATATGTGATGCATGAATAATGCACCGTAAGGAAGGGATGCACATGATATTTTTCCAATCTCTACTACTTAAAAATTAAAGTTGGTGATCGTCTATTCTCCACACCCTCTCACTCGTGTCCCTCTCTACTGATATGTGGGTCACGTTAACAGCAAACTATCTCCTCGCATACCATGTGCTCCCTATTCCTCCTCTCCCAAGATCGCTATGACGCTGCCTCTGTGCTTCCTCCTCCTCTCGCCTCACCTCCACACCCGTTCTTCTGCTCTGCTCTACGCGCTTCCGCCTCCGCCCCCTCCCTCGCCACCGCTTCCATCGGCTGAATCTGGACGGGCCACACTTCCTCCTCTCCGCCTCCGCTCTTCTGCTATGCTCCATATGCATTAACGAATTGAGATATATTATATCTACTTTATTTGATAAACTATATTTATGAGATGGATGTTTTGTAGTAACGTATAGACACTTAACTAGTGTAGGGTTATTTTCCTGTTCACAAAGACCAGGGTTCCTCGCCAACCATAGGATAATATAGTAATGAAGCACATTGCATCTCTAGTTGATGATCTCAGTTCGATTTCTACCAACTACAGGTTGGGTAGGTTATTTTGTGGGTTTTCTACTATTATCATTGGGGATTTGAAGCAGTAATTATGATTTATGATTGCACTGGTCGTTGTTCACACCATCTTAAAAAATAGGACCAAGGTCCTCCCATCACCGGACCAAAAGATACGATTTAAAGTACTATAAAGTCTGAACCACTATTTTATATGCTATTTACTAATGAATATCCTACATAGGATTGAGATAAAAAAAATTTGTTTCATTCCTAGATCCTACCATACGGATCGTGATCCTAACAGTTTATCTATTCTAAATTTCTAATGGAAGTTCAAGATCAGTCAATCGCTATAGCAAATACTGTAGCAAATAATTGTGGTAACAATTCCTTTGATTAGTTAATTGGATAGCTGAGGGCATATGAATGGCCGTTTTGATCTCTTTTTCTTGTTTGGTTGGATATATATAGTGGTCAAGTGGTAGCTTTAGAAAGAGCCTTTAGGATGGCCCCCACAATATTTGAAGCTATGAGTGGATTCGGATTCTCTGCTGTACTTCAGAGAACCATGATATAAATATTGATAGTTAGTTAGTAGTACTGTAGCAAATACTGTAGAAACAGTAAAATATTTAATGCAACGAAGTTTGTTGTAACAAGTTTACTTTATTCACAAAATTGTAGTATTTGATCTAGTCCATTTATTTTAAATCGATCGGTGAAGAAAATCTTCCACTTTCGAGGAAAACGTTGACACGCTCTCCTGCATACGTGTCTAAAGCAGTTGTCACGACGACGCATTAGAGATGTTATTACTGTCGATAACTTTTTTCCTCGGCGAAGCGTCTTTTAGCTAATCACGGCGCAGAAGCAGAGAACCATATCAGTTCAAATGGATCTGTTCAGAACTTAAAATCCAAGCTACTCACCGTCAATAATTCCGTCTGCTGGGAGCTGAACGGACAACAGACGAACAGACATTTACAAAATTGTTACGAACGTGGGCAGACAGGTAAATGAGCAATCCGATTTATCCGGCCCTTCTGACTTCTGCCGTATCATTCTTTTTTACACGACGTTTTAAAATACATGCAGTCAGCTAATAAAAATTTTAATTATTAATATACACAAAAGTATTTGAATTTATCATGTAAAAATAATATTATTAGATTTATTATAAAAATAATTTCATATTGTTATGTTTTTAATAATTTTCATTAATACATAAATAATTATTATTATTATTATTAAATGTGTGTATTCAATACCGTGCCTGTGTCAAAAAAAAAACAATCTCCATAACAGTTACGATGCACATATTTTACAGCCCATGCGAGATTTTATATCTTGAGAACGATAGTGATTAGGTTGACACGAAAACTAAAATATAAAACAAGAATGAACCAAACCATCGACAGTAACAAGCCAACATTTTCACCACAATTGCAAGAAAAAAAAGTTTTTGAGTCAAACAAGCTCACTATTCTTGACCAGCTTGTTCTCAGGACCGATATGAACATTACAACTTCATAGAAAACCAAAAACAAGGGAGCAGTTCGGCAGCATTTAGTATAAATTAGGAGCAAGTTCCAGACGAAAGGACAACTCTTAACTGCTCTTGCTGAAACAAATGAACCATGGATAGTGAGTGGTTCATGAATTAGGAATTAGAGCATCATGTGTGTAATGCTGAGAAGGCTAGTTAGCGTAGACAATGGCTTCATCTTCAACTACATCCCAACTGTCGTCCAAAGCAAAATTGCCATGGGAAGCATCAGCAACCTTTTCATCACCATTCAGACTTGCATTTGATTCTGAAGCAGAGGACCAGCTGCCCTTGGAAGCTGCTGATTTGACTGAGCTGGATGAAGCTAGTTGCAGCGGTTCATCAGCAGGAAGTTGCGTATCAAATCTCCGCTGGAGCTGCACAATGCTATCGAAGATTCCAAGCATTTCCCACTGAGATGAACAATGTAGATATGTATGTTAAACATTCAAATATTTAAAACAATTCAAATTTTTAATAATACTTACTGCAATGCATCCACAACATGGCCTCGGTACATCAATAACTCCCTCAGCTGTATTAAATTAATGCATATTAGCCAATGTTTCTTGAAACATGACTACAAGTATTTGCACTACTGATGAAAGAGTCAATGTCGGTGTTTTCACCCACATAGCTCATTTGTTACCTTCGCATTCTCCTGTGCTTGTTGTTCCAGCCTCTTAGACTCTTCCTTTGCAACATCAAGCAAGAGTTTCTCTTCCTTTAGCATTTCCTGAGCCAATGTTTCTCTTTCAATCTTTTCCTTCTCAGCTGCCGTTTTTTCTGCTTCTGCTGCAGCAAGTCTTCTTTGAAGAGTGTGGTGCATCTTCATAGCGTACATAACAAGTCATATGGAATTAAATTTCACGTTAAAGCATAATGATCAACACAATATAACTCCAATTGCACAGAAAATTGTGATATTTTCCAGACTAAAGTGAATTTATCATCCCATACGGTCCATACCCAAAAATATTTAAAAACATACATGATCACCGGGTAGTTCTAAAACACATTTTCATTCACCAAGTGATTTGAACTTAAGTAATGTTCAAAAAACACCAAACGAGATGCAGTGAAAACGAACAGTAACACAACTTTCTAATGTGTAGCGAGCCTCTATTGAAATTGGCAAAGTGTACATTAAACTGTGTGTGTCATTCTAGGATTTGCTGCAGAGAAGCCACATATTGGGGATCAACTAACAAATGTGCACCACAAAGCAAAGTCCAAGTGAAACACATCACTTAATTTGGCAATGAGTAGTGAACCTGAACTTGATGTTGGCTAGTGAACCTGAACTTGATGTT
This sequence comes from Hsuehochloa calcarea, assembly GCA_036346395.1. NCBI lineage: Eukaryota > Viridiplantae > Streptophyta > Magnoliopsida > Poales > Poaceae > Hsuehochloa > Hsuehochloa calcarea. The sequence continues at coordinate 18,517,407 of CM070602.1, read as the reverse complement.
GGCTAGTGTACACTACACTGTAATTTTATAACGTGTTAATATTAATTGGGACATTTACATTTACATTTCCATAGGAAAACACAGGATAACAGTGTAAAATTCAAATTTACCTCGTCAATGATCAACACAAAGTAGTTTCTTTCTTCAGAAATGTTGGACAACCGAGCCTGAAGCCCCTGCGCTTCTGATGCTAGAATAGATTTCTCACCAAAAACCTTCCCTGCGACCTGCATATTCCATTAATGGTTCATATTGTTTCAGTCAATTAGAAAAAAACAAGCGTATGAAAAAAGATTTCACAGTATTATGTGTACAACCTTGTTGTTTTCTTCCACTGCAAGCGCTGACATTTCTTTTAGCTTCTCCACTTTTACAAGAATATCATTTCCAGCTTGACTTGCTTCTGATACAACAAGTTCTGTTTTTGCTTCATTTAACTCTACCACCTGCAGCATTCCACTTATCGCTGCCACATTTGACAGCAAAGTAATCTGCATCATACATTAAGAGAAACTGGTGAGCTTCTTGCTTGTAACATCCAGTATTAAAAGTTAAAACGGCAAAGAAGAAACGGAATGGTTGCTAACGTTAGCGTAAATATACATCTGTACCGTACAAAAGTAACGAATTGAATCAAATGCATGTTAATTTTGATGTTTTCACTTGAGTAAATTTGTCACGACCATTGTTATCAAAAGTACGTTGTATGCCATACTGATTCAATATGCATATATACAATAACAGAGTTAGTAAATTACCCAAATGTTGCATTCAAATGTACCAAAACTATTAGGAGTGAAAGAGAACTCTGAGACTTGCAATGAAGAAACAAGGCATATTGTCCATCAATAATGCATAGCGATGTTTGCTTTTCTACTATTTTCAACCATTTGTCAAAGATTATTTCAGTTGGTACTATTTTGAGAAATAGTGATGTTGCCTGAATTAAATGAAAAGGAAACAGTTTTTACGTTCTTGTAATTTTCATCAGAAATAGCATTATCAAGGGACTCAATGCTAGCAGAATAGCTTGGTTGTATGGTCATATCAGGTGTACCATCATCATGCAATGGCAAATCATCTTCAGAAGCTGACATTCCAGGATTTTTCTCAGAAGATGAGCAATGCAGCTGTTCATCACCATATCCTCCAATAAGGTGGTCAGAACAATGCATTGATTTGTCCTGGTTGCCAAGATGAGTTACTTCATCATCAACAAGTGAATTCTGAACACTAGCTAGCAAATAATCAGAATTGCTTTCTTCAGCTAGACAACCCTGACCACATGTTGATGCTATAGCAGGCGATTGCATTGATTGTTCTCCCATGAGGTTATCTTCATTTTCAGCTATGTATTTATTGGCCATGTCAAACAGTACAGAATTTGAATGGGTATTATTAGCCACTGGATCAACCCCTGAATGAATGCTTGTGTCATCAAATGTCTGCTGATGTCCTGAAATACAATTTTGTCAACACCATGAAATGTTTAAAATGAAAAAAACTACATAACAATGCAAAAGTAATTTGTATCGAACATCTGCACGGAACAATAGATGTGGCAAGGAATATGATTTATTTACAACGCTCGACATTATGCACTAGCAATAATTCACAATGGCAGAACTGTGTCGAACCCATCCCAAGCAAGCATCCTTTCAGTGCATCAACTAACAGGTAAATTGTAATAGAAGGTAGGATTCAATGTGTTTTAGTGGAAGAAAATTCATAATACCCAGAAGGAAAATCAGTATAAAAATTTAATATATATTGCATGTTATTTAATAGCTCATTAATCTAACTTTCTTTTAAGAAGCAAGCAGTACTAATAATTCAAGAACGGGATCAAACTTTACCATGAATATATAAATCTCGGCTTATGTTTGCATTATTGTCGTCTGGGATAATATTTGGGAGGACATTATGGATAACATAGTCTGCAGCGGCATCAATGTCATCCTTAAATTCCATGGAAGCTTCTCTCACTGTTGAAAAGTTAACGTGCATAGAGAGAAGTGAGGTAGTAGTAGAAAAAAGTATCAAGTATGTGACAGGTCTAAAATTTCTAACAATAATAAATTAATAACTTAGAAGAGAAATTTCTGTACATTTACTCATTTAGTGCGGATAGTACATCTAATCAGCTAAATAACAGGAAGTAGTGAAGTCCACAGATGGCTAATAGCACGTCTCCAAACTGAAATTCAGTTTTTTTTTCCTAGGTTCCCCAAATTCTCAGTGAGAACTGAGAACTATAGATCATTGTAAAAATAATGGTAAACAAGAAATTTACTGGCACGCGTACAGCTTCATGATTCAGTTAATTTCACTTACTTTCAAGAAAGCGCACAGCGAGATCAATAAAAATACGAGTCTGGTTACAGGCTATTTCTCCTATGAAGCCGATATGAAATGTCCGATTTCCTGATGAAATTTGTTTGCGTGATGAAAGATCATAACAAGTATTGTACGATAACCAGCTCAATCCAAATTTACAGAAGTACACACTTTCCTTCACATAAACACATCATATATAGTATTATATCTTTGGTGGTATCGCTCTAAACAGCCAGGTATACACACCCACTGTTTCACAATATTTGTCCCTTTTACTGGTGCACATGTTGCAATTAATTTTATGGTAAGCAATTGACATATTATCTTTCATAGTCGTTTAAGGAGACCAAGCCGTTAGTTCCCAACAAATTTTTTTTAAAAAAAAGTTAACATGTTTCTTCTTTGATAAGCATCTTCTTGCACACCAAGTTAGTAGGTTCGCCAAAAAAACACCCAAGTTAGTCGTACTTTGCCAACGCGCACCAACTTTTAGTGTTACATCACCCCCTGCCGTTCCAAAACTTAAATTTGCAATGATATAAGCACGGGCACTACGTTTGCTCAGACAGATTAGTGGTACATGCAGGCCGACGAGGAGGAACCCGACGTGATCCCGCCACGATCGGACGCGCTGTCGCTGGCGGCCGAATTGGGCGAGGGGTACATGACTAGAGAAAGTTTGGAGTTTTAGGAGAGGGTTTTGGAACGCGTCGTCCCGTAGGATTTATCGGGCGACCTCTCTCTCTCTCTCTCTCTCTCTCTCTCTCTCGGAGTCTCGGGGAGGAGGCGGGTTTTAGTAGGAAAGTGCTTGCCGTGCCCGGTCCCGAGGAGGCACCCGCGAGGACGGTTGGATCTGGAGTTTTGTACTTGTGGCCGGCGCGACGCTTTCAGGGGGACGGTGTGGATGTGTTCTGTTGGTGGGTGCGTATATCTGGGGACAGCAACTCTGGCCCGTATGCTGGTACTTGGTACTGTGATCCTCGAACGGATGGAAATCCTTGCCAGGCTGAATCGAACGGCGTGGATTACAAGTCCATGTTTCCAACGGAGTATAACATGAGTTGTCTGGCACCTCGCGCGTAGCAGCAAGGGTGCCGACGGATACGAATAGTGGTCTTTTTTTGTATTTATATTCATATTTTCTGAATAAATATAAATTTGAATTTGAATATTATCAAATACGAATACGAATCGAACACCTACTCAATTCGGTGATACAAATATCATCATAACTTATGTAATAGCAAGATATTTATTATACTATATCCTCGTACATAGTCATTCTAGTTTAACTATTTCATCCAAAAACATGAATTCATATTAAATTAAAAATACCCACCCAACTAATTAACCATACAACAATAAAATGTGTATAATGTTTTATCGAATTTGAAAATGAATAAGAATAGTGCGGATAAAATAATATTTCGGATGGCAAAAGTTTATACCATATATTTGTGTGTGTGTGTGTATATATATATATAATTAATATTTTCTACTCCCAGGTGTAGTTACTCCCACCTCTAATATACCACCTAAAAGAATTTGGCACACTCCTTTATCACTTTTGGTATATTCATATACTAATTATAAGATACTCCAATGCGAACCACATGAAAACATTACAAAATAGTCCATAGTTTTAGTATATTTTGTAAATACCTTCATATTCGCATATAAAAAGGAGTATGTCTAAAAAATTGAACATACCACCTCTAAAAATGTATAAATACCATATAAGTGGTCTTATATATTCAGATACTATTACATACATACTCGACACAAGTAAAGATCTCCTACGTCAGAAGATACGAGAATAAAGCGAGAATTACACCGATATAGTAGATATAAAAGACTTTCTATATATATATATATAATGCAAGTGTGAATACGAATACAAATAGGAAAAAAAATCGTTAATCGTATTAAAAAATCTAAATCATATTTGTGTGCAATCAAATACGATAGTAAAATAAAACGAATAATTGTTTGCAACTGCAATCATGGCGTAGTTATTCCTACAGCAGCCCGTGGACAACGACTGATTGCTACCTGTGTCCTTTTCTCGTAGTAGTCGTAATTAACAGTACGAATGGTTTGTCATGGACCAGAAGTTCGCCGCCCATGAATTGAGCATTACCGAGTTACCACGAAGGTGTGGAGCCAACATTTCATTTCGTTGAGGGCCGCAGAGCATACATACAGGGAAGAAAACCCATCAACACGGTTTGCAAACACAGCATTCACCAACGGATCCAAGAAAATAGTTAAGCCATACGGCAATCTCCAGCTTTATTTAGTTTTTATTATATTTAGAATCGCCGCCATGTTTTATTTGGTAGATACAAACAAATACTACGACGACACAACGCAACACGGCACACCAATAGATCAAAATCCCTAAAATACGGCGCTACGCATGGACATAACGGAATACAGAATACAAATACAAATACAAATACAAATACAATCACAGGACTATATACTGTATACAAGGCCAGCAATGCACTATAGTCTATAGATAGCAGCCGTCTTGGCACGGACGACGACGCACTTCGAATAATTCAACCCTCGAAACCTCTTGGAAGTCATGAATTTCGCACGAATTTCAGGCGAAACTGCTGGATTCCCGTGTTCCAAGCAGGCCTTACATCGCAGCAATGTCGACCCAGCACTCGGCCGCCGCGGCCGTTCCATCGCAGCTCCTTCCACGGCAGCAAGCGCTCGCCGCGTCCTGGACGAGGTAGCTCTCGGTCACGTTGTCGCTCAGCACCGCGCCGTCAATCACGTCGATCATCCGCTCGTACCGCCATTTGTCGTCCTTGTACCGGTACACCTGGCTCGTCGCCGCCGACCCGTTGACCACGTCGTGATCCTTGACGACCATCCAGCCATCGGCGGTCTGCTCGTCGACGAGCTGCGCCGAGTTCTCGAAGCTCTTGGACTCGACCTTCGTCTCCAGGTTGAGGGTGTGGGAGAGGCTCCCCGTGACGACGGACGTGCCGTTCTCGCCGTCGTCGGTCTCCGCGTAGAACCAGAGCGGGTACTCAGCCTCGGCCTTGAGCCTGCCGATCACCTTCCTCGTGTCCGACCGGAACAGCACCTCCGTCTCCTGCTCCGCCTGCAGCCGGACGGTCTTGTTCTTGCCGTCGTTGGTGAACTCGACCAGGCTGCTCGCCTTCAGCTCCGTCTCCACCTCGGTCGTGAAGTTGCCGAGCGAGGACTTGACCCAGCCGCTGAAGAAGGACTTCCTCTTGGCGCGGATCTCGAACTTGCCGTCCAACAGCTGCGTCCAGTACCGGCGGGAGATGGACAGGCGCGGCGTCCGGTACCGGCCGAGCGAGGCGAGCACGTCCGACGAGCTGGGGTCCAGCCAGAGGTGCAGGTTGGCGTCCACGAGCCACTCGGCGATGCCGTCCACCACGCTGATGCCGATCTCGTGGGCCTTGCTGTCGACGAGGAGGCCGAGGAACGGGGTCAGCTCGATGTCGTAGGTCGGCAGGTTGAATGCGCCGAGCGCGGCCACGGGCTGCCAGAAGAGCGGGTTGATGCCACCGGTGTAGATGACGGGAACGGCACGAAGGAGCCGGCGATGTGGTGGTCCACGCTGACGACGACCTCGCGGTACGCGGCGTTGCCCTCCGCGTTGTGAGGTTGTTCTCCTGGATGTAGAGGTCCGGCGGGTTGGAGTACCAGAACTCGTCGTCGGAGTGGGGGACACGAAGACCTCGACGACCGCACGGTAGGTGCTCGACGGAATGGTCACGAGCTTGGAGCGCGAGTCCGACGAGTTCTGGATGCGGAACCAGTAGCCGCTCGCCGGTGATCTCCGAGATTGGCAGGATCAGGTCGGCCGGCTGGAAGTACGACTCCGGCAGCTTCGGGGTCGCGAAGTTGGGGTCAGCGACGCCGGCAGAGGAGGATGCTGCCGCTGCGTGGGAGAGGTAAGCCAGGGTTCCGTGAAATTCGAGGGAGACGTTGACGTTGTACACGCCGGTGTACTTGTCGTTGACGACGTTCTCGAGCATGACGGAGAGGACGCCGGAGGGCGGGGAGCGGAGGAGGGCGGAGTAGCGGGTGATGTCCCTGCGGACGGTCCAGCGGACGCCCTCAGGGGTGGGCTCGGCGGTGGTGGTGCGGAGGAGCTCGGCGCCGTCGAGCCAGACGGCGGCTACACGGTCGTACTGGTTGCCGGCGCAGGCGGCGGAGAAGGAGAGCACGACGAGGGACCAGGGCGCGGGGCACGCAGCAGGGGGCGCGTAGGCGGCCTTGGCCGGGGGGGCGCCGTAGGTGTCGTTGAAGGAGTAGGAGAGGACCGGCACGGTGCAGGTCGGCGCGGCGGTCGGGGACCGCGGGAGCGGGTAGGTGGGGTCGAGGTACTCCTGGGCCGCCACATTGGCCCCGGCGCCGCGGCCCGGCGGGGTGTGGAGGACGGTGTTGCTGTCGGGGACGTCGGCGTGCGCCGGGACGAGGAGGTGGAGGAGGAGGAGGAGGAGATGGAGCGGCGGCATCTTGTGCTGCTGCGTTGCGGCGAGGTGAGACCTGAGAGACTTCTCCCCCCTTTGTCTCGAGTGGAAGGGAATGTCTGGTGGTTGGTTGCTCACTTGGCTGGCCGCTGACTGCTCTTGTATAGGATATACTATACTGTATAGTAACAGTGTTGGTTTTGGATATTTCATATCTTTTTTAGCCCTGCTTCAGGGAACGTCCCTACTCACTTCAGATTGCCGGTGCTTGTCGTGAGGTAGTGACCACGTGGAATCGTGCGAAGAGGCTCGTGCCTTATCAACAACGGTGTTTGATTTGATACATGGGATCCTCCTCGTTTGAGGGCTCGGCCGTTGACCGTCTGATCGGACGATCATCGACATGGTTCTCACGTAAGACTGTTCAATGAAATTGACCAATGCAAGCAAGTTGCCTTACTCAATCTGTAAACCGTTATTATTATTATTATTATAAACCTCAATCTTAGCTGACTTACAAATCTTAATGGTGGAGCGGAAATATAAGCTGGGGATATTAGCCAACTAATAAAATCAAAAGGATAGCAGCGTGCTGACTCAACACGAAGGAACCCGCTTGAATCAAAAGCAGAGGGAGTCTTAAGAAAGAGCAGAGGGTCCAACATACAATATTCTGTCTGAGATGACAGACAGTATGACACCATCTGCACACGTACTACCTTTTGTAGCGGGCCGACTGTCCAAGGAGAAACAGATCAGGGTGAACCGCGAAACGAGCTCAGAACTGGGACGAAAGGAAGCACCGTATCATGGCAGTGTCGTTCAGCAGCTTCGCTTCCAGAGTTCCAGTATGGTCGACCGATCGACGAGCAGTAGCCGGCGCTCGCGCGCCGCTTGGGCGTTGCGACGGGGCGCGATGGTGGGGATGACGTTCTTTTTTCCCTGGTTTTTCACGGCATTTGTGCTCTCGCGCTGGCCACTGGTTCGTGTCTGCGATGGGATCTGAGACTGAGACCGACGGTTTTGGACCTTTGAGGCAAGGATTGGGACCGGAGACTATGGAGCTTCCTGGAGACTAGGGACGACTCCCCCACGCGGCCAGCCTGTGGTTGGAGCCGTACAGAGAAGCGTACGTGTACGGCCTTCAGGTCTCCATGAGGATAACGCCGGATAATGTTGCCTTCCACACCTGCTGTTTTTTTTTGTTCGTGTGTTCCTTGAGAAATCAGGGGTCAGGAATACTACGTCCCTTTGTGTTTACCAGCAGCTCGTGTGCGCCGTTTGGCGTACGAGGAACAACTGTATTGACGGGATTAAAATCTCTATTTATTATTTAGTATATAGAGATTATATATTTTTATAGTCATAAACCCTAAGTCTAACGGCCTCACTGATCGTAAGAATTTCAGATGTTACGTAGTACCCAATCTAGTTGGACATGGTTCCAAACCTAGCCTCCGACCAGTCAAATGCTCACAATATTTTTGAACTGATGTCTGCATCTACGACCATACATATGCTTTACCGTGTGACGAATGGAACATGTGCTATATATTCCATACCACGCGACGCTGCGATACTGGAGTACGATTACACGACTCATTGACATATAACCGCACAACAGTTGATACATTATCAACTGACACCTCTCTTCGACCAGACGCGTTGCTTCCCGAACAGGCGTCTCCTCCAGAGACAACTGTCAACCCTTCATCAACTACATAAGGAGGAATGCGGATCAAGTTGGGAGGCCTAACAATGAAGATCATTTGGGAGACACTCGAAAGAGCCTTGTACTCCCGAGTTAGTCTGTAGTCTAAGTTATATACACTCATTGTAATAGTCAGTTCAATGCAATAAAGAACAGTCTCACTACTTTCTAGAAGATCGGCGATTTGATCGGCGACAGCTGGCGCCGTCCGTGGGGAAGAAGGCGCAAATCTTCTAAAGGAATTTTTTGCTCATCAAATCCTCGCCCATCCTTCTGTTCATGAAATCATGGCAGAACTTGGGACGAGCGTAATTGTTTCGATCCGACGACTACCCAACATCGACATGGACGCCTGCATCCAAGCCATGCAGGTGATTGACGCCGCCCTCTTCTTCCTCTGCTGGTTCGCAAGTCGCTGACAACGCCGAAGTCAAGCAGATGGATGAGGATGCACCACTGCAACAAGTAGAGCTTCTCGAGGGACAGGACATTCCGATCAATTCGGAGTGTCCAAGAACCTCTTCAAGCCCGGTCTTTCCAACCGGCAAAAAAGGTGATAAATTTTCAGCCCTACAATCCGAGAGTCAATACACTCTCGACACCATCATGGTTGATAGGTATTCACCCACGGCTTCTGGAAATTCCAGGAGCCAACCGACATCTGGTAACAGTGTCGATGAAACCCTCACCGACCATGGGCCGAGTAGGGATGATAAAGCTCAGCATACGATCGGCAGTTCGTCGTATCAGGTTGAGTCCGCCACGGAGGCCTTAAGAGGTTCTCATCTCCGACCGGTCTCCGTCGTGGAAGTGTCCGGAAGTATCGGAAGCTCTCCACCGAGTACAAAGTGGAAACTCTTCAAGGATCGATGCTGGAAACACGAAGTCAATGCGATCGGAAATACTGATCGCAATGCCCTGTACGGTCCTGCACCTGCTACCTCACCACCATGTGTTGATGGAAATGGCGTGGGCAATCAAGCACCAGCTACCTCACCACCATGTGTTGATGGAAATAGCGCGGACAATCAAACACCAGCTACCAGAGGCAACAGAGCTGATGGACGTCTATTAGTTAATTCGCTTGGTTCAAATTTCACCAAGGATAATAAGTCAAGTATGACCAGCGCGAGGTTAAGAGAAGGTTCAGATTCCGCAAACACCAACAACCTCAATGAATCCTCCGAGACCATCCGAATCTGCATGTAATCTGCAGCGCATTCGTGATATTTTAAATAGTATTGATCCTGCTTTAGCAGAAGCTCCAGGTTTTGTCCAATTGGTAGGACAGGTGTCGGAGATTCTCCAACAAATCGTACAATGTACGGAATAATACCGAGAACGGAGGACAACGCAAAGTCAAACCATGATTTCGTCCCAGTGTTCTTCCTCTACGGAGGGCAACATGCGTATGTTGGGAATCAATCAATACAGCAGCCTCCTCGACGTTTCCAACCAATGAGTCATGAGAGAAGGAGATTGTTCCGAACAAATACACCTTCCTCTCGTCGAGAGGGTCATTCGCTTGGTCCGAACGATCTTCGACATCGCTTGAACCAGCAGTGATCGAGAGCATCATAACGCCGCGATCGCTCTGGACGCCGAGCCTCGCCTCTAATCTAAGGAACCGGTCCCCAACCGACCACAATCCGCTCCTTTCCAAAGAAGGCGCCATGAATCACCACAAGTCCGAGCTTTTTGCGTGGCTGTGTCAGGCGTTGACCTAACCGGGCCGACCGGCTAACATGGACAAATTCAATGGGTCTCAGAACCCGTTAGAATTTCTTCAGATCTATACCACCGCCATCGAGCTACCGGTGGTGACGAAACGTGATTTACCAATTACCTACCTACGGTGTTAGAAGGATCCGCCTGGCCATGGTTACTTAACCATTTATTGGATTAATCTACACTTGAGAACAACTCTACGATCTCTTAATAGTGAATTTCCAGGGTACGTATGACCACCCAGGGAAGGAAGATGATCTACATCGGATCCGGCAGAACCCAAAAGAAACTCTCCGACAGTACATCAAGAGGTTCAGCCAGGTTCGTAATTCCATACCTGAGATTGCAGAATCTTCTGTAATTCAAGCTTTCAAGGTAGGATTGAGGAACCGGAGGTTCACGGAGGATATAGCTATGAATCCCCTGATTTAACAACCGCCAACTATTCGACACGGCGGATAAATATGCAGCTGCTAGTGAGGCAGTTGAATGGAGCGAAGCTATAGATCGAAAAGACAAAACTCCTCAATCTGGTTTAGAAGAGCCTGAGAAGAAGAATAAGAAAGTTCTCAAGAAGAAGAAGCATCGCAATATAGATGGTAAGGAGGTCTTAGCGATCCCGGAAAAGCTTACCAAAGGTAAGAGGGACCATACTGGTCAAGGCAAAGCAAAGATTCCGACCGATGGATATAAAAAGAGTAAGAAGTGGTGCCCGCTTCACCAATAGGCTGGGCACGATCTGCGCACCTGCCGTGTCTAGTAAAATTAGTTGGAAGATTATTATGTAGGTAAAGGCCCACTTCCCTCAATACAAGAGTTGGGGGTAGCCAGCTTCAAAAAGGATAAAGATGGCGACGAGGAGATGGAATACCAAGAACCTCACCACACAGTCAGCATGACCTTTGGAGGATCTTCATCGTACGACTCGCGACATCATCTGAAAGCCGTGGAGAGGGAGGTCAACCTAGCAGAATCTCCGATCAGCATCAAGCCTTCGAGGTGGTCGGACACCATAATCTCCTTCGGCAAAGAAGATCGCCCGCTTCGCCGACTGACCGGTAGGTTCCCTATTATAGTTGAGCCTACCATTAATAATTGTAAGGTCAATAGAGTCTTGATAGATGGTGGTAGTTCTTTAAATATATTATTCTCGGGAGCTTTAGAAGAAATGCAGGTTCCTAAGTCAAAGGTAAAGCCAGTAAAATATGCCTTCCAAGGCATAGTCCCTGGCTCTACCGCCAAACCAATAGGACAGTTGTCCTTACCAGTTACGACCTCCTATAACGGGATCCTTGGTCGTCCCATTTAGCAAAGTTCCCGATAGCCACGCATTACGGTTATCGAGTTTGAAGATGCCAGACCAAAAGGTGTCATCATGGTTCGGGAGATCAAAAGATGGCTTATGTCTGCGATCGAAGATCTTTAGAACTGGTCGATGAACTTCCGACTAAAAATACTGACTCTTCTGCGATGCAGGTCAAGTACTCCAGACCAAAATTGACACCCAAACTCGCCGATCGACAAAAGAGGTGCCACTCGACAAGGCGCTTTCTCGAGAGACGCCAGTTGGGAGACATCGACAGTCGCTTCGGGTTATCGATCGGAGAAGGACTCAATCCTAAATAGGAAGAGTCGCCGTCTCTTTCCTCCGAGCAAACCAGATGTTTTCGCTGCAAGCGTCCGACATGCCCATAGTCCCTGTGGAAGTGATCGAGCACAAAGTTAGCTCTCCAACTCGACAAAAGCCGGCCAAGGTAAGCTAAGGCGCTTTGCACCGACTGAAGGAAGCAATCCACGGAGATTGACAAGCTCCTCAAGCCGGGTTTATTCGTGAAGTCCATCACCTCTGGCTTGCCAACTCTGAATGGTAAAAAGAATAATGGGAAATGGTGAATGTATTGACTTCCTGATCTTAATAAAGCTTGTCCGAAGGATGATTTTCCCTTCCTCGCATTGATCGCCTTGTAGACTCCACCTCCGGTGCGAGTTACTAAGCTTTTAGATGCATATTCGTGGTTCCACCAGATAAATATGAGTAAAAATGGTGAGGAGAAAACTTCCTTCATCACACCATATGACACTTATCGTTATGTTAATATGCCCTTTGGTCTCAAGAATGCTGGTGTAACTTTTCAAATGTTAATGCATAAAACTTTCAGCCCACAGCTAGGTCGGAATTTAGAAGCCTATGTAGATGACTTGGTTGTGAAAAGCATCAATGCAGGCGATCATATCCTTGACCTACAAGAAACTTTCAACAACTTGAGAAGACATAACCTCAAGTTGAACTGAGAAATGTGTTTTCGGTTTCACTGGAAAGCTTCTTGGTTTCCTAGTTTCAGCTGGAGGTATCGAAGCAAATCCGGCTAAGATAACAACCATCAATCAGATGCGTCCCCCGACAACAAAGAAAGAAGTCCAAAAGCTAACCGGTTATATGGCAGCGCTAAGTCGTTTCATAACTAGGTTAGGCGAGAAGGGATTACCTTTCTTTAAACTTCTTCTAAGCATGGGAGTTTTGAATGGACGAAAGAAGCCAACAAAGCCTTTGAAAACTCAAGAGTACCTTTGAAGCCCCGGTCTTAGTCTCTTCAAGACCGAAGAAACACTGTTGATTTACATAGCCGCAATGCCGCAGTCGTGTACCGGTATCGGTCGAGAGCGTGAAAACGCTCAACGACCAGTATATTACGTAAACGAAGTCTTGCGTGGACCAAAGGAAAGATATCCACAGGTACAAAAGTTGCTCTATGGTCTCCTTATGTCTTCAAGGAAACTAAGACATTACTTTCAAGCCCACAAATTGGTCGCATTCATCGGATATGCCTTAGGTCAAGTCCTTGGAAACAGGGAATCATCGGGACGAATAGCAAAATGGGTAGTTGAACTAGGGACGTTCGACCTCTATTTTATCTCACGAACAGCTATAAAGTCTCAGGCAATAGCAGAATTCATTGCGAATGGACAAACCCAGAACCTAAGCAAGAACTCGAGTACGAGCACCATGACGAGTGGACAATGTACTTTGACGGTTCATTAATGCTTAGAGGATCGGGGGCTGGAGTCATCCTGATATCCCCTACTAGCGAACACATTAAGTACGCCATCCAGTTTAACTTTCTTGCTACTAACAATGTAGCGGAATATGAAGGTTTGCTGGTAGGACTTCGAGCAGCTCATTCGCCTTTAATTCGCAGACATTAGTGAAAGACGATTCTCAACTAGTAGCGAATCAAGTAGGGGAAGAGTATCAATGCTCAAGTACCAAGATGTCGTCTTATCTGGCGGAAGTACGAAAACTCGAAAAGAACTTCTTCGGTTTTCAGATCCAACATATTCCTAGAAGGAAAACTTTCTAGCAGATCAGTTGGCACGGATGGCCTCCACAAGGTCAACCGTCCCGCCGGGAGTTTTTCTTGAGCAACTCGATTCACCCTCGGTGGTCGAGCTTTCCGGGAACATCAATGGTTCACATCAGGTCAATCCAATTGATTCTGATCACATGGATGCTCCACAGATCGGTGACGATCATGGTAGAGATTGGATGATATCGATCTACAATTATCTTCAGCATAACCTAATTCTAGAAGATGATGTAGAGGCTGATCGTATAGCACGAAAAGCCAAATCATACACTCTAATCGAATGTACCTTGTATAAACGAGGATCTCATGGAGTGTTGATGAGATGCATATCTCGCTCGGATGGCATTAAGTTGCTAATCAAAATTCATAGAGGAGTCTGTGGAGCACATCATTCCTACTGTAACACCTGGTCAGAAGCCTTCAGCAAGGATACTATTGGCCAATCGCCTTCATGATGCAAAAGAGCTCGTGACGGCGCGATAATGTCGGGCTTTATAGCCAACAAGTACATCACCGCCGCAAGCTCGCAAACAATTCCTCTTTCTTGGCCTTTTGCAACCCGGGACCGACATTCGCGACCTTTCCTAAGAGCACTCGTGGGCTTCGAATTCCTCTTCGTCATGATTGACACGTTTACAAAGTGGATTGAAACCGAGCCAGTTGTTAAAACTACAACTAAGGCTGCTAAGAGGTTCCTCACAAAAACGTGATTACCTGGGCTTGTATAATCACGACAATGGTACCCGCTTCAAATGTAATTTCCGTGAATTATGCGACGATCGGGTATCGAGTCCATTTCGCTTTGCTGCTCATCCGCAGAGTAACGGAGCAGTTGAGCATGCCAATGGTATCATAATGCAGGTGTCAAACGCCGAGTATTCGACCAGTTAATAAAACGGTCAGGTGCTTGGGTTCAAAAACTTCCCTCTGTTTTATGGATTGTTCATACGACGACCATCGTATGCGATCGTGAAACACCATTCTTTTAGTTTATGGGTCAAGCCATGCTTCGCCTGAATTAAAAATTGGTTCGCCAGACCGATCGCTTTAATGAAAATGATCAGGAAGAAAGACGACTCGACGATGTCAATTTCCTTGAGGAACGACGAAACCAAGCCTTGTTGCGTTCGGCAATCTATCAACAAGCCCTGCGAAGGTACCACATCGTAAGGTGCAACCTCGCAGCTTTAGTCAGAGGTGAGTTGGTTCTCGTAAAATTCGTAACCAAGCAAATCGGAATAAACTTTCTCCCAAGTGGGAAGGTCCTTACACTGTGGTCGGTCACCCGACTGTGCTCCTGCACGATTAGCCATGTCGACGGTAGGGTTTTGTCTAATTCTGGAATATTGACCAATTGCGTAAGTTTTTCGTTTAATTTTCATTTCATTTCCACTCAGTTTAATAAATAATGAATCAATTCAAAAAGCAAGTGATGTTATTTATATGACAGAACTTAGCTCTGGTCGACTGTGGTTCATATGCTTAAGACTATAGAGATTATATATTTTATTTTCAAAATTCGCTCTACTCTTGTTTGGCTACTGGTCGACACTGAAACCTCCTAGTCAAGTCTCTCATTTTTCAGATGTGGTTCCGCCTAATCGGAAGGAGCTTCCTAGTGACGGCTCTTTTCTTACGATCCTCGCTGCCAGTCGGACTAGAGCATGAACACATATTGCGAAATACTATATATATCTTCATTTCTCAGCAAGTTCATTCCGACCAGCGTTGAGCACTACATAGAAATAAAACCACTTCTCGTTTATTATATATGTCTTTGCATGTAACTTCCTCTTGTCAAGAAAAATCATTTTTTCTTTCGACCATATATTGTCTTAGTAAGTACTTTGATTACGAAAAACAGATTTACAACTAGTCGAAACCTAACACTGGTTCCGACCAAAAAGGTTCTTAGTATTATCACGATCAGTTTTTTCAACAATCAGTACATACTTTCAAACAATGGTTGAGACTTCAGTTCATATTCTTAGCTTACTGCTTATATAGTAAAGTTCTTCTACTATAAAATAGTCGGGGGCTAGGTAATATATGATAAGTCGACTGGATAAACAAATGATTCTTTTTCATTTGATAAGAGAAAGATAAGTTTTACACATTTTTTGCATACTCTCTCTTTCTCTTTTGCAGGGTTTTTTACTACTAAGAGATTGCCCTCCATTAGTAACTGCTGGATGGAGATCCGACCTCCATTTCTTCTGCAACCTTATCTCCAAGAGATTTCACTTCCTTGAGATACTTGGTCGCCTCCTCAGGCAAGCAGTTAAAATCTTCTTCAACAGCTTGAAGATTGATAGAGGGGTCGGACGCCTTCAGTTTTGCTAATGCAAGACTAACTCCACTAGCAATAGACTCCTTTACGGACTGGGCATAATTCTCTCTCGTAATTTTGAGCAAGCCCTTAAGGTCCTCCAAAAGATGGCCAAGGTAATTTACCTTTTCCATTGGATCACTTAAGGAGGGCAACGATGATCCTGATCCCATATCAAAGATCATTTTATTGAGTGCAGTAATCTTTAAATCAAGATTAAGCATGATTGCTGCCCCCTTGTCTTGCTCAAATTCCAAAGCTTTCTTTGCTTTGGTTAAACCTTGATTTTGTTCTGCATAAGCAAAACAAATATTAGGCTAAAAAGGATTAGAAGAGCAACTGTATAGGACTCAATGACTACCGCCAGATTCAACAAACAAAGTTAGTCGGGTGATGAACATATTCTTTTTTCATCTAAACAAAAAGTATTTCCTTCGGTTACCTACCTCTACACGATCATTAGTGATCGTAAGATTGGTCGGTTCGTCAATTAGCTCACAGGTCTCCGTGGCCTCATCAATTCTTAGACCAACCGACTACATATCAAAGAGTATTTTTAGGTAAACACCAATTGAAAAAGATTGTAAAGGTGAAAAATAATTATCATGCTTACCCGGAGTCTCTCGGCCCTCTCTTCAGCAGTAGTCACTGCTAAAATCAAAGGGAAACCAGCATTTTCATTAGGCTCTCCAGCACAGATCATTCTGATCCGGCTTCTGATTTCATCAGAAGACAAAACTATAACAAAAAGAGAGGTCTTAGGGTTATAAGAGCATTTTGCCAGAAAGATATACTGGTCGGATTCTTACTGGAGCTTACATTCCCTAGAATCCTTGGTCGTATCGTCACGACCAATATACCAGAGCATCGAATGAGCTCTAGCCTTCAAAGGACTGATTCTCCGCATGGAGAAGTCCCTCACCACGCGCCGTGATGTCAAACCTTGACACTCGTGAGATGGATGGCTTCAACCCATCCCCAATTTTCCCTCCTTCTTCGAGGAGGAACGCTACATGGGATCTCGATAGCCTTTTACACTGTAATAAAGGCCATCGCCTGTGATCTCATGTAAAACCAACTCTTCTTCCATGACGACCATGAAGACTAGGAGTACATTGGCATGTACTCCTCAGCCTTCCCGTCATGGAGACGCAAGGTACACTCTCCGGGTGTACCGGTCGTCTTCTTCGCATTCACCAATCTGTAGTAGTACCAAGAGGTCCGTGGTTGCCGGAATTCCTGTGCACGCTTCGCAGAGGTAAACGAAGATGTTGAGGTTGGCTATGGCGCTGGGGCTGATTGATCGCTCAACTCCATAATACTCCAAAACTTGGGAAAGAAAGGAGTGAACTGAAAGTCTAAATCCACATTCGATATATGCGAGAAAAACAAAAATTTCTCCGTCCTCACCACTTGGAGAATGTTCCCCAAATGCTGATCTCCATGTGATCGATTTCTATCTGTAATAGCCCAACCTTTTCCAGCACCTTCAAGTTTCTTCTCGCCGGATCAAGATCGACTCGCTTGGTAATAAGATCCGACATGGTGATTTCTTTTGGGTGAAGAATTCAAAGGTGATCGGAGATGGTTTCTTGAAGATGAAGAGGAAAGCAAAAGGCGAGAAACCCTAACACCCAAAGGCTAAGGGGCCTTTTATAGCGACAACACTATAATCATTTTCGAAAATCCAATAGACAAAAATCCCTTTTTGACCAGCGGACCAAGAGTTCCTTCAACTCCAAGGCAATTTCTAAACTTTAAAAATGAATACGGACCGCCTCGAATACCACGACATTTAATGAGGGGTCTGCCTGATACGATTGCATCGGGAGTAAGCGTCTATACGACCAATTCATTTAAAGTTCGGGGGCTAGCTGACGAGGATTAAAACCTCTATTTATTATTTAGTATATAGAGACCATACATCTTCATGGTCGTAAACCCTAAGACTAACGACCACACTGTTCGTAAGAATTCCAGAGGTTACGTAGTACCCAATCTGGTCGGACATGGTTCCAAACCTAATCTCCGACTAGTCAAATGCTCACAAGGTTTTTGAACTGATGTCTGAATCTACGTCCAGACATATGCTTTACCGTGTGACGAATGAAACATGTGCTATATATTCCATACCACGAGACGCTACGATACTAGAGTACGGTTACATGACTCATTGACATATAACCGCACAACAGTTGATGCATTATCAACTGACACCTCTCTTCGACTGCACGCTGCTTTTTCCTAACAAAGCGCTCCTCCAAAGACAACTGTCAACCCTTCATCAACTACATAAGGAGAAATGCGGACTGAAGTTGGGGAGACCGGAACAGTATAGATCATTTGGGAGACACTCTCGAAAGAGTCTTGTACTCCTGAATTAGTTTTTAGTCTAAGTTATATACACTCATTGTAATAGCCAGTTCAAAGCAATAAAGAGCAGTCTCACTACTTTCTAGAAGATACACGTCATTTTTCTCTTTTCATTCATATATTCATAAGATCGGCGATTTGATCATCGACAAGTATGTATTATGGGGCAAGCAGTAGATGGAGAGGGACGCAGAAAGGAGAAGATCGAATGTAGAGAATGAGGATATATATGGAGTTTGATGTCATTGTGTTGGGTGGAGCGTAGACGCGTATAGTGTGTATTAGATTTACCGCAACATGGCATAAGATGTATGAATTGTAGGCCGAGTCGAAACGCATATGAGTATATGACAGTTTTTTTACTAACATAGGGTACTATCAGTTCTATATTAGGTTATAGCATATTCGATAACACGAGAGAACTTACGGCCTGGAGCTACAAAAGACATATGATCTTGCTGACAGATTTAAGAGTATGGTGCAAGCGTTGTGCTTAGGGATTTTTTGCCGCAATGGTGCAAGCGTTGTGCTTAGGGATTTTTTGCCGGTTCCGTGCGGTAGTTGCGAGTTGTTTATGATCTGCTATGTAAAAGATGGAAGGCAAGTGCAAGACTGTTAGATGTGTAAGACAAAAAAAAAACCACGTATTCACAAAAAAAGGATAGAGACTACGGGCCTGTTTGGCATGGCTCTAACTTCGATTGAGCAGCCCACCCGTAACTCCTGTGGAGCCGGCTCGAGTGGAGTTGGAGTTGTCAGTATGGAGTGTTTGGCTAGAAGGGTACTCTCACCTCCAGAATTGTGGTTTGTCTGTGTGGATTGCCCACTTTGCCCTTGGTTGACATGAGTGGAGTTCAATGATGCGGCAAAGAAGATAACAAGAATATCGATGTTCTCATGTATCGCTTAGCTAAACTGTATGAATCCGAGATACAAGTCCGACAAGCATGTAAATAAATTAAAGTACCAACATATATCAAGATAATCATGTCCAACCAAATTATCCAAGATACAAGTCCATAGTTTCAAAATACAATTACATTAATTCCAAGCTAAGGCGATTTGGATGTAGCCAAACTATCACGAAATGAGTCCATAGTCACAAAGCTTGATTCAAGTGGATCCATCGAGGCATGTTGAGACACATCATATTTGTTGTACCTTCCTCGGATAGTAGGCACATAGTTCTGATCTCGATCGAAATTGCAAAGTCCACATCCCCACTAGCATGCTCACGTATGAAATTGTGGAGAACCATGGTAGCAAACTACAATCTTTTTGTGTGAGCATGGAATATGGAGGCATCTTATAAAGAATTTGCCACTTCATTTTTAATAGTCCAAATGAACGCTCAATAACATTACGAATGCATGAATGGATCCGGTTGAACTTCTCTTTGGAGTGTTTGGTTCCATACCTCGATGCCACTCTGTAAATGATACCTTTCACCCTTGTATGGAGCTAGGTAAACGGACGATTAGGATAGCCCACGCCCACAACATAGTACTTGCCTACACATGTGAAAAGAAAATAAGAATTGCATGGTACAGTACACATTTGAGGACAAAATGGAGCCTGGATAAAATATTTTTTTACCTTGTGGAGGATGTGGGAAGACTTCCGCATCCTTCAATTTATCCCATTTGTTCTTGATTTGCGCCTTGGTTAATTCAATACCCGTCCTATCTTTGTTAATTCAATACCCGTCCTATCTTTGAATCCTTTTTCAACCGCAGCATAACCAACTGAATTCAAGAATGTATTTGGCCGATTTCCTTTCTCAACTTGTTCAGCCATCAAACCACATAGGATCCGAGTGTTCTCTACGTTCCAATCAATTTCCGGCATCTATAGCAACTCAGCACGAGCTTTCAGAACATACACAGATTGCTAACATGAACTACAGAGGAACTATTTCTTAACTAATTCTAGCCACATTTATGCCAACTGCGAATGAAAGCATTTAAAATCTGTGTACCAGATCATCTACCACATTTATGTGACATGTAACTAATTAAAGACAGGAGGCATCATATGATAGGCAAACACTACAAAATGGAGCATCGATTCAGATGATAGGCAAACACTACAAAATTGCTTGGATAACTTTAGATTACCATTGTATCTTTACGTATGTCGAGGTTGTGTAGTTTTCATGTGAATACTCGCTTAGTTGTGAATGTGTAATCTCGATGCAAAAGCAAACACACTTTTTTAGATGTTTGGACTTGTGCACTATGTCCGTAACATACTAGCCCTCGTGAAAATTTGCTCCATTAATCATGTATCTTTGACAACTTTTCTTTATCCGCTCCGATATTTCTATGGACTTGGGATCCTTAATCCCATTTTGTCAAGATAGTTACAAGGCTTTTGATCAACTGGAAGGGCTAGAAGTTGCTTGGAACCGGATCAAAGTTGGCGATTTACTTGAACAATGATGATTTGGAGAGGCTTAGATCGTAGTGAGGTTGCTCAAGACCCTCAAGCATAAGAACATAATCAAGTTCTACAATTCATGGCTCGACAAGAAAAACAACAACATAAATTTTATCACGTAAGTCTTCACATCCGAACATTGCGCCAAGATGTGCTCTTGTGCCCCTCGATTATAATTAGTTAATTACACCTTCAAATAATATGAATAAGTTGCACTCAAGTCACCGATACCATCTGATTTAACATTGTTGTCACCATCTAATAGTTATATATGTATCAGTATTATGATATAATGAAAACGGTATGGTTATAAAGAAAAATTTTGCCTGTTCCCAATTTTTGGTTCACATCCGAGAGCATCGGTTCATGGGATGTAATACGATCATCGCTCATGGGACAATCACGAATACGATCAAATTCATGGGACAGAACATCAAGAACTGGAGAGCATCGGTTCATGGGACAGAATACAGATCAAGCATATTAGGAAAAACTTCACGCACCTGAGTTCTGGCGGTTGAGGAGGCCCGGGTGGGAGGAGGAGGGAATCGAGCCGGCGTTGAGGAGGCGATTTATCGGGAGGAGGGCGATCGGCGGAGAAGGACTACTGGGACGGAGGCGTGGTTGGCCGGGAGAGGACGGCGGGCGGGCGGCGGGCGGCACGGCCGGGCCGGGGCTGTGAGACCGAGCGAGGTCAAGGCGTGGCGGCGGCGGGCGTGCGGCGCGGCGGCGGGCAAGGCGGGTTGGTTGTTCGGGGCGGCGCTGAATGGCGGGCGGGCGGGCGGCGCGGCGGGCGGGGCGTAAGGGGGTGGGGTTGGTCGGGCGCGCCAATCATGGGGGGGGGCGGGCGGGCGGGCGGCGCGGCGCGGGGCGGGCGGGCAAGGGTGGCGGCGGCCTCACGCGTGGGGCGATGGGAATGGAGTGGGACGGCGGTGGGTAGGATAGAAAAAAACGATTCGCTAATGGAGTGTGTAATCGATGGCAAAGGTGGGTAATTTCTTTGAAACTCCATGTCTAGATCTATTTCGGATGATTGTAGAGTTGGAAAATAGGTGCTCCAAGAGAATGAACTAGAGCTCCAAAAACTCTATGGAGTTAAGCTGCTCCAATTTTTTTTGGAGTTGGGGTGTTTGGCTAGTTTTACCCAGCTCTAGCCTGGAGTTGGGCTCTAGAGCCATGCCAAACACCCCCTATACCTTGTGTTTAGTGTGAGGTGCCGTACCTTGTGTTTAGTGTGAGGTGTCGTCGTCTGGTTGCCTCATCTTCCTAGTATAGGAGGCTACCGTGGATCGGTAAAGTGTTATGAATAGCGCCTGGTATACAATATGAGGTCAATATATATATATATATATATATATATATATATATATATATATATATATATATATATATAAGTATATGGGTATTATATATGCAAAGAGTCTCTTGTATAATACACATCTAACATCATCCTTCAAACTTATGGTGGATAACAACATTAAGTTTGAAGAGATAGAAATCAGATCGAGCTCAGTCTCGCGCTTTGTGAAGAAGTCTGCTAACTGAAATTCTAAAAGCACATACTGAAGAGCAACAATCTGATCCTGCACCTGGGTCCGCATGTACAAAGCATCAACACCAATATGTTTTGTAAGCTCATACTTTACCGGATTTGTAGCAATGCTAACAGCCACTGTACTGTCAGACAAAAAAGGAGTGGTTGCTACAACAGAAACCAAAATCCTCAAGTAACCACCGTAGCCAAGTAACCTCTGTAGTCAACAAGGCAATAGCTCGCAACTCGGCCTCAGCACTCAAACGAGAAATTGTTGTCTGCTTCTTAGTCTTCCAGACAATGAGAGAACCACCAAGAAAAACACAATAGGCAGAAAGAGACCAGTAATTAGAGTGATCACTAGCCCATGTAGCATCAGAATATGTCTGGAGTTGTAAAGAGCTGGAACAAAAGAAAAACAGATAACAAGTGATGGTTCCAAGAAGATATCGTAGAACACGACGAAGATGACTATAGTGGAGCTAAGTGGGATCAGAAACAAACTGACTCAAGATATGTACATGGTACGAAATGTCAGGACGAGTGACACCCAGATAAACAATACTCCCAACAAGATGATGATATCGAGTAAGATCAGAAAGAGGCTTACCATCAATGGACCGAAGATGAACATTGAGCTCCATGGGAGTCTCGGTGGTGTGTTGATCTGTAAGAGAAGCTCGATGAAGAAGGTCCTGAATATACTTTTCTTGGAACAGATATAAACTCACAGGCGTAGAAATAACATCAATCCCAATAAAATAGCGAAGATGACCCAAATCAGACATGAGAAACTGCTCATTAAGACGCTCCTTACAAAAGTGATTGTTGGACCGAAAAGGCGACTAGAGGGAGGGGTGAATAGGAGCACGCTCACTTTTTCACAAATAATGAATCATTAAAAATTTCACTCCAGTAGCTATGGAAGCTATGAAGATCAGTATATCAGTACAGCGGAAGACTAATATTGAATCCAATATAAACCACTTAGCAAAGCGACAAAATAAACAAAGATTAAAACAAATCAATGCACTTCTAGTCAGACCGCCGTGTTGTTGGCGGTCGGACCGATTGCCAGCCGGTTTGACCGGTGGCCACGGGCGGTCTGACCGCCGGCCTCCAGAACAGATCAGCCCCGATGACGAAGATGAAATTAAACGGAACTTTTGATCTACTAATCCAAATTTGATGAAACTTGGAACACACCTTCTCTATGATACCAGGGACCTATTCAAATCGAAGATTATGATAATTCCTGGAAGAATAAAGATCATTTTCCGTTTGATCAAAGAAGGGTTCAAAACCAGGTCAAAATGAAAACTTGATCCAAGATCTTGCTCGTGGGTGATTGATGATCAAGATGATCCTAGATAGGTTCCCACACGTCACAACAAACTAGATCACGTGAAGAATTCAATCAAAAACTCGTGGATCAAAGAAAGACCCAAAACTATCAAATATAGAGAAAGAACGCAACGAGATAAAATATTGATCAAACTTTTCTTTGATTGATTGATATGATCTGACCTTACAGCCACTCCATCAATGGAGGACAATGCTCAATCCAAGAGCACGAAAATCGCATCAAAACATCAAGAACCGTAGCCTCCACAAAAGCTCTCCCTAAGAAAATTAGGGTTTACAAAAATTACAAAAGAGACGAAGTGGAGGTGCAGCCACCTCCCACCTCTATTTATAGTGGAGGCTTAGACCTTCTAGAAGTTTGACTCTATTGGGCTCCCGTTAAGGCCCAAAACAAACGGGATACTTACTCACGCATTTAATGCGCCATCTTTAACATCCCTTGACCTAACTAGCTACACCTTGCGTCTCGGATTAGCTAATAGGTCACTCTTGTCCATCTTGCACCACGCTTGAGTACATTGACCTCACCCGGCATCGTCGATCGTTCTGGACCTCAGCTCTCCAAGCCTAGTCCCGATCATTCTCGCCGTTGACCGTCGTTGACCACCAAGCAAGCTGCACAACAATAGACAAGTAAACTGAATTTGGAAACAAGTTCTTCACAACTTGAACCATGTTAGTCAAAACATGCATCATGAAACATATATGCCCTGAAACTCATGACTTTGACCTAACAACCGAATATCGTCGCCTCGAAGACCGACGATCAAAGTGAAAACCGGTCGATCGCTTCTGGTCGGGTCTAACCGCCACCCCGTCCGATCGGCCGATCATTATCTATGGGCGGTCCGATCGCCACCTATGGGCCGGCCACCGCCACCGACTTAGCCATTTTTCCTCTCTGGAAAACCGAAACCTACTGGAATTTTCAAACCAATAGAACTTTTGACTGGATACTCTAAAAATTATGGGACCAAGTGCAATAGAATCCCCTTTCTTGCCTACACCCTCTATTTTTGGCCCAGCTCAATCCAACACTTTCTGACAATGGCCGGTTCGACCGCCCCTTATAAACCGGTCGGACCGATTTGGGACCGGATCTCGATCACGACTGGCCGGTCGACCGGTTCGCACTGACAGAATCAAGCTTTGTCGAAAACACGTGAAACGACAAACCGTAAACGTCATTGCCAATTGTCACATCATCCTAAGATCTGGAGCATATCCTCATGATATCCACAATCTCCCCTTTGATGAACACATTGGCAATAATCCAGAAAATGTAATTTGGAGGTTTGGAAAGTAAAATACTTTCATTTTCGCACAAAGACACAACTTGGTCCATAAGCAAGAGAAAGCAATGGAAATGACCAAGCAGACATCATAATAGCATAGGCATGCGAGATAAGGCAAAAGAAGCATAAAAACATTAATTTCCAGAAAAGATTCAAAAGTCTCACTTAAGGTCCATATGAAAGAACAATTGTTCAATTGACCTATGATCATTGTGAGGATAAATGAATGCGATTCATGTTCATAAAAGTCAATAAGACAATAAGAATGCAATTTAAAGACTCTCCCTCACTATGATCCTCAGATTTCAGAAAATTTCAAATTCTCCAATTGCTCCCCATTTTTATCATTTTTATATATCGTCTCCCCCTTTGTACAACAATGATATATCTTCCCCCCAACATTGAAATATCTTCTCCCCCATTGACAATAGAGTCATCAAGGAATCACGCCTTCCTCTCATCTAAAGATAACAAATGCAGAATAAAGAAAGACACATAAGAAGGAGTATGCCTGAAGTGCAATGCGGTAGCTTCATTTTTTGTATTTTTTAATTTTTGATTACAAGAAGCTTTGGAGATTACCCAAAAGGACAAGCTAGCATCTCTAATATTGCACAAACAACATATCAAACCTAACAAAGCTAGCAAGATCATGATAACACATATATATCCAAGCTAAGTACAAAGGCTCAAAATAAAGCAATATATTTGATCAATTTAAGAAAATCTTCAAATTCAGCAAGTTCATCAACAGGGATCCTAAAGTGAAACTGGCCATATCAAAATGTCAAAGTGAGAGTAGTTTGAATCATCAAACTATCTCTAGGTTCATGTCTTTGACAAGCAACCTCGTAAGAGTAGTTTGACACAATTTCAGCATAAGACAATCTTGATTTTTTATGTTTCACAAGAGCAGTTTTAGAATCTCAAAAACACAAGAAGCTTAAGTAATGGTCAATTTTAGATTCAATAGCTAACAAGGCAATTCTGACAGGGCTAATGTCACAAAAGGAGCACTAATTGCGCAACTCGCTAAAAAATCCACAAATTGCAATTTTTTAGTTCGAGTTGTTTTAGAGTTCTAGCTCATACAACAAAGACTTATCTGTATATATGAAAACAGGATAATTCTAGGAAGTCAAAGAACTAGACATGGCATTGAGTAAGAATTGAAATACTAAAGCTCCAGAGGGTAATAGGCAAAGCTTCATCAATTTTAAAAGATAAGCAGAAAAACTTATATTACAATGCATCTTTTTGGATACCACTTGTTGGGTTTTTCATTCCACTTGTTGGATTTTTCATTTGAGTACAATATGATATGAGATGCAGTAAAAGCCTAAAAACCTAAAAAGTTCAAACAGATCAATAAGTTCAGAAAAAGAACAAGAAAAGATCAAAAGAACAAGGTAAGATCAGAAAAGATCGAACTCCCCCTCAAACCAACCCATATGGATAAATTACCCCTAACTCGCTTCCCAAGGTGGCAAACTTAGTGGGGTCTAAAGGCTTGGTGAGGATATCAGCCAGTTGAGCTTCGGACTCCACAAAGTGCAGCACAATATCACCTTTTTCAACAAGGTCTCTAAGGAAGTGATAGCGAATATCTATGTGCTTGGTTCTAGAGTGTTGCACAGGGTTTTTAGCAATGTTAATAGCAGAAGTGTTATCACAGAAAAGAGGAACACTAGCAAAATTTAACCAATAATCCTTAAGAATGGTTACCATCCACAAAATCTGACTACAGCAACTAGCAGCAGCTACATATTCAATTTCAGCAGTGGATTGTGGAACAGAAGACTGCTTCCTAGAAGACCAAGATACAAGAGAAGTGTCTAGGAAGTGACAAGTGCTTGAGGTACTCTTCCTATCTAGCCAACAGCCCGCAAAATCAGAATTAGAAAACCCACGAATAGACAAAGATGAAGAACATGAATACCGAATGCCATACAGAGGGGTAGAGTGTAAATACCTGAATATGCGCTTAACGGCTTGGTGATGGGAAGTCCTCGGAGACACTTGAAACCTCGCACAGAGGCAGACCGTGAAGTGGATGTCCGGTCTCGAGGCCGTCAGGTACAGAAGGGAGCCGATCATGCTGCAGTACTCGCGTTGATCCACAGCTTCTCCTTCCTCATCTGGATCCAAAACAGTCGAAGTCACCATGGGAGTGGAGATTGGCTTGCATTCACCCATGTCGAAATGTTTGAGCAAGTCCTTAGTGTACTTCGTCTGATGGATGAAGATCCCTTCCTTGCATTACTTGATTTAAAGCCCCAAAAAGTAATTGAGCCCTCCCATTATACTCATCTCAAATTCCCTGGACATAGTCTCCGAAAAGATAGAAACAAGAGCATTAGAAGAACCACCAAAGATAATATCATCAACGTAAATTTGAGCAAGCAGGAAGTCATTACCACGTCTAAGAATGAACAAAGTCTACCTTACCCATCTCAAAGTCATTCTTAAGCAAAAATATCATAAGTCTATCATACCAGGATCTAGAGGCTTGCTTAAGACCATAATCTCCAAAAGTGATGAAATCATCACCCGTCGACCGCGTGAAGTAGGTGAACCATCTTGAGTTTTTGGTCATATAACGTGAACAGCCGGAGTTGACGAACCACATGTCCTTCCTCTTTCCGCGGTAATCCTGAAAATCAAGGCACAGAAGAGCGATGTGTCTCGACATCAAGTTAGTTAAACAAGACTTAGGAACCCAAGATCGAGACACACGTCTGCGAGTAGTATGCAAAGCAGAAGTGCTATCCTTGATTTTATTTTAAGTTCTGTTATGAGCAATAGTTAAAGCAACATGAGAGTTATCCTGTCTAGGAACATGATGATGAGCATGTGACACAAATCCTAAACCAGGTTTTTTCTTTTCAATGTTACCATGTCTCATAAAAGCTCTAGGTTGATTAGATAAAATTCTAGCAAAAAATTTCTTATCATTTTTCAACCTATGCCAACAGAACTCAATCAAATGCCCATCCTTTTTGCAATAGGTGCAATGATACTTAATACCACTGGGAGAAGTGCCCTTAGACTTAACAGATGGTTGAGCAAAATCTACAGATTTAAAAATAGTTTTTGCAGGTTGGGCTTTAAATTCAATTAACCCTTTTTCCAAGACTTAAACAACTTTTGGCTTAGAATTATCTTGAACATAATTGTATCCTAATCATTGCTTCTTATAAGGAGTCTTAGAATTGTCCAGAATCGTATTTAATTGTTTCTTTCCTTTAGAAATTTTTTCTAATGTATCCTTAGGATAAGCATTTTCTTTTTCAAAATTAACACATGATTCACAGGTTTTACCTTTAATGACTCTAGCATATTTGTCCTTATATAAAACAGATCCTAGTTTAAGAGCTGGACATGAAACACATGTACAAGATTCAATACCGTCCTTAAGCTTAACATATTTAGCTCTAACTGCTTCTAAGATATCTTTAACTTCATGTTCGCGTTCTATGCAAAAAGTGCAAAGGCTAGAATCAACCACACCAGAAGCAACTAACTTGCTAGACTCTAAGGATTTTTCACATGAAGCGGATTTAACCTCAACAAATTCAGTCCTAGCATTTTCAAGTTGTTGTAAAGCAATATCATGAGTAGATTGCAGTTTAGCAAATTCTGAATATAAGGCATGGCATGATGAACATTCATCAGATTCAAGAGTCTTAACATTTGCAAGTTCTAAAGTTAAATTATCTACTTGTGACTCTAAGTCCTTATTCTTGGCCATGACAAACTGAGTTGCTCAAACATAGTTTCACATCTATCAGAAAGAACATCATAGGAAGGAGGTACCTCATCGTTGTCGTCATCAACGGATCGGCCATGAAGCACAAGCCGGTGAAGTCCTTGGCCTTCCCTCTCTTCTTGCTTTGAGGGATCTCCTCCTCCATGTCCTCCACGCTCTCGGAGTCCACATCTCTTAAGGATTGATCCTCAAAAGCGGTAAGCACCCGGTGAGCGGCCTTTGTTAGCTTGGCAACATCAAACCTTGGTTTGTTCCATTGAGGATTCTTCCAAGGTGGTTTTCCCTCCTTGTGATTGCTCTTACCTTTCAGTTTGGGGTAATTTGCCCGGATATGATTAAGCTCGCCACACTCATAGCAAGTCACGGGACCTCCTCTCTTTTTGTTTCTCATATTGTTGTAGGCCCGTGTGATCTTTTTGACTATGAGGGCCAACAAAGTCTCAGGGAGACTATCAAACTCCTCTTCATGGATTGCAGATAAACCTGCAAGCGAAAATCCAGAAGAAAACTCAAAAGACCCATCAGATGCTCTCTTGAGCGGGCCTGCTACCAAAGTCATGTTTTCCTTCTTGGGATGATCAATCCTTTTGATCTCATGAGTCTTGAGCTTGCTATAGAGCAGCTCCAAAGTCAGATCAGAAAAGTTTACATTATCCTCAATGGCTGTAGCCTTTATCTCCCACTCCTTGGTGTTGATTGCAGCCAAGAGATGGGTGGCATTTTCAGATTGAGAATATTCAATACCAACAGCTTTCATCTGATTTATCACTTTATTAAAGCGACTAAAAATATAATCGATGCTCTCTCCAGGACGCATCTCAAATTTGTTGTATTCACGCTTATAGACTGTTTGGCGTACTTTCTTGACTTGGGACGAGCCCTCATGGTATGTTTCGAGAGTGTTTCAAATCTCATGCGCAGTCTCAAGATTGCAAATCCGATCATACTCCTGTCTCCCAAGCCCGCTATATAAGAGATTTTTAGCCTTATTGTTGTTAGCCAAAAGGACTTCTGAAGCGGGCGTAGCAACTTCGGGCACCACGAGCGAGACTCGAACAACCTCCCATATAGCGTGTCCTTCGCTCTCAAGGAAGACTCGCATGCGATTCTTTCAATAGGCATAGTCGTGCCCATCGAAGATATGCAGCTTTGTGGAGTATCTATCCATCGCCAAGTTCAGTGACCGGTTAATATCAAGATTGAACTAACCGGGCTCTGATACCACTTGTTGGACCGAAAATATGACTAGAGGGGGGTGAATAGGAGCACACTCACTTTTTCACAAATAATTGATTCAATAATATTTCACTCCAGTAGCCATGGAAGCTATGAAGATCAGTATATCAGTACAGCGGAAGACTAATATTGAATTCAATTTAAAACCCCTAAGCAATACGACAAAAACAACAAAGATTGAAACAATTCAATGCACTGGTGGTCTGACCTCTGACCTTGGGCGGTCTGATCGATTCCCTGGCGGTCTGACCTCTGACCTTGGGCGGTCTGACCGATTTCCTCGAAACGGAAGAACGACCGATGACGAAGATGAAAATAGATGAAACTTTTGATATACTAATCCAAACTTGATAAAACTTGGAACACACCTTCTCTATGATATCATGAAGCTATTCCAATCGAATATTGTGATAATTCTAGGAAGAATAGCGATCCTTTTCGATTTGATTGAAGAGAGGTTCAAAACCGGGTCAAAACGAAAACTAGGTCAAAGCTCTTGCTCGTGGGTAATTGATGATCAGTATGATCCTAGATAGTTTCCCACACGTCACAGCAAGACAGATCACGTGAAGAAACCAAGCAAAAACTCACGGATCAAAGAAAAACCTAAAATCATCAAATAGAGAGAAAGAACGCAATGAGACAAAACATTGATCAAACTTTCCTTTCATTGATTGATATGATCAGGGCTTACAGCCACTCCATCAATGGAGGACAATGCTCAATCCAAGAGCACGAAAATCACATCAAACTATCAAGAACACTAGCCTCCACAAAAGCTCTCCTTAAGAAAATTAGGGTTTACAAGAATTGCAAAAGAGGCGAAGAAGAGGTGCAACCACCTCCCTCTCCTATTTATAGTGGAGGCTTAGACCTTCTAGATGTTTGATCCTATTGGGCTCCCGTTAAGGTCCAAAATAAACGGGACACATACGCACGTATTTGAAAGCGCTGTTTTTATCTCCTCTTGACCTAACTAGCTACACCTTGCGCCATCTTGCACCTCGGATTAGCTAATAGGTCATCCTTATCCATCTTGCACCACGCTTGAGTACATTGACCTCACCCGGCATCGTAGATCGTTCTGGACCTCAGCTCTCCAAGCTTAGTCCCGATCATCCTCGTCGTTGACCGTCGTTGACCACCAAGCAACCTGCACAACA
Source organism: Hsuehochloa calcarea (assembly GCA_036346395.1). NCBI lineage: Eukaryota > Viridiplantae > Streptophyta > Magnoliopsida > Poales > Poaceae > Hsuehochloa > Hsuehochloa calcarea. The sequence goes on along the minus strand of CM070602.1, from coordinate 18,486,297 downwards.
AATAGACAAGTAAACCGAATTTGGGAACGAGTTCTTCACAACTTGACCCATGTTAGTGAAAACATGCATCATGCAACATATACGCCCTGAAACTCATGACTTTGACCTAACAACCGAACAACGCCGCCACGACGGGCGATTTATCAGTAAAACGGTCGATCGCCCGTGGTCGTGGTCGATCACCACTCGCCGGTTTGACCGCCACCTATGGGCCGGTCAGACCACCAGCTGGGACTTAGCCGTTTTTCCTCTATGGAAAACCGAAACCTACTGGAATTTTCAAACCAATAGAACTTTTGACTGGAGACTCCAAAAATTATGAGATCAAGTGCAATAGAATCCCCTCTCTTGCCTACATACTCTATATTTGGCCCAGCTGAATTCTCACTTTCTGTAACTGGCCGATCCGACTGCCACCAAGGCCGGTCAGACCAGCCACCCTGGCCGGTTAGACCGATTCTAGCCTGATAGCACTGAACTTTGTTGAAAACACGTGAAATGACAAACCGTAAACGCCATTGCCAATTGTCACATCATCCTAAGATCTGGAGCATATCCCCATGATATCCACAAGCACATAGCATGGGTTACATGCTACTGTTCATTCATGCAATATGAATAGTAAATGTCATGGAAGAATTGGTCGTGCCAGCGATATGAGGGAGAGTTGGCCGGCAAACTACAAAAATGGAATCCCGGTGAGGTACTCTACCCGATGGTAGTGGCGGTTCGGCCGGCGACGATGACGTGCAAATGGAATAAATAACAAAAATAAAATAAAATCTAAAAATTACAAAATAAATACTGGAAAATAAAGAATGATTTTAGGAAAAAGAATCATCGGATTCAAAGGTCACATGAGGGAGAAAGAAATTTTGGAGTGAATTACACCAACTCTTTAAATTGGTACAGTGCATGAGTGACTAGATAATGCATGTACTCTTCATCTTCTTCTCAACCGAACAGAAGGAAGCGCAGTCATGGAAGAAATGGATGGCACCGGTGAAGGAAGAGGAAAGGTGACCGGCAAATTAGCAAAATGGGTTGCTGACCTTAAGACGAAGCCGTATGAGGTGGCGGCGTGGTCGGGGACGACCGGCGACGGCGCGCGGTGGTGGCGGCCATGGAGGGGGGCGGTGCTCCGGCGAGGTTTTGATGGCACGAAGGTGTGCACGCGTAGAGCATGATGTCACGATGCCGGCGGTGGTGACGAAGGTGGTAGAGTCCCACTTGAGGCGGCGCTAGAGGGGAGGAACGGTGTTCGGCCGGTGGAACGAAAAGTTTAACTGCAGACGGTAGAAGGCAACCAAGGAAGAGAGAATCTGGGAATGGGATGAGGATGGAGAGGGGCTCCTCGTGCTGCTATTTATAAGGCCAGAAAGGAACTAGGGAGGGAGAACAACGTACGTGGCCGTTGGTGGACAGCGGTGCGTTACGACGATAACTGCGCAATAACGAGGAGAGCAATGGCCGGGAGTGGAGGTGGGGTGATGAGGGGAAATGAATGCAATTAACTGCATGAAGAAAAGAGGAGGAAATAATTGGTTTTAATAAACTTAAATGAGCATCAATGGTGGTAGTGCAGTCTGCTCGGTTCTGGAGTCCATTCAGGTGGAGAAGAAATGATAAAGAAGCGAGGGATAAAAGAAAGGAGGGAATATGCTAATAAATGAAAAGAAAAAGGCCAGTTGGCAGTGCGAGGAGGTTAAGAAAGAAGGAAGTGTGCTGGTCGTGAAGTACTGGTCGGATGGGTGACCGATCGGGAAATATGATTTTTGATTTATTTTAGAAAGGAGAAAAAAGAAAGGCATAAAAGAAAGAAGGGAGGTATTAGTAAATGAAAAGAAGAAAGGAATGATGGTAGTGGTCGGGGTTAAGTGTGCTGGTCGTGGAGCATTGGTTGGATGGGTGACTGATCAGGAAATCCGATTTTTGATTTTTTTTTTAATTTTCGAAATACAGTTTAACCATAAATCCAATACATTTTTAGAATATAGTAAATAGAGTCCAAAAATTCTAGAACAATTCACAAAAATTTCTAGAATTATTTTGAACTTAATAAAAATAATTCCAACTTAAAGTTGTCTTTTATTTTTAATTTTATTTTCTGGAAAATTGGAAAAACTTTTTTTAAAATACTAGAAAATTTCATAAATTAATTAAAATTTTATTTTTCACTTTAAATCCAAGGAAATCCCATAAAACTCAATAAATTTATTTTTGACTTTTAGAATTTAGAAAATTCAAGAAAAGCAATAAAAACTCTTTTAAATTTCACAAAATTCAATAAAATAATAACTTTATTAATTTTTATTTTGGTAACAGAACTTAGGGATGTTACATATTTGAATTGGCGACACCAATTCAAAGAGCAACAAAAGTGATTCATAACTGTTTTAATGGCGACATAACTCCTATCGCCATTTCAACTAACTATAGGACCCCGTCGCTAATTGAAATGATGACATAAGCCCATATTTGAAAAAAAAAATTGATAATTTATTTTTTGTAATTATTTATTAAAATAATATTATTTTTTAAAAATCATCTTTTGGTGGGGTGATAAAGCTGTAAGTGTACGACTCTACCCACTAGAGTTCAAATTTTGGTGCCCACCTTTACGCACAAGCAAGTATGCTTCGGTAGGAATTTTAAGAGGTCACGATCTATCCCTAGTCTGTGTCTTTTTAGGCGTGTTATTAAGGAGGTGCACTTACATTTGTGTAGTGTGTGTGTGGCGGCGTATGTGCGTGTGTGTCTTGCAAACAAAAAATATGACTCCATGCAAATAGAAGAAATACAACACTATCTCATATTATATCAAGATGGATTATATTCAATAGAAAAGCTATCAGAAATGATTGTCCAAAAGGAGAAGAGAACAATTGAACAAAATAGTTTGGCAGGCCATCATCGTCAATTTGACTCTAACGCGATAAAGTTTTATCACTTTCCCGTCTGATAAATTATTGGCAAGCCAAATAGATATAGAGCCTTAAAAAATTACTAACCTCTAATGCTTTCGAGTAATGTTTTTTTTTTCCAATTTTCCATTACAGAATATGCAACCATATGAATTGGCACATCAATGCAATATCACAATCACGTCAAACTTAGCCATCATAAGCCCTCTTTTTTGTGTCTAATAAAGCTCAAAATGCACAATGTAGTAGTAATACTTACTACTAACTCAAACACAAGTGCACAACACATCCATCTCCAATTCTCCACTCCACGGTCCAAACGCTAAAGACGTGTTCTGTCCGGCACAGCGGGACAGCTTTTTTTTTTTTTTTGAAATAATATTTTTTAAAAAATTACAAAACTAGGTAATCACGCTAAAAAATTACAAAAATAAGTCTTTTTCGTCAGTTGAACTGGCGACAGGGACCCTGTATAGTGGGAGAGGTTCACATCGCCATTCAATGTGACGAACCTAAGAATTTTAAATATAGTAAATGGGCTCAAAACAATATGAAAGTGTTTGTGTAGTCTCCTAACATAGTGTTCTTACTTGTGTAATTTGTTCATAATTCTATCTCCTCTGATTTCTCTCTCTCTCTACAATTCATTTAAATATACTTTTGTAGGAATTTTTAAATATATAAAATGAGGTCAAAAAATTATAAAATATTTTTGTGAATGCTCCTTACGTAGTGTAATTGATTGTGTAATTTTTTTTTTCAGAATTTTATATTTTTTAAATGATCTCAACAATTAAGGGTTTACACAATCAAGTACAGTGTATTGGAAACTGGAATTCAGAATTTTCGAGATAATTTAATAACATATAAAATTCTTAAAAATTACACAATTAATTAAACTATGTAAGGAGCGTTCACGAAAAATACATATTTTTTTGACCTTATTTTATATATTTACAAATTTTTACAAATAATATACTTAAATAAATTTTAGAGAAAAATTCAAAACGAATAAAATTATATAAAAAAATATACAAGTAAGAACATTGTGTTGGGAGGCTACACAAAAACTTTCATATTGTTTTGAGCTTATTTTCTATATTAAACTAGTGACAGGAACCTCCTCCCACTGTTGGCGACAGCAGTCTGTTGCCATATGAACTAACAACAGTGATTTTTTTTGGGTTATTTTTTTGAGGTGATTACTTAGTTTTGTATTTTTTTTAGAAAAAAATATTATTTTAAAAAAATTCCACAGCCGGATCCGACGGTGGCCCGCCACTTTCTCCACGTGTCCCATCGGTAGCCGTCCGATCGACCGCCACTCCCACCTCGCGCGGCCGCATCCTACGGCTTCCACGCCTCGCCCTCGTGATATCTTGTCCCCTTCCTCCTCCCCACCCCACACATCCTGATATGGTGCCAGCGCATTCGGCCGTGGGGCTCTGGCTCTGACACATCGGCGGAGCGGGGGCGTGATGGCGGCGGCAGGAGCGGGGAGGGCGAGGGCGGCGAGCCTGGCGGCGGCTGTGAGGGTCGTGGCGGCGACGCCGCGGCCGGCGTCGAGCGCCGCGGCGGCGGCGGGGGTAGGCGTAGCGGCGCTGATCGTGCAGTGGGAGGACACGCCGTTCGGGTCGGTGTGGTGGTGGGCGTACGCAGGCATCTCCTGCTTTCTGGTGCTTTTCGCCGGGATCATGTCGGGGCTCACCCTCGGGCTCATGTCGCTCGGCCTTGTCGAGCTGGAGATCCTCCAGCGCAGTGGCACCAATGCCGAGAAGGCTCAGGCTGGTCCGATCCGAAACCCTAAACTTTCCCGCTCTCCCCCCTCGTTGTGGTCGACCTGGTCGCGGCTTTAAGAGTCATATCTACGAGGTTTCGTATTGGGGTCACTCGTTGTGCTCAATCTGGTTGCGGTTTTAGGAGTCATTTTTTTATTTGAGGTGTCGTTCTGGGATCACGGGTGTCGTGCTACGTTATATTGGGGATTCGGAGCATCAATACCAGATCGCTATTATTTTCTGCTATTTTGAAGATTGGAGTTACTGCCGGTGTTTTTTTTAATGAATTTGAAGGATTTTCTGGCTCCGATCGTAGCTGTTCATGTGCTAACTCATCTAGTTGTGCGAGTAGTGTTTATTTTGTATGTTTCGTTAATGGCAATAAAGATACGTTACTGATGCTGACATATTGCTGAAAGTATTGTGGAAGGAAAGTAGTAGAACAAATAAAATGGTCGTAAGGAAATCAGGAAATGAGAAAAGGCGGTGTTGGGTGGGGTTTGGCTTTATTTAATATTCATCTCTTTCTGGGAAGATATGAAATGATACTTTAGGCGAGTGGGAATTGGAAGTATTATGCAATGGATAAGCATACAGATGTCCGTGCTGGAGCTTCCTGGATCTGCCATGTTTGTTTGTGGGGGTGACGTCGTGGCGTGCAGCTATGGCTTTTCATCACCACAATGTATGTTCTGTAACTTTTGGTGTATTTGTTTGTCCTGCTAATTTGCTGTGAGTTGCTCTAGCTACTTTCTGACATGACATATCTGTGACATTTCATGTCTTTGTGTGTTACGAATGTTCACTTAAAACGTTAGCAATGATGCTGCTTATCAAGTGTTACTGGCTAAATGTTGCCTCTTTCAGCACCTTATTTTTAATGTTTGACTGATGCTACTATGCCTTTCCTCATTTGAAATCCAGTAATTTAATATTTGATCGATTATTCTGTTGTTGCTCGTGTTTTGGTTGCTGCAGCTGTCATCCTTCCAGTTGTTCAAAAGCAGCACCAGCTTCTTGTCACCCTGCTGTTGTGTAATGCTGCTGCCATGGAGGTAGAGAATTTTGGTTGCAATTTTTACCATTTATCGCACTATTTTGCACTGTATATGTGCAAACATATAAGATCTTGAGTGTTGGTTATCTTTCAATTTTCTAATTATTCAGGTATTATTTGTGTAAAAATTATTCAACTTAGCACCTTGGTTTTTTTAACTCAAAAGAGTTCAGCGAGAAAACTGGCATGTGCCAGCTGCCTGTATTGGTTCAGCCTTGTCTGTATTAAACCATATTGTAGCATGATTTCCAGTTTATGACTGTCACAACCCAAATTTGTCGACAAGAATGAGCGCAAGAAATAGGAGTGTAAGGGAAGTGGATGAGGAACCGCACGCCTTCACTTCGGCGGAGCCGTGATGTCGGCGTCGCCAAAGCGCAAGGTGCGGGATAGATGGAGAAGCTCCTGATAATTCTTGCTTTCCTTCAATAGTGGTTCGGCTGGCTATTAAGTAGCCGCCCCTAACATTCAATCTGTAATCTTATCCCTTATTCAAATACTAATCAATCTCTAACTCAAATAGCTAATCAATCTCTAACTCAAATAGCTAATCTTTAACTTAAACAATTTATCTTTAACTAATGAGGAGATAATAAACGAAGAGATAGATTATTCGGTTGATACCGAATTGGGTGGAGTGGTGGCATGCGCCGGTGGAGGCTGCCCGCTGGCGATGGCGTTGGTAGTAGTGTGACTAGTGTCCCCACATGACATCACTCCCTCCCTCTGAAAACAGCTCGTAGACAAGCTGTACTATAGGGTAGCATTTTCTAAACTCCGAAACGTCTTCCAAAGAAGTGTCCGTAGCAGACTGACCCATGCATTAGACCAAGACTTACCAGACGCCACGACACAGTCGTGCTTTAATGATCTTCTTAGGTGTTGGAATAACCTGGCCATGGAGGATGTATGGTAGGCTCGGTGGAGATGTCGAGGGCTCGCCGGTGAACTTTTTGAGCAAGCCGACATGGAAGACATCGTGGATGCAAGTCCGTGGTGGCAACTCCAAATGGTATGCCACAGAGCCAATACGAGCAGTGATCTTGTATGGTCCATAGAACCGGGGAGCCAATTTGGTTCGGCTTCCGCCTATGAGAGACAAAGCGGGCATGTGCTGCAGCCACAACCACACCCACTACCCCACGAAGAATACCACCTCGCGATGCTTGTCATCGTAGTAGTGTTTGATGTGTTGCTGTTGAAGTCATACAGGTAGGCTACACTAGCTGGCAATTCAAAAGTTTTACCATGTAAACCAGGAAGTCATGCAAACAAGAGATCATACATCGTAACCACTAGACGCGCAGTGCAGCGGAAGAAGAGTTGGAGCAGCCTGATCCAATGTCGAACTCGTCGATGAAGTGGTCGTAGTTGATCGTCCAATGTCCTCAGCACCGTTCGTCTCCTGCAGTAACCTATGACGTTCCTTGCTTAGGTCGTGGATCGTCCTCGATCAGCGTAGCAGCAGCGCCTCTACGGTATCCACATGTCTAGGGGTGGAACGTCGTACGCCGGTGTGCTAGCACCAACATGCACAGTAGGGCCTTCAAGAAGATGGCGGTTAGGGTTTTGTGGAGCAACTAACGTACATCCCAACAGCCCCATGCGTCCCCTTATAAAGAGCTCATAACGGATCCTATCCAAACTCGTTTGTTCCAACCCGTTAAGTGTGCGACCCTGCAGGTTCATGTGTAATTGGTTGTGACTCGGGAACTTCTTTCCAACCACGAGTCGTTAGCGGTTCCTAGTAGGATATAATGATTCTCGAATACACATAAATATTATATCGAATGAACCTTATGCAATATGATCTGCGAGCATGGCCTTATCACTTACGACCAGCTTGTATCACCATACGACCAGTTCATATTTAGTTACGACTAGTTCTAACTCCTTACGACTAGTTAGTGATCATGTCCGACCAGTTTATGACCAGTCTGTATCTCCATACGACTAGTTCGTATCTGGTAGGACGGAACGACCTGCTTGCATATTCTCCCTTTGCCTCACGATATCTGATTGAACTCCAGGTGAGATTTTGTCATTCATGGACTGTTCAGTACTTTCTCGATCAAGTGACGGATAACTTCATGTGATCGACTTTTCGATCACTAGTGGTACGCCATGCACTTTCTTTATCCGACCACATCGAGTGGCTCAGAGATATCCCTCTTGTTATGTTAGGAGGGGCAAATTTTATATCTGACAAGTCGCATCCCTCTGTATGTTTCATAGCATACCCGAAAGCTACCTTTATAACTACCCAGTTACGGAACAACGTTTGACAACCCTAACTGTACTATTACATATGTAGAAAACCATTTTGATCTTAGGTTTAAGGATCATACATCATTACTTGAGGCCAACTGATGATACATAAAATCATAACAATCTCAATAGTGTCTCAAGGTGGGTCAATCCAACACCATGTTCTCTAACATGTGTTCGCATTATTGATTCAATATCCCTATATCCATGACAGGTGTGTTCACATTATTGATTCAATATCCTCATATCCATGACCGGTGAAACATGGTCATCAATCAATACATGTGTTGGTTGATAAGTCACTAGTGTTCAGACCAGTGACATCCAACCAGGGATACATTTAGAATGACATCATATAAAGTTTTACCAACAAGTCACATACTTGTTAATCTTTATAAATGATAATTCATATAAGGAATATAATAGTATTTATTTTGTAACTCATAAACATAGACATGACACAATCATCTCTATAATTGCCTCTAGGGCATATCACCAACAGTTGTGCCTGAACGAGTCGACCGCGAACCTACTGGAGGAACTCATCCCTATCGGTCGGTTGGTCGTCGCACCGCCACCCGAGCATTGTTCCCGATCATATGTTCTTATAGATAGGGGTGCGTCTTGAGACCACTGAACGAGCGTGTCGCTGCAGCGGAATGATAGGAAGTGTTGTAGCAGAATTTTGCCTAGGCTAGCCATTGCACCCATTGTCGTGGTCGAACGCCGGTCATGCATTGGAGATACATGGAGATGACCTTGTTGACTACCTCAGATTGACCGTCAGACTGCGGATGGAAGGCGGTGCTCATGTGAAGGCTCACCCTGGAGAGGCGAAGTAGCTCCTTCCAAAACTAACTAGTGAAAATATGGTCGCGGTCAGTGACGATTGTCTATGGCAATCCATTAAGGTGAACGATGTCTGTGGAGAAAGCCCACGCCACTGTCACTGTAGTATAGGGGTGCACCAAGGGAATAAAGTGGGTGTACTTGGAGAAACGGTCGACGATCGTCAAGATGACAGACTTGTCGTTGACCCGTGGTAGTTCTTCGATGAAATCCATTGCGATGTCCTCCCAGACTTGCCTGGGTACAGGAAAGGGTTGGAAGAGGCTGGCGGGGTGCAAATTTGTTGTCTTGTTGCGTTGGCAAACGGTGCAGGCGCGAACAAAGTCTTCAACAGCTCGGCGCATGCCCGACATGTGGAAATCATTGCGAACGCAATGCAATGTCTTCTGCACCCCTTCATGGCCGACATCATGGGCTGCAGCAAGGATGGCCGACAATGATGGTGAGGAGGGCTAGACAAACACCTTGCGGTTTTACATGATGAGCTCATCCATCACCGCCCATTGTCCAGCTAGCTCGCCGTGGCTGATCTCCTTGAGGGCCACTGAGTCTGCGTCCATCTTGGTTTCATGGCGTAGGTCGTTAAAGATGTGGAATGGGGCACCTGTGATAGCCAACAAAACACCCGGATTAGTGTCCCGTCGGGAGAGAGCATCAGCAACGGTGTTCAGCTTGCCCGGCCGGAATTCAACCTCAAAAGTCATAGCCGAAGAGCTTGCTAACACATCGGTGTTGCGGAATCGTGGACAGACGCTGATCCAGCAAGTAATTGAGGCTGTTATGGTTAGTGCGGACGACGAACGTGCGCCCCATAGGTAAGGGTGCCAATGTCGAACAGCATATACAAGCCCAATGTGCTCACTCTCGTATGCCGCCAATTTGGCGTTACGCGAAGTGATGGGCTCCGCCTCCTTGGTGCAAGATTGCCCCCAAATCCAGAGCCGGACGCGTCGCACTCGACGATGAAGTCGGACGTGAAGTCAGGCAATTGCAAGATTAGCGTGGTGGTCAGCGCCCTCTTGAGGGCGTCAAAGGCGTGGTCGGTGGCCTCGTTTCATGCAAACCCCTCCTTGAGCAAGGAAGTGAGCGGGGTGGCGATGGCGCCGAAATCCTTGATGAATTTACGGTAGTATCCCGCTAGCCCCAGAAACCCACACAAGGCGCGCACGGTGCGTGGCTTGGGCCAATCCATCACGGCTTTAATCTTGTCGCTATCCATGGCCACGCCTGCCAATGCGATGACATGGCCGAGATAGGCCACCGAAGTCTCGCCAAACAAGCACTTGGAACGTTTGAGGATGAGGTTATGCTGGCGGGGGAGTTGGAAGACGGCGCATACGTGGCGGGGGGTGCTCCGCCCATGATCCACAGTAGATCAAAATATCGTCGAAGAAGACTAGTACAAAATGCTGAAGGACAGGTCGAAGGATCACATTCATGAGGGCTCAAAACGTTGCTGAAGCGTTGGTCAGCCCGAAGGGCATGACCATGAACTCAAACAACCCTTCATGAGTAGGGAACGTCGTCTTCTTGGTGTTGGGTTCATGCATACGGACTTGGTGATAGCCCGAACGCAAGTCCAGCTTGGTGTAGCTCGTTTAGCAGCTTGTCAACCACGGGGATGGGGAATTTGTCCTTCACCGTCTTGTTGAGGGTGCAGTAGTCGACGCAGAAGCGCCACGTTCCGTTGTACTTGACGAGGACTGCCAAGTACTAACATGTTGCGCCTAGTGAGACCATGGTGTAGCATGTCCGCGCATTACCGTTCCAACTCGTCCTTCTGTGTGGCACGGTAGCGATAGGGGCAGACACCACCACCGGCGGCGTTCGGTAGAAGATGAATACAATGGTCACATGCGCATGGTGGCGGCACTCCCACCAGCTCGGCGAGTAAATCATCGAACTCGGCCATGAGGTCCTGTGCGGTACAGGCGGCGCGCCAACTTCGATGTGTTGTCCTGCCGTTGCTTGCCATGTGACACGGTGGTCGGTCCACCAAAAGGACGTGGTGAGCCGATTGAAATCCCATAGTATGGGTCTGAGCGTGCAGCCGTTGCACACCAAGAACCACATCAAACTCGTCGAGGGCGATCGCGTAGCAGTCCAAGCAAAAAATCTCCTGGGTGATCTGCACCTCCATGTCGTGGCATACGCCCGCGCTAGTCAGGTGATCGTCGTTGGCCACGGCGACGCTCATGCCCACGCGGTGCTATAGCCGCAACCCCATCCGTTGTATGGCTTCGTCGGCGATGAAGTTGTGAGTCGAACTAGAATCAACCAATGCCACCAGCTTCTGATCGCTGATGTGTACTTCCAGTTGCATGGTTTTGCCGATGTTAATGCCTGTTAAGGCGTGCAAGGATATTTCGGGTTCATCGTCCTACGTGTCCGAATCGTGGCTGCCACCACCCTTCGGAAAGTCTAGGAACAACCGAAAGAGCCGCTTACACTGGTGGTCGCGAGAGAATTTTTGGCGCAGTTGAAGCAAAGGCTCTTGGCCTTTCGGTCTTCCATCTCCTCTGGCGTCAGATACCAGAAGTGACGGGTCTTGGGGAGGCCGGTCACGGTGTTTGGGGCTGGCGCGGGTGTCGGCTCCCTAGTCGTGCGCGTCGTGTTCTTGGTGGAGGTCGATCGCTCGGGCTACAACGTCTTGGCTACCGTGTTCACCTGTTGCCTCTGCTCGTACGCGTGCCAAGCTCATAGCCGCCTCCAAGGTGGAGGGGTTCTGAAGCTCGACATCGGTAAGCAGCGGATTGAGGAGGCCGGCGATGAACAATTGTGTTTGTTGTCGTCCGGTCATGGCCTCTCAGTGGCAGAGGAGTGTGAGGAACTGATCTTGGTAAGCCTCCACCGTGCCAGTCCTTCGTAGTTGTGCGAGCTCGCCTAGGCGACTGTTCCTATGGGAGGCTCGAAACACAAATTGGTGTGCTCGACGAAGTGCGGCCATGTTGGAACGCCGTGGTCTCGCTCGAGCTGGAAGTACCACTGCTAGGCACCCCCAACTAGATAGTACGACACGAGCCATACCTTTTCCCCTTCCATCGTTCGTTGCCCTCGGAAGAATTGTTCGCAGCGATTCAACCAGGGCAGTGGGCCTTCCTTCCTGTTGAAGGTTGGAAACTCCAGCCGATGGAACTGTGGTGGCCGATGTTCATCTCCTCGCTTCGTGGGTTCGGCCACCCTGTCGGTGAGGACTCCTTTGTTGGTGGCGACTTTCCTGGCACCCGACCCGCTGGCTCCTTCCAGTCGAAAGATGGCTAGGTTGTGCGCGGGCGTCTGATTCTTGAGATCGCCAATGTCGCCCCTCATGGCCGGCAACTGCTCGAGTTGAGCATTGACCTGCTTCAAGTGTTTCACAATTTCTTCGAGTGTGATTGTGTCGGCCATCGGAAGCGTGATAGTTGGCTCTGATACCAAATTGTTACGACCCGAATTTGTTGACAAGAATGAGCGCAAGAAATACGAGTGTGAGGGAAGTGGACGAGGAACCGCACGCATGCGCTTCGGCGGAGCCATGATGTCGGCGTCACAAAAGCACCGGGCGCAGGATAGATGGCGAAGCTCCTGATAATTCTTGCTTTCCTTCAATAGTGGGTCGGCTGGCTATTAAGTAACCGCCCCTAATATTCAATCTCTAAGTTTACCCCTTATTCAAATACTAATCAATCTTTAATTCAAATAGCTAATCTTTAACTTAAACAATTTATCTTTAACTAATGGGGAGATAATAAACGAAGAGATAGATTATTCGGTTGATACCGAATTGGGTGGAGTGGTGGCATACTCCGGTGGAGGCTGCCCCTACCGGCGGCGGCGTTGGTAGTAGCGTCCCCGCATGACAACGACCATCTTACATGTGGGATTCCACACGCCATTTTACTTGAATTGTACTTTAATTCATGCTTTTAATTTAGAACAACAAAGTGTTTTTATTTCTATATTAGTGCCTAGATGAAGTTTAGATGAGATCGACTATCAGTCTATCATGTTTATTGCGCCCACTGTAAATTAACTCATGAAGTTGATAGTGATAATTGCATTTTTCCTTTGTGTTTGATAATTGATATGCTGCAAGCCTGCAAGTCTATTTGCCATGGTAATTCGCAGTGATCTATTTGAGCATGTGCCGAAAGGGCCTGCTAAGTTGCTATATTATTGTTAATAATGTTACATCCCCTCATTTCAATTTTTAAAGCAAAAGGTTCACTCTTGCCCTTTAGTTTTTAGAGTTCTATTAGGCTTGTTATTATGATATAAAAATTAAATTTTTTAGAGTTACATTTGTTACGTTCCCTCCTGGGGTGCGACACTTATTGCGTTCAACCATGTGTTCAATCTTATCCTCATTAAATTGCTAATACGAGAGTGTACATGGAAGCACCTTTAATAGCGTCGGGACCTATGGCACATGATCGATGTCTGAATGGCTTAATCATATCAAGCAGGGTAACATGCAATGTCAATATTATACATGACCGAGGATTTATTTTGCAAATTGGAAGCATGTTAGCATGGTATGACCGTATGAGATAAAACACCCGGAAAGCGCAACATAAGTGGAGTGCTCAATGAACGTGAATGTTTCCTCTCATAACATAGTAAAATATATATTCTAGCATCCTTACATGTCCTGTAGGCTGTTGTATTATTTTCAGCTACGCACAAAGGATCTTCTACATCAATATTTGCGAACTTCTCCCCATTTTCTTGCATAATTATTTGTACTAGTTTAGTTGACATGTATGTGTATTACATTTTTCCACCATCCAATTTATTTCTGAATTAGATAGAGCATGTATTCTTTTGTATCTTTTGCACACTGTTTTGTTTTAGCTAGTGACTCTTCCATTTACTTCTTTTCAGGCTCTTCCTATATTCCTTGACAGGATTTTTCATCCTGTTGTTGCTGTTATCTTGTCAGTGACATTTGTTCTTGCTTTTGGAGAGGTACTGCATCTTATGTCCAAACATTATTATTTCTTTTACAGGTTGATTGCCATATGGTCTAATTGATTATTCATTTTTTAACACCAGGTGATACCACAAGCAATCTGTACTAGATATGGGTTGGCGGTGGGTGCTAACTTTGTATGGCTTGTACGCATCCTCATGGTCATCTGCTATCCTATTTCTTACCCTATTGGGAAGGTAAATCAGCAAAATTACATGACTCGATTCAAGAGTTCCTACTATACTAAAATTCTTTGGAGCTTCGCTAGTTGCATAGATTTTGAATTCCCATGAATTAGATTGTTACAAGGCTTGTGCTTCTGAGTCATCTCTTTGTTCGGTTTGGTCCCATAGTTGATGGACTTGGTTACAAAGTAATATTTTGGTTTAAGCTATTTAATTAGGAGACTCTGATAACTTTTGTATGAGTTGTTTCTTGTTTGGATACCTATTTAGCCCTCGTAGCTAGAGTTAGTTTAAATATCCATCATTACTTCAAGCAGTGTTGCTGTATGCCCAGACAAAAAAAAAGTTACTAGAAGTTGACATGTTTTCATGGGATTGGCTACAAAAAAAGGTATTGAAAATAAGAAAGTGCCAAGTAGTTGTTGTTCCGAACTAATTAGGGCTTTTATTGGTGGTTTTAAAGAGTATTTAAAATTACCAGACATTTGTTTCCAGGTGGAAAAATGACTTCTTCTGATGTCCATGTGTATCCTTGGCCTTTCTTAATGCTTTGCCACTAATTAGTTCAGTGGTATTGTGTCTTGATGAGTGACATAATTTTTTTTTGGAACAGTCAACAATCTACTTCTGTGTCTGTGTGCATACTTAATGCTTAGATGATCAATGAAGTAACTCTCCTTGTAAACTCTAACCTGACCACATTGGATCTCACTTTTATGCCATGGAGATTTTGTTTAGCTGCCATTTTTTGAGCTGATTAGCCCATCTTGTGAAGATTCTAGCAGGCGATAAGCCCTCACACACTGGCCGAATTTGTGCCTTTACGCTTCATATCAGCTTAGAGTAGGCTAATGAATGCCCTTTGCTGTAGCTGATCAAGGCTTCTATTACTAAGAGCCATGCACGATTAGTTACCCTTGTATATTTTTTTTAAAAGGAAGAGCATGTAAAGTTCCTGTGATTGGAAATTTGCATTTAATGCCTTGTACTACAATTCAGTACAGGTGATTTAATGCTGATTTTTACATGGCGCAGGGACCTTTATTTTTTTGCAAATTAATATAGTGTGTTCGTAGTTTTTAGTAAAAACTGCCTTGATTGCATACTTTTAGAATAGTATGTAAATTTTCTATTGTTATATTTTTTTTGTTCAAAGTTTTCTGAATTTTTACTCGATCTGATTTATGGATTGGTTACTGAAGTGGTTGAAATTTGATTTTGTCCCAGCTCCTAGACTGTGCTCTTGGGCATAATGAATCTGCACTTTTTAGGCGAGCTCAATTGAAAGCCCTTGTTTCTATCCATAGCAAAGAGGTAACACAATCTTAACATGTAACTTCTTAAGAAGTTTACATCACCTACTAAGGTTGTCTCACAACTAAATGCTTCTGCCATGGCAGGCTGGTAAGGGTGGAGAGCTTACCCATGATGAGACTACAATCATAAGTGGAGCCTTGGACTTGACTGAAAAGGTGTACATCATGTTCATATTTTGAATTCTTTGTTTATAATGCATAAACATAATCTGAAGTAATCTGAAGGCACCATTGGCAAACAAAATTCAAATGAACTTGGTATAAAGTTTGATGTTGCTTGACTTGTTATTTTCTAAATGTGACTGCTTCCTTTTCTTTTCGAGGGGATTAAAAACAAACTGAACTATGATTCTCTTCTCTTTTATCTGTTAATATTTACTACTGAACTAGTCTCTCCAGTCATCTTGCCTGTACGTGACTTGGATCTACTTCATGCTTTATGGCTCTTCCTATTTTTGTTAAGGTATATAAGGGTTCCAGCTTCACATCGTGTTGCTCATTCAGAAATAGTTTAATCTATGTTGCAAATCTTATGCAATCAACACCTTTTGTGTTGAATTCAGCACTAGGTGCCTGAGTTTCATTTTGTGAAAACTCTTTGGTCTTTAGTAAGCAAAGTGAGATGGTGATTCCGATTTCGCAGCATAGTGCTCACTGAGAAATAGTTTGCTTGATTCCACTGAGAATCAGAAAGCCTGAACTGTTTTTAGTTGAATTCAGCGGAAAACTCATTATTATTTGTGTGTGCAGACTGCCGAAGAAGCTATGACACCTATTGAATCAACTTTCTCATTAGATGTGGACTCCAAGTTGGATTGGTAAATATACAATTCCACTTAGTACACCATGTCACCATAACTCTTGGTCATATTTCCTTATTAGTTATTATTGATCCTATGCTTATTTTGTGGCACCTTGTTATTCTTTTCTTTCATTCTTTGCTTTCCTTGTTTTGTTGTTGTTGTTTTGCGGATTTGTTGTCCTTTTGTTGCTGTTGTTGTTGTCATTTTGTGGACTTTTGTTTGTGCCCATCAACTGCAATGAACAAAGTTGAAACATATTAGATTCAGATTTGCTAAGTGTTCAGTTCCTTCAGCTGAAAGGTTGCAGTGAGCAGTTGATGTCATCTGGTTGTGCCCTTTCGTACTGTCCCTTCTGTTGTTGCAAGTTGCGAGCCCATTCAATAGCACCTGATAGAAGCTTTTTTCTGCTTTCTCTATTTTTGGAGCTAAACTTAGATGATGCGATCTTTTGTTGTTTGACCTACATAATAGTTAATAAACATTTGTGAACAGTATATATTTCCAGAACACTTTGTTATGTTTTTTTTGGGCATACTTGCACCTTTTTTTTTTTGTAGCAATTCTTTCAAGGCACAGTGCTCAATCTTCTTATTTACTCGTATTTACAGGGAAGCAATTGGTAAAATTCTCGCTCGGGGCCACAGCCGCGTACCTGTGTACTCAGGAAACCCTAGGAATATTATTGGGCTCCTTTTGGTAGGTGCCAATGATGCCATGTAATATTACTCGGTGATTTGTTGTTTACGTACTTCACTTACTCAAAACCATTTTTAACTTAATTAGGTGAAAAGTCTTCTCACAGTGCGAGCTGAAACAGAGACACCAGTTAGTGCTGTTTCCATTAGAAGAATTCCAAGGTTGTGCCCCAAATCTATTGTATTATATACTCACTCTACAATATTTCTGTTTCAATATGCGATGGAATTGTTCCAACAGTTGAAGTATCTCCTTTGCTGTATTAATACTGGTAAACTAATCTGCTTACTATGTGACAAATAATTGGTCAATGTTTACCTTTTCCAGGGTTCCTGCAGACATGCCTTTGTATGATATACTGAATGAGTTTCAGAAAGGAAGTAGTCATATGGCTGCTGTTGTGAAGGTTAAGCCCAAGAACGCCTCACCCCTTGAAAAAACTGAGCCAAACAGGGAAGCAGCTGCGGGATCACAGCTGACTGCTCCCTTACTATCCAATGCTGAAGAAAGGGTGGAGAGTGTGGTTGTTGATATTGAAAGACCACAGAACAGGCAGGTTAATGGAAACAAACCCCACTCTATGCAGCAGAATGATACTCCATCAAATGCAGTGGCTCGGTCATCAGAAGATATAGATGATGTTGAGGTCATTGGTATCATCACACTTGAAGATGTATTTGAAGAACTCTTGCAGGTGAGCTGTAAGCAGGCTAAGTTCTTCTTTGGGAGGCAGTGTTGCCATTTTCCTGGGGTGTGGTAAACAATTCGAGTATGTGGTTTATGGGCAGAAAAAAGTATACTGGAAATGTGTACCTGTACAGTTTATAATCCCTTGAGCACAACCTTGCGTTTTCAGCCATATGTGTTGTAGTGGAAGCATGGAGATATAATATCATGTGACAGTTAGGTAAATCATGGGGTGTTCTAGGAGGCATCTTTGTTATAATTAGTCTTTCTATAAAACAATTTTGATATGCATATGCTCTGCAACTCCTTTGGATATTTGCCCTAAGCATAACTACTAAATGACCATCCAAGCATCTATTATATACTCAGATTGCCTGATCTGTTTCATAGAATGAAATCCTATCAAATTTGTGGATGTGTTTCTTAGAAATTTTTTCTCTCAAAAAGACCTAGATTTGGTATTTGAAAATTACCCTAAGGTGATAAATTATTCCAACTGGAGGTGGTGTATTTATGCAATTCATAATTTTGATTCAAATATCTTCTGATTTTCTCACCATTGTGAGTTTTCTGATCTTACAGGAGGAGATAGTGGATGAGACTGACGAATATGTTGATGTTCATAAAAGGTATGTCTCATCCTTACAGGAACTACTTGCTCCTGGAATTCTTCAACTATTGCTAAGTATATTGCATGCAATATGCAAATGAATCTTCTCCCTTACAGGATCCGAGTAGCCGCAGCCGCCGCCGCATCATCAGTTGCAAGAGCTCCATCATCTAGGAGATTAACGAGTCAAAAGGCTGCTGTAAGTGCCATTTGTTGCTACTGTTATATAGACTTACCATGCAAGCTCAATAACAAAAGTTGCATGAATATCTGGTATGAATAATATTCTAGCAGAACTGCACAAATTTGTCATCAGTCGTCGAGAAATTCGGAGTGTGTTGTTTTTTCTTTCATTTTGATCTTTAGGAATGATAGCATATTTTTTTGTGGAAAGAGAGTGTAGGTATGGATATAAATCTTGTTATCTCGATTGAGTTAAAGTCCTTGACTTGAGAACTGTACACTCACCTCAAGCACATATTGGAGTATTGGATCCATTTTTTCTTGCAAAACATTTACTTCCCATCTTCCCCTCCTTTTCTGTTTAAAGTCAGGACTTTTGCTTGAAGTTGGCTTAACCTGGTGTTTGTTTGTCCAGTAGGAAACTGAGCACAAGATTTAGTGGGCAAAATTCTCCTTCATTTTTTTTTATCAACAAGCTCAACATTTCAATTTGAGTTAGGTGGTTTTAAGTTCAATTGGGTTCTAGTCTTCTAGCTAGCTTATGAGCTGTGAGGATTCTTTGAAAACCAACCCCTTCTCAATTTTGCATCTTGTAAACGTACATGTGATAAAAAAAAAACTTTGTTGACAATGTTAATGTTATTTCATTTCTTACCCATATTATTTTTTGACATTCCTTTCCTGGTTACACAATATTTTGCTGAGTGGTTTAATAAGTTTTGTAATGTGAGAAGTATGAAATGTGCCGTTATTAATAGTACATATAAACATGTTACCAAGATGGACTTGCCCAAAATTGTCTAGAACTAAGTCTCACCTTAACTCAGAGTTGCACATATACCACATTCTTTGCTAAAGATACCGCCTTTAGTCCTACTCCTATCTGTATTAACAATTCTATAACCTGTAGTCTCGTTTTTCATAATATGTTGTTCCTATGGTATATTAAAAGTGAGTTTCCATAATTTTCTGATGGTAAAGATGTTAATTTCGTTGCCCCTTCAGGGAGCGCAGAGTCGGCAAGGACAGCCCACTGGAATTTTGAAGAAACCTACAGACGGTGATTCAAACCCATCAAAACGTCAGGTGAACCTTGTAGAGCCTCTTCTGGAGAATAGGAGGTAATTTTCGGTGTATCACACAAATATAGCGATGGCACGCAGGGAAGCAATTTCGATAGATTTGCCGTTCTTGCTATGTTTGGCAAGCAATATGCTTTTTTTATGAACGTTGGTTTTAGTTTTTTTTGTATGTTATGGACTACGAAAGTAGATAGCCACTTTTGAATCTGTTGACTGTTAAGAGTGTTGATCACTGTGACAGTAGTAAGAACTAAGAACTTACGCTTGGAATTGGTAGTCCTAGACTTGAAACTAGCATATTATGATGTGGTTGAAACATTTGGTCCGGAGCCTGGAGAGGCGGTCGATCAATGGTATATCCGTATATGTGAAATATTATAATGATTGTTGTCCAGGCGAGAGATAGATTTAAGGTTGTACTGCAGCATTGCTGCAGGCTTTGTCTTGCCTTTTTAGGGATGGGGATCTTGGTACAAACTATTCCGCATCTGAGCTGCGGCCAAACTAACAAACCCCACTCTCTGCAGCAGAATGAAATATCGGCAATGGATAAGTTATGTTTTTCATTTTAACATAATAAAAAACAATTTGATTTTGTCACAGAACAACATAAAAGACTGGTCCCTGGGTAGAGCAGGCCCATTTGAATCGTGGTCAACAAAATTCCGGCCCATCCTGGAAAACTTTGGAACTCTTCGAATCCTTAGGACTAAAATCCGACAAATTCCCAAATAAATTATGAATAAATCACAGCCACATGTACATATAATCTTATGTACTATCCTTACCGCTCAAGTGCTCCAAGATTGGTGCTCTTTGCAAAAATATCCTCCCTTCCCCTCCCTTCCCCTCCTCTCTCCTCTTCTTTCTCCCCCAACGTTCACTTCTTTCTCCCCCAACGTCCAGTCAGCCACGGCGCCCCCGTGTCGCCGCTACCTGCCACGCCGTCGGAAACCCTTTTCAACAGCGGTGCAGGGTTTGTTTAGGTTTCCGGTAGGGTGGAGCAGTGGCGCATCGCAGAGTGGGGCGGAGCGGCTTGAGGCATCGGCGCGTTGGGCAGCGATGGGGTGTGGGGGCGGCGCGGCTTGCTTGCCGGAGAGAAGGGAGAGAAAGGAGGGGGGATTATTGCAAAATAAAGGCAGCTTGAAGCACTTCAACGACGAAAATAGATAGTGTATGATCATACGTATATGTGCAAAAACCACGTTCATAAATCCCCCTTGGATCTCGTCACCCTCGTATGTGAGATCAAGACCCTGTAAACGGGGCCTAGAAGGCAATGCTCTGTTTCGTCCCTGATCGTAACATTTGAGGTGCCTCTTTTAGGTAATTTCTTCCATTACCTTCCGGTTCCAGTTACATGCTCTTCGTAGGCGGCATACAATTTATATATTACGTACGGTCTACGCTTTGTTTATCATTGCACTCGTCCGATTATGTAAGTCCTGAATCTTCCATCGGAACCGTACTCCGTTTAGGATGGATTCAAGCAAACCTATCCAGTAATAATACCGCTACTAAATCAAGTAACCACAGAAAAAACTTGGCTGCCAAGAAACCGACAGCTAAAACGTGTTGGTTTCCCATCCTGACTCGGTTCTTGACCGGCCTCGGAGTGGACTCGTCCACCCTGTATCTATAACAAGCATTGCACGGGGTCGAGGAGCGATACCGTACAGTCAGAAACCCGGAAATCGAGCAGTCGAGCACAATGGATTGTTGACACCCCCAACACCTTCGGAACTCGTAGCCTCGCCGCACGTGAATCCTCTCGAAAAGCCGCCCCATAGGTTTGACGCTGTCCGTGCCGGCGTCGCGGCGATCGATGGCCCTCATGGCGTGCTGCTGGTGCAGCCACTGCGGCGTGCTCCGCCGCGTCAGGAGGGAGGACGAGTGCGTCTCCTGCGACTCGTGCGGCAAGGTCCTGCTGCAGCTGAGGGGAGATGTCGTGGGGGCTCCGGCGCCGCGGGCGCGGCGACGGCGGCGGCGGGTGAGGAGGGATGATCGCGCGGTGGCTGGTGCCAATGGTGGAGGCGTCGTCGTCGGCGAGAGATCCGGACGCGAAGCGTCTGATGCCGAATCCAACGCCGGATGATG
This sequence comes from Hsuehochloa calcarea, assembly GCA_036346395.1. Taxonomy (NCBI): domain Eukaryota; kingdom Viridiplantae; phylum Streptophyta; class Magnoliopsida; order Poales; family Poaceae; genus Hsuehochloa; species Hsuehochloa calcarea. The sequence continues at coordinate 18,464,811 of CM070602.1, read as the reverse complement.
GATGGATGGATGGGTGGATGGGTGGAGGCTCGGCATCTAATTTGTTCTCTGTTGTTTCATGATCGTAATGAATTAATGATGATGATATCCTAGTGCTTATGTTTTTTAACCTCGAGTCTACCCTCGTTCAACAAAGGCATCAGCTTAGTTGTGTTTAGTTTAACGTTAAGCAGTTGCGCCAATTTTTTTTGTGTGTAAGCAGTGCGAGAGACTGCCAAGCATGCATGTTAGCACGAGAAAAAAAAATGTAGGATTTGCTGTGCGTTTATTGACTAACAAAATTGAGGAAATCAGTCAAATTTTTGCACCTTTAGATGTACACATCTAATTACTCCGTTCCGCTAAAGTATTATATCAAACGAAATCTCGCAGAATAGACGGCATATTTGCGATCTTTTTTTTTTTTTTTTTTTGACGACCCTGATTCCCCTAACAAGCAAAACTCTGGGAATGTTTTTTTTCCCCACAAAAAATTCAGCAGGCTGTTGAGAATTTATATTAGCAAGGAGAAAAAACCAGTGGGGATGTTGGCCATAGCAAAGAAAATGAAACATATTTGTGGTCTTTTATGGACCTGCGCTACAAGCGTAAGCTGCAATGCGGCACAATTTGAGCGGTGGGTTCACCAGCGGAACGGGTATCGCCGCGCCTGTCCCTCGTTTTCATCTCGGTGTGCCAGCGGCGGAGAGCTCAAGCGACGGCGGCGCCGGTTAAGATGCAGATGCAGCTGCAGCCGCGCGTACATACTACGAGGGACAATGAGTTGTGGTCGAGGCACTTGCTAAATCTGCTAGTCCAAGTTATAGAAAAGAAGCAATGATTCAGGATTTTTCTGACTTGTGTACCTTAGCAGGTCACATATCTTTTCGTATTTATACACAAGGTGATTTACAATCAATGCTCGTATCAATCCCTATAATTGGGAGATATGATTCGGTTGTTACCAACTATACATGGATCCTACTATATACGGTCACAGGATTTGTCTTAACGGCCCCTCAATCACAACCGATGAAGATTGATATTGCACTTGAATTCAATGGTTTCGTAAAACCATCTGCCACTTGATCTCGTGAAGGGATGAATCAAATAGGTGTGTTGTGTAGCCATCTGAATAAGCTTTCTATAAGTCCAAGATCACTCAATTCCGATATTGAAGTTAAAAGTTATGACTTTTTTTCCCGAGTGTCGTTTCTGCTAAAATTGGACTACGGTAATACCGCCCGAGAAGAGTAGTACTACTGCAGAACGGTAATACCGGATTTGTACAGTGGTATTACCGCACCAAAACAAAAAACGGCTAGTTTTTTTAGCATTTAATGTGCCCTTTGCAACCGTTGAACATTGGGGGCGGTAATACCGGATTTCTACAGCGGTATTACCACATTTGCTGAGTTTTGATGATTTCTGCTCTTAACGGCTAGTTTTTGTGGTGGGGGCTATAAATACCCCTTTGGCCAGATGTGAGACAACCTTTGGCATCTCATTTCATTCTATTGAGCTAGTGTAAGCCTCTCCTCTTAATTGTGCATGTGTTGCATCTTGTGAGCAAGGAGAGAAATCTCTAATTGCATATGTTGCATCTAGAGTTGGATTTCGTATCCACTTGAACTTGTGCATTCATTCATGTGGTGAGAGTCAAACAAATGGCTTGGCTTATTACTCTTTGTGTTTGTCAACACCTAGACGGCGTTGGAGGCATCGTGTTTGGTAATCTCTTCAAAGAAGATTGTGAAGAGGCCTGGAGTGTTGTGAAGGTTGGAGCCCACCTACCCAGAGCGGGAAAGAGCTACCACTAGTGAAATTGAGGTGTTTGGCTTAATTTGTGGAGATGGTCCAATTTGTTTGGGCTTATCTCAATGTGGATTAGGGGAGACCGGCAAGTCTCCGAACACCACGGTAAAACATTCTTGTGTCATTGTGGTTTATTTTCTTGTACTTTACTTTGTGCAATTTACATTCCTAGAATTAAATTGCTTACATGTCTTTTATAATTGCTATCATTGTCAATAGTATTAGCATGTTGGTGCACTTAGTCAATATTAGTTTATTTAGGTTTTAATTGAGCAAAACTGAATTAATTTATAATTCCGCATAAAACTCAGTTTTAGCCCAAAGATTTTAAAACCATCTATTCAACCCCCCTCTAGTCGGCTTCCTCGATCTTACAAGTAGTATCAGAGTTTGGTCTCTCATTTATTAGGGTTCATCGCCTAGAGAGTTAAAGGATGGCGACTAGAGATATGGTGCACCTTAGTGAGACACCTCTATTTGATGGAACAAATTATAATATTTAGAAAATCTGCATGTCATGTTATTTTAAAGCCACGAGCCCTAAAATTTAGTGGATTGTAGATGTAGGTTTTTCTCCTCTAAAGGATCCTCTTGCTCCAACTATTGAGGAAGAGAAATGCTCACATCTCGACGCTTAAGCAATTAACGTTTTATTTAGTACTTTGAGTATAGAGATATTCGATGTCATATGTAATCTCAAGAACGTTAATGAGATGCGGACCTATCTTCAAGATAATTATGAAAAGTTCACCTCAACCAATGATGATTGCACATAAGAATAGATGTCAGGAGAAGAATGCTCAATCTCTAGCTCCGACAACGATGAGATCTCAACTTCATCTACATCACCTCATTGCTTTATGGCTAAAGGTAATAAAGAGGTAAATAATGATGAGCCCTTATATGATGAGCTGATGGATATGTTTGAGGAGCTTAATGAGTATTTAAGAAAGGAGAAATCAAAATTCAAAGTTTTGAAGAAAAAATATGTCTCACTTCAAAATAATTATAATGTTGTGATACTCTGAAAATAATAATAATATTAATATTAATAATCACGTCTTAAGGGATTGTGCGTAATTAAATAAAAAGAATTTGTGAAAAATAGAATATTTCAGAATTTTTAGAGCTATATAAATAGTTTGTGAGTTTTTAGAAAACCCTAGCCATTTATTTTTCCACCGCCGCCAGCTTCTTTTCTTTCCCCTGGAGACTTGCGCCGCGCCAGCCAAATTTCTTTCCTGTTGTTTTTTGCGTTGCCGCCGCCATCCAATTGCTTCATTGCCGACCATACGTGTGCAGGCGCCGAGCCTGCATGGCGTGGGCGCGCCCTCTGCTGCTGCGCGTGGAGCCGCCGAGCCGAATTGCTGCGCATGTGCTGCTGCGCCTGAAGAAGCCAGCTGCCGATCGCTTTGTCGTTAGTTCTTGCTGCCATTGGGTGATTCTTCGCCGCTTTGCATGTGGACACTGTCTTGCGTGTCCGAGCCACTTCGCCACGCGAAGCGCCGAAGGCCGCAGCTTCTTCTGTGCACCGAGCCGAGCCGCCCAATTGCTTTTCTCTGCGCGCTGCTGCCGCTCTGCTGCCGATCACATTCTCGCCGTGGACGCTGTGCGTCGTCAGAAGCCGAGCCAAACTCGCGCGCAGTTGCCAATTTCTGCTATTGGATCGTTCTCTGCTGCGATCGCTTCGCACTGCCGCTAATTCGGTTTGTATTTCCTTTGTTTGTTCTTAGTGCTGATCGAATCATACGGGGAATACATCTTGTATACTGCCTTGGATAGATAATCATTGTTGTGCATGCATGATTAGAGGTCAATTAGATAATACTAATGCTAGCAATTAATTAAGAGGGTTGCGATTAGTGTTTGATTAAATTTTAGTGCACTGCTAGGAATTGATCTTATGGAATCTGCATGCAATTGCTAGCTACTAGTTAATTGAGTCCTGTATTTTGTATGGCTACGTGAAAACTTCAACAGTGGTAGAAGAGAATAGGCTGTTCTGTTGAACGATTTATTCGGGTACCGTAATGACGAATTTTGGAAATCTCATCTACTAGTTAATTGTAGATAATTTCGATATCTTTCTATAGCATATTTAATCATGTCAATCGGAAAAGTAGAATTTGAGTTATGATTTTCGGAAGACCGCTGTTTTTACGGTTGCCGTCTTTCGGCGCTGTTTTGGTAGACTGTAGATTAAAAATAGTAAATAGCTTAATTAGAGTTTTTGATCTACATGAAAGATGTAGATAATTGTCCAATGGTTCTGTAGAATCTGAGAACGCGAATTTTGGTTGAGTAAAACAAAAGTTATGAATTTAGTAAGACTGCTGTTCCGAAGCGGACATACCGGCTTTCTGGGCTAGAAACGGAGGGTTAGATGATTTAATTAGAAGTCTTTGTAATCTAAGAAAATGTGGATAATTTTATGAAGAATCCAGAATGGGGTGGTTTGTGGTGATCGGACTTTCGAGTCAAAAGTTACGTTCGTTTTAGTACTAAGACCGCAATGGGTAACTTTTCGGTACCGGAGTAACGTGGTATATTTGGGGACGTGTAGGAGCGATGTCGATTGATGGTTGTTCTTATGATGCTGTAGCTTGTATTGAAATTTGAATATTTAATGTAGGAGAGGCGTCGTACTTGTTGCCATCTGCTAGCCAAATCGTGCGTCGCAACTAGTAAAGGCAAGTGCATGGTAGACAGCGATCAATGATTGATCACTGTTTTCTTTATTTTCCATTACCATTATTGTTGTGCTTTTATTTTGTTTAATTGCAAACAAATAATTGGTATGTTTATATCGTTGTTGACAAGCATGATGAAAAGTTGGATATGATGTTTATGATGGAGTTTGCATGTTTGCATTCATAAGCATCTTTGCATAAGAGAAGGTGATCATGATTGATCACAACTCCACGGGAGTGGAGGAGGTCCCCGATCCTTATGGAGGAACGGGCTTGAGAGTGAATGTTGTCGCGAGCATTCACTCATGCTATACCGGTATACGCGAAAGAAGTGCATGTGGACATGTAGATTAGAGTTGCATTCATAAATGAGATTAATGTGTGTTAAACAAATGGAAAGAAACAGCATGAGAATATTAATGGAAGTGCATGTGATGATAATGAAGTTATTGAATGCTGTTGATTTATTATTGTTCGTTGTTTATGGATGTGTTTGCTGAGTCGTGGACTCACCCTTGCTCTATTGTTGTCTTTAGGTGATCTTCGAGGATGCCGTAACTGAGAGCGAGTAGAGCACATGGATCACTTATGATCATTTACCTTCATAATCTTTTCATTCACAATTGATTTACTCTTGGACATGTTAGTGGTTGAATAAAGTTTAGGACAACATTTGGACTAGACTATTTGCTTTAATAATTTGGAATCATTGGTTGATGCTATTTTGGACTGTTTACCTGGTTTCATTCCCATTGATTATTTATTATCGTTTGATCCATAATTATGCATGTTCTTTTGTGATCCATGGATATGTTTATTGCTGTTTTCCTGCTGTAATTTTTATAGTGTGTTGATAATTATTAGTTTAGAGAGAAGTGTGGTGGCATTCTAGGCTCAGTGTTGGGCTGGGGTGTTACAAATGTTTTATAAGATAAACATGAAGCTCTCCTCAAAAAAGGAGCTCAATAAGTCCAAAGTGGATATAGACATAACATGTGATTTATTAGATAATATATCATGTGTAGTTGCTAACCCTTGCATTACATCTAAGGCTAGTATATCCACTTCGTGTGATGATTTGCTTGATATGTCTTGTTGCTAAAAAAAATAGACACTTCTACTTCCTCTATATCTTGTGATACTAACCTTATAGAGGAAAACAAAGAGCCCAAGACCCAAGTCACAAAATTAAAAAATAACTTGGAAAGAAGCTTCAAAGGGAAGGGTCCTCTCGATGATATATTGAGAAAGCAAAGAAAGATGACATATTGAGAAAGCAAAGAAACTTGCAAGGCAAGAGTGGAATTGGCTTCACTTCAAAGAAGAAGGAGAATAGCAAGACAAGACATAATCCAAGACACACGAAGAATATCAAGTGCTTTGGATGCAATTAGAAGGGCGATAATGCGTCGGTGTGCCAAAATAAAATTGATGTCAAGTCAAGACAATCAAAAGAGAGGCAAGCCGGTAATAAGCAAGACAAAGGACGGAAGAAAACGTCAAACTTGCTACAATTGCCGAAAAAGGGGATATTTTAGTAAGGATTGTCCCAAAGGTATCACTCCTAAGCTAATTATCTATAATTATTATTATTTGCTTAGAAAAAAATAAAAATGGCAATGTGTTTGCTAAAAGTGTTAGCTTACATAAATATATTGCTAGGGTCATTTGGGTGCTCAAATCTCTTGTGACTAACATTCAAGGACTCAACCCAGTTTGAGTACCAAAAGGTGTTTAAATACTTAATAGGTACTTGGAAAGGCATTAGAGGCTTGACTCATCCATGAAGAGGTGGATTTACCATGTGTAAAACTAGAGCCAAGCTTGAAGATGATTATTTCATATCAAGAACTAATGCTATCTCGGAAATAAGTATTTATATTGAAGTATCTAGCCCTTTTACCTCGTGTAGTTTGCATTCCATGAAGATATTTTAAAAAGGGTATTCTTTCTCTTGTCTAAAAACTTTGTTATTGAAATCTTGATAAAGATGGTAGGTGGCACATTAAGGGGGAGTGCTAAGTTATATACACGTATATCACATCCCTAAGTGTGCTCAAATAAATTAAGTGCTAGTAATGTTTTTTAAAATTGAGTTGTTTAGCCAAAAAGTCAAAAATCTCATAACTATTAGTAATATTTTGAAAAATTAGCTGCAAAATGTATACAAATGCTTTTCAAAGCTTTCACATAGGTTTTGATTCAATAAAAACCTATTTTAAGTGAAATTGAGTTTCTAGCCAAAATTTCAGATCATACTATATTGTTTTTGATATAAACTAGATTTTTGTGTATAATCTATTCTAGAAATAATTTGAAAACCATCCCAAAATGAATATCATAGAGTTGGATATTCTAAACCTTTTTGGTATTCAAAAGATTTCCAAAAGGCAAACATAGCCAAAGTTATTTGATTTCGAAACTCATCCAAAATATTATTTTAACCTAAGTGGTCACTTTCTAGCACTTAAGTGAGTTTTGCCCATTGAAACCAAATTATTAACATACATTGGCTCATAAGGGTATTTCAAACGCATAGATGCAAATGGATGCTAAAAACAGCCTCACATGCTCATTTTGGCAATCTCAAAGAAATTTATTGAAAATGAGCTTCTTTTGAAAAATGAAGGTATAATTTGTTAAAAACTATCTCCAAAAGAGTTTTAATTTTGGCATATAGTTGGAAATACTCCAAAAGTGGTTTATGTTTCTTCGTGAAAATTTTGGAGCAAATTACAACATGATATATAACTTCTCCTCAAAATTTCAATCATCGGTTTGCATTCTGTTGCACCCCAGTACGATCGCATCTCCTCAGTGGTACGACCGGTTCCCAGCGGTCTGACCGCATCTTTGCCGTCGATCTGACCGGACCTAGAGAGACTTGGTTGTTTTGTCCAAAATTGTTGATTTTAAATTCCCTCAGCCATTCTCTTTGATCACCAAAGCCAAATTGATCCTCGTTATCTTTGCTAGCTACCCTCAAGTACTTTCGTGACTCTATATGCTATTTTGATCATATTGTGATGCTTTTATCATAAAAATAGTATTCTCTCTAAGTGTGGTAGCATTTTTGATCATCTTGACCTCGGCATGAGATTCATCTTTGTCTTTACAAGTGATATCATCTACTTCCTTCAAGTGGTATCTAATTTCCTTCTTTGCCGAGCAAAATCTTTTCTTAACCAAGCTCTCTCCGATACGTGGTATCTCCTCAAGTCATATCTCTTCGAGTGGAAAATAAATGGCTTACAAGTGAACTACATGTGGTACCTTCATTATCCAAGTGGAATCTAAAATTAGTGTTCACAAGTGGATTGCAATCCTTCAAGAGAAGATCAAGTACCCAAATCAACTTTGTGTTTACAAGGGATATACAAATGGTATCAAGTATTTATAAATGGAATCAATTATTCTTGGTATTAATAATTCTCACAAGTGATATCAAATGTCATCATAAGTGATATTAATTTCAAAGTGGTCTATTCTCTTAATGGAAAGGACAAAAGAACCACAAAATATTAAAAGCATCTATTATAGAGAAAAGGATAAATCTTTGATGTCTGATTTTTCGGTGCTTGATGACAAACAGGGAGAGAAAGCTACAATTGCAATATATTTGGTCTTTAGAGATATATGGAGAGAGATGATACAGGAGAAGATGGCAAGATGAAAAAGAATCATTTGTGCATCAAAGGAGAAGAAAGAAATATCAAGAGGAATCTTTGTGTAAGGGGAAGTTTTCGTCTCTGAGAAAAACTTATTAAATATTTTAGGCTTACTTAAAAAGGGGTAAAGTATTAATATTGAGAAAGCTATTTTACCTATTTTTCCAAAAAAGATTTATGGATCTTATTAATGCATGTTTTTTATTCTCATGTGCTTTATTTGGTGTTTTTGAAGTGACATTGTCAATGATATGCAAGTTTAGCCTTTTAAATAGCCTCTTTGGTCAAAAGACAAAAAAATTTACTGAAAAAGCTCAAATTTATGAGAAAAAAAACTATATAAAAGTACTTAAATATGTATTTTAAATTTTTTTCCAATGATTTTGGAGTAAAAATTCCAATGTTAGAAACAAAGTAACAAATTTGGCCTCAAAAGGATCATATCTAATCTTGATTTTGAAATAAATTACATATCTCCACAAATCAAAATCTATTGAGTTTTTAAAAATGTTGTCAATATTAAACTCATAGGTTTGGTAATTTCAAATATTTATCTAATTTAAAGTTTTTACAAAAGACCAACCGTCGAAAAGATATATTCATTTGAAGTTCACCGAAAAACTAGTTTGATCCAAAATGATATATTCTTTCATATAGTGAGTTTGGCTATTTGAGCTGAATTTATTTGTGTATCTTAGCTTGAAATAGTCTTTCTAACTCATACAAAGCCAAGAAAGTGAAAAACTCCAGAAAATTTAAATTGGTTTGTATTTTGAACCTTCAATGCAAAATCATTATCTTCATGTGCCTACAAAGCGTATTTTTCCTTATCTTTTAAAATAAAATTCCTTTTATAAAAATTATATTTGGATAACTTTTTAGCCAATCCAATGTTCATTTCTAAAAAATTTCAAAGTATTTGGACTTCATTTGAAAATGTTTTGTTTTTTCTTCACTTTAAGCAAAAATCTTGCCTACAAAGCTTAATTTAGCATATCTTTTGAATGGAGGCTTCTTTTTTGAAAATTATTTTTGGAAAATATTACTAGGATACTAAATTTTATTTCTGCAAAATTTCAAAGAAGTTAGATTTTATTTGAAAAAGTTTTGACTTTTTCTCTTTTTGAACAATATGTTGAAAATTCAGACTTTTGCATGTTTTGAGGTGATTTGTGATTTTTTGTATCTCCAAATGGGTTCATAATTTGAGGATGATATAATTATGATATTTTATAATATATAGTTAATATTCTATGACAATTTTTCTCAAATTTATTGGAACTGTTTTAACCAATTTTTCAGCTATCTTTCGAAGCTTAAATGGAATGTAAAATCTGAAACTTTGATATTTTCATATCTTCATAATGTTTGACATTTAGTTGAGACTCCCAAAATAAAAATTGTGTATATTTGTAAGGACTAGATCCATGACTGATCTCAGATTTTTTGGAGTTTGTTTCCACATATTTCCCAATACATCAAGAAGTTTTGGCTATATCTTTTTGAGCTCCACATGATTTCAAATGCACATCTCTTTGAACATTGAGGAAATGAGCATGGTATCTTCGTGAAAAATATTTCTTTAGAAGATTTCAAGAGTGGGCTTATTTGAATATATTCCAAATATCATTTCCTTTAGCTAACTAAAAATATGGCCTCATTTCAAGTTATTTGCTCTTTTCGGCCATAAAGGGGGGTTTATGACTTATTACGGTTTCCTTCAAATTTCTTGTAACCAAACCCCCAAATTTGTAATATGTATCTATTTCATACTCTTTGAGACCATATTAAAATCAATTCATTTCCAAGCTCAATGTTTTACAAAGACTCCATTTTGGCTCAGCTTTGTTTTGTATTTTTTGTGATTAATGCCAAAAGGGTGAGAATAATGTGGATGGTTGATATATTCTCTTGTGATTTCACCTTATTTCATGCATGTCTTGAGGAGGAGGAGCTCATTCATACACATAGCCTCCTATATGCATCATATGCATAAGCTTGCCATTCTCATATACATAATGCTTGAAGCTTTAAATTGATTAGTAACATGCATGGATATAGTGCAATAGCTTAAATTCTTATCTTATGTTGATTTATATTCAAATGTTGTTACTGATAAAGTATTTATCATCAATCACCAAAAAGGGGGGATTGAAGAATCTAGACCTGTCATTATGAGTTAGTGGAGTATTTTCATGATTAGTGATAAATATATATATGAGACTAACACTTTTATTGATATACCTATTGTGTAGTCTTATTTGGATGAAAATATAAAAATCATAGAGGTATGCATTCGACATCATATTCTTATATCTTGTTGCATTCATCGAATCCAAAATACAGGTTGAACTACACTAAAACTTGAATATGTGCATATATTTTTATTACACATTTGTGTATGCACATATTTAGGGGGGGTCACTCTACGTTTTGTGGTTTCATTAGTATTGATCCATATTTCTTTGTCCACGTATATTGGGGATCTCTACTTTGAAACATATCATTTGAGTATATAAAATTTGTGTAGTTCATATATACTCATATTGCTTTATATTCAATTATTTGCAATTGTGTTATGGGACTAATGTGTGTGCTAAGTTGTTTTAAAGGCTTAGTCCCAGAGGTCTCTAGTTGTATGTGTTGCATCTAGAGTTGGATTTCGTATCCACTTGAGCTTCTGCATTCGTTACACGTGGTGAGAGTCAAGCAAGGGGCTTATCTTATTACTCTTGGTGTTTGCCGACACCTAGACGGCGTTGGAGGCGTCGTGTCCGGTGATCTCTTTAAAGAAGATTGTGAAGAGGCCCGGAGTGTTGTGAAGGTTGGAGCTCACCTACCCGGAGCGGGAAAGAGCTGCCACTAGTGGAATTGAGGTGTTTGGCTTAATTTGTGGAGTTGGTCCAATTTGTTTGGGCTTACCTCAACGTGGATTAGGGGAGACCGGCAAATCTCCGAACACCATGGTAAAACATTCTTGTGTCCTTGTGGTTTATTCTTTTGTGTTTTACTTTGTGCAATTTACATTTCTAGAATTAAATTGCTTATATGTCTTTTTATGTTTGCTCTCATTGTCAATAGTATTAGCTTGTTGGTGCAGTTAGTCAATACTAATTGATTTAGGTTTTAATTGAGCAAAACCGAATTGATTTACAATTTTGCATAAAACTTGATTTTAGCTAAAAGATTTTAAAACCGCCTATTCACCCCCCCCCTCTTATTGGCCTCCTCGATCTTACACCCAGGAGGTGTAAGCGGCACAAAAGTAGGCGGTGGAGACGGTGCAGAGGACTCAGGAGCTGCATGAGCACTCGACGCTTCACTGGCCCCCGACTCGGCAGGCACTACCGTGTTTGCTCCATGAGGAAGTCCTGTGCCAGCAGAAGCAGACGAGGCCAAGGTCAGTCCAAAGTGGGCCCATCCAGCACACCCAAAGGCACCGTAGCTGCATCAAGGCCGGCGTTCCTGGTTATAGTGCCATGCACGTTCGCCTCACCAAGCGCAGGTATAATCTGTGGTTGCACAAAAACATCAGGCTGCACAACTAGAGGAACATTAGTAGGTTCATTAGTCGTATGACCATGATCAATACCCGGAACAGATGGAAAAAGAGCAGTTTTCGACTGGATGCGAGGACCGGCTGTGGGCGAAGAGCTGACAAAGGGAAACGCTCCCTCATAAAAAACAACATCGTGAGAGATGTATATACGTACGGATGTTCGATCAAGACACTTATAGCCCTTATGGTGAGTACTATAGCTAAGAAACACACATCATCGAGAGCGAAAGTGGAGTTTGATATTGAATAATTGGTCTAGTGGGGTGGAATTGTGTATAACTTTGCTTGGAAGCCAATTGATGATATAGATGGCAGTGCTAAAAGCTTCATCCCAAAACTTGAGAGGAACACTCGAAAAAGCAAGAAGGGCTAAACCAGTTTCGATGATGTGCCGATGCTTACGTTTTGCATCACCGTTTTGTTGGTGTGTGTGAGGGCAAGAAACACGATGAGCAATGCCAACTTGATTAAAGAATGAGTGTAATTTTTTATACTCACCCCCCAATCAGTTTGCATGCAAAGAATGTTCTGTAATATCCTGGAATTGAATCGGGTAATTAGAAAATCAGCTGAAAGAAGAGAGGACAAAGAAATGAGTAAAATTTCTAAAATTAAAAGGGGGTTTTCCGCATTATTTGGACAACCTGGGCCTTGGGCCACGGCCCATGTGGCCCAAGAGGGGGGCCGGCCAAAGGGGGGATGACCTACCCCCTAAACCCTAGCCACCCTCCCCCTTTCCCCTCTCTCTCCCCCCAATAGCCACCACCCCCTCTCCCCATTGCTCCTTCCCTGCGCTACCGCCTCCCCAGCAGCACCACCTCTCTCCCCGGGGAAGATCCTTGCTGCGGTTCATTGGAGAAAAGGCGAGGAGACCACCGTTGGAGTGCCAGCCAAGACGAGGTAGCAGATCGGTGTTGTTCAGCGCTGTTGCTTGTCAGTTTTGGGTAAGATTCGTACTTTTTCTGATCTAATCTTCTCTTAGAAACTTGTAGCCCTCAGTTTTAGCATTCTTTGGGCATCGAAATCACCTGATTTGGACTTATGATTTAGGAGTTATGGTAGTTTTACCGCGACTGACCAGGAGAGCTGATGAGAATTGGCAGATTGTCTTGTCTGGCCATTATGAATTATTTACAGGCCACCCAAAATGAATATTGTAGAGGATTCAGTAAGCTTTACAAGTTGATAAAGAATATAATTTTTAGAGTTGGCAATCACAAGTTATGGAATTTTTACCGCCACTGTTTCGCTGGCTGTCAGATTGCAGAGATAAAAATTTTTCTGAATATAAGAATTAGTAGGAGGCCGAATCAGGAGACTTGTCCAACTAGACTATTGTAGCTGGTTTTGTCGTGATTCCAGAGAGTCCACGATCACCCCGTTCCGAGTTGCGTAGCAAAATTTATAGTGGTTTTAGTGCTCTATCCAGAGAGCCCGACGTAAAATTGATGTTTTATTAACTGGCCTGGTAGTTTTATTATTTGGCCGATTCAGTAAGGCTCACCAACTAGACTTAGTTGGAGAATTTAATTACCTTTCCAGAAAGTCTAAGAACATATTATTTGGACTCCTGTACCAGTAGATATGGATTTTTTGAAGTTGACTATCCACCGAGGGGACCGATCGACGTTTAGGAATTTGGGGACGGGATCAAGTTAGATGTTTTTGCGAGTTCATGGTTGTTGTTATAGTTTGTTTTGGTCCGCTGGTGTGTCTTAGCGTGTGTTATAATTATTATTCAGGTGGTAGACTGGTACCGAGGGCAGCACCTTCTGTACATCCATCGTTCTCTCGCGGTTAAGGCAAGTATAATGATGAATATAATATATATTATTGAATGGCAATGTTCGATATATATATTATAAGTACTTGTGTGTTCATGTTTGTGAAGATGGCATACTTAGAATTGTTCATGGTTGCTAGAGATATGAATTACGTGTTATTCATGGTTGTTTGTCTATGGTTATGAGATTTTAGAGTATGAATATGTTATTCATATGCAATGTTGTTGAGGATGCATGTTTGTGCTACTTTGAGAATTCATACATATGCATCATGTTGGTTTATTGAAGTCTTGGTCATGTGATGACCAAGCAACTCTTGAGATCCCCGTTATGTTAATGACGGGCTAAAGGTCCCCATGCTTGAAGAGCATGGGCTTAGATCCCCATACACGTGGAGTATGCGCAATGGTCCCTGTACCAGATGGTACAGGCATGAGTGTGCATCGACGGATGCGCACTTTGCATTACCGGTAAAATGCAAAAGGAAAAGAGGAGGAAAAAGATCATGTTGAGCATATTGCGTAGCATGCATGTGTAAAGTGATTGATATGTGGTTTTGTGAAGTATAGTTGATGAGTTACATGCTTGTATGTTGTTGATGCCATTTATTATATTTGCTGAGTTTTTGGACTCACCTCTTGCTTTTGTTGTGTTTTTAGGTACCACTTGCAAGAACGGCATGCATGGGAGGGAGTAGGGTTGCTTTGGATGCACCCACTACCGCACATTCTTTTAAAGATGATTATCATTTAGATCGTACCTTAATAATAAGCAAATTGTTTAAGGATTAATTTTAGTTATGCTTGAATGCATTGGATTATTTGTAATAATGAGAGTGCTAAATTTTAATTATACTTGCTTATGCATTAGCTGAATAGATTAGTTAAGAATGCTTTGATGAACTTTGGATGTTGAGATATTGATAATAGTATATGCATCTGTTGGAACCTCCGGTATACTTAATTATACAAAGGAGGTTCTGCCGAAATTTAGAACTATGCCTTATGTTTAAATGGTTATCATATTTATTTAGTAGCATTCCAGGCCCTTTGATGGGTTAGGGTGTTACATGTTCCTATCAAGTTGCCTTTCAACAAGAGTTTGAAATTGAACAAATGTGCGAAGAACATCAGCCTTACTTTTAAGAGTAAATAACCAAATGAATTTGCTGAAATCATCGATAAATCTCACATAGTATTTAAAACCCCCAACCGAGGTAATGCCAGGACCCCATACATCGGAGTAGACAAGTTCTAATAGAGACAACGAAATTTCATGCGAAGTAGTGTAAGATAACTGATGACTTTTATCCTGTTGACATGAATCACAGACCGACACATTATTGGAATTGCTAGAACATGGAAGATTATTTAGACTAAGCACACGATGAACGGTCGAGACGACTATGCCATCTTTCTTGAGTGGGTGTGGCGGCAGAGTAGGCATGCTTGGATGACGCAAATAGTGAGCTCGGTATGAGGGGTTAGATACCACCCTTACATTCCCCGCGAAGAACCGTTATCCTCGTTTCCTGATCCTTAATAAAAAAATTATCAGGATGATATTCAAGAAAGACGTTGTTATCAGAGGCTTAACGGTGTACAGAAACAAGGTTTTCTTGGCATTAGGAAATGAAGAATATTTTTCAAGGATAAATCTTGAACCGGGGTATTAATCAAGGAATGACCAATATGACTAATAAACATACTTGCACCATTTGCGTTGTGAACCTGATCACGACCATGATACTTGTCACGAATCGTCAACTTGTCGAGCTCGCCAATGGTGTGGTCGGTGGCACCCGTGTCACTAGCTCTAATACCATATAGAAAAGAAGCAATGATTTAGGAGATTTCTGACTTGTGTACCTTAACAGGTCACATATCTTTTCGTATTTATACACAAGGTGATTTACAATTAATGCTCGTATCAATCACTATAATTAGAAGATATGATTCGGTTGGTAACTATATACGGGTACAGGATTTATCTTAACACAAGTATGCCTACACTACAAGAAAACCTCCTTATAGAGATGTTTTTCTATAGGTATTTTTCAATTTCTCTTTAAAATAAGGAGTTATATAGTCTAGATGCACTTTTTAGAGATATTTTAAAAATCATCCTAAAATTTTGTATACTAGAGACGGTTTTTAGACATTTTCAAGACACGTACAAAATTTTTATCTCTTAGAGGCGCTATCTAATTCGCCTAAAAGTTATGTTGTGTAAGGACGTTATACTGGGATATTTTTCAACTCTCTAGAGACGTTTTTTTGTAGTTGATATATATTAAAAGAACTACATATAAATACTACAATATACAACTAAATATGTGAAGTTGTGATATTGAGATGGCTAATGTGACAGGACGAATCTGGACCAGATGAGGAGCATCACTCGGATCAAATATTTATTTGCCCAAGACCTTGAACTAGAAGAGGAAGATGAACAACAAGCTTTCAAGCTGGTAGATATATGTAAAGCATAATGTACGACAACCTCTACACGAAAGCCAAGGTAATTCAAACAAGGCTCGGCACCATCCTTCGATGTCTCCCTCACCTCCGCTTTTGTGCTCGTTGGAAAGAAAACTAAAGGCCGGTTATCGGTAGGATCGGGATCCTAAATTTCGTCTGAAATTTTTTAAATTCAAAATTAAAATCTCAACGATTTCATTTTCTATTTGACAAAACCCAGCCGAATTCAGTCGTCTTTTTTTTCAGGATTTTTGGTTACCGGGCGGTAACCGGATAAAACCTTTAAGTGGGAAATTGTCCGGTTCTAACTTTTTTATCTCTTGATTCAGCTGCACCATAGTTTTTTTCAAACGGAGAAAACACGGATCCCATTACCAAATATAACAAAGAAGTCAAACAACCAAATTATGAAAGTATCATCTTATTACACTCTATTATTTACATAATCGAAAGGGTCTATCTCATGTTATCTCTTTTTTTCCCCTCGTAATGAACACCGAGTACCTGAAGAAGAACAGGAAACTCAAAAAGTGAGAACCGAACAAAATAACTCCTTCCACACATCTTCAGTCTCTGAAAGCGCCAACACACCATCATCTAGAGCCGGTCCAAATTTAACCACTAACCATCTCCTGCCCGGCAGAAAACTCGACCTCGAACTACACCAGAGTTGATGCTGCAGTTACCTATATATTATTCATAGGAGCATTTTGCTTGGAAGCTTGTGCGATCTCCATTGTGATGACATCACCACGGACATGGGCGTTTACGGAAGCTTGAGGTCGAGTGTGCCAAATGATCGCTCGAGTAGCCTGGTCTATCTTTGTGATGATCCATCCAGGCAGGCAGAGACATGGCCATTGTGGTCAAACTCCATGGAGCTGTACAACTTTCTGAGCTCCTGCATGGCTAACAAGCCGAGGGTGATAATCTCAAGATTAATACTACCGTCGACTGGACCCTGCCCGATCAACTGCCGCTGCCCCGTGTCCCTCTCCCTCTTGTGCTGCAGGCAGGCCGGACGCCGCTATGCAGCGGCAGCGGCAGCGGCAGCGGCGGCGGCGGCGGCGGCGGCGCTAGTCGTGGGCTGTGGCGCCTGGGAGAGATCATGCGCGGCTACCAGGCTAGGCCCATGGACTTACGCTTAATCCTAGTTTGTTTGTTGAAAGCTGAAACCATATGCGTAATTCAGTTCAGAAATTGCCTGTTTGTTTGTAGAGGGTGGGATCAAATGGACAGTGAAATCATCTTAAGACTCACTCACGGATTAAAATTCTGAAAAATACTAGTGCAAAATCTAGACAAATAACTCCCCCAACCTTACTCATGCCGTTGGAAAGTTCAATCAATCTTTTTTTTTCATATTTATTTTGCCTTTTGCGGAGGATTTGTCACTATTCCACTTTCCTATCTAAGACTTCGATATACAATGGTGGGAATCGAACACTGGTCATCAACCAGAGAGTGAAGATGTCGTACCGCTAGGCTATCCTACCATTGGTAAATTGTCTCTATGTTCACGTGCAACCGTAAGGAGGATTCGCTGCTCCAACTTGAAAAATCCAATTACTAGTACTACCTTTCATCTCAGATATCTTTTTCTAGGTTGATTTTTTTCCTATTTTTTTGCAACGATAGGTAAAACAATCTATGTAAGATTATAAATTCTTGATTCTGATGGAATTTAAGACATCTCCTTCGTTTTGAAGGCAAGAAAATCTAAAAGAATAATGATCCTAAAAAAAGGAAATTCATTAAAAAAAATCCCATTAATCGAGAGAAAAAGTCTACCCCGCTTATTTTGGTGGTCCAAATTAAAACAATGCAAATTAATAATATATAGATATTTTAGTTGTATAAAAAAATATAATCGTAATTTCAATAATAGGCATTATAGTTGCAGAATGCGACAACACAGCACCGCGTCAAGCTAAAAATCGAGATGCCTACTCGTGCTGTGGCACAGGCAGCGCTGCAACAAACAGGCACAGGCACATCTAGCATCACGAATCGACCACTGAACAAACACCCACTCGAGAAATTAAATCCTCGTAAACGGAAATGCTCCGACCATGGTCCACAGTCCACACACACCGTACTAGTATCGCGAAGAGAATCAGGTTGTGCGTGTCATCCTGTCACAGTGTCACCCCATGTTGGCTGTCGCTTGACACGGCTTAATTGGTACGGGTCAAGCAAGACAACTGTCTGGCCCTGCCCGTATTAGGCTCGTAGTCGGTGCCATCAGATTCTCTCCCTGTACTTGCACATAAGATCGCTACACTGCAAGGTTAGGAAAGTAGCGAAGTATGCTGGCTTCACAGGCACAATTTCTGATGGAATCTCCGGTTCTCAAAACAAAATGAACCGGCTCTGATGTCTGAACTCCACACAGAAACAAAAAATCAATTCATTCTGCCCTTTTCTGATCATCACTGTTGCTTCACTCAATAAACACCGGATGGGATCATATGTACAAACACCTGAAGGCACTCAACCATGTAGTAGTATTTACGTACTTGCATACGTCCACCTTGCAAGCCACACGAAGAACAATGAACAAACTGAAGATTGCTGACAGTCACATAGAACACAATCTGACCTACTGAATTTGTATGCATTAAGCCGCCTCCTGAAAACTGTCTTGCTGTGTATTTACAAGCTGGTTTTCACTTGATGGATACTACATCCACATTGTTAGATTGCTACTACGGTCCTACTTCAAAATTTGGTAAGTAACATAGCACACACGCTTTGCAGGCACATTTCTGATCAGAACCCTTAGATCTCAAACAAATGATCCAAGTTCAAGTTCCCCTTCACAAAGAAAACATCAATTCAACTAGCTCACTATCTGCCCTTTTCTGCTGTCATCAAAATTCCTTCAACCATGTAGCATTTTTCTACTTGCATACTTGCAACCACACAAAGAACACTGAGCAAATGAACATTACTACATAGTAACAAAGGACACAATATAACCTACTGAATTTGTATATTCATTAAGCCTCCTCAAACAGTCTTCCTATATATTTACATGTACCTGACCTTCACTCATAGCTAGCTCCGATCGAACTCGATCTTCCTCGCCCACTAGAGCAAGATCAGACCAGCAACATAGCTGAATGATAAGATGTTTCACCATACAAAACGCTTCAGCTAAGCCCCCCATATCTGATGTACACATGAACTGATACTACGCTGGTAATTCCATCTCAGCAAATTCAGTTCCCGGAGCATCCTACTCTAGTTTACACAATTGGGCTGCACGAACTTACAGAGCATGGAACCAGCAAGGTCTCATCGATTGCAGATGGCATTGAGGAGCACATGCCCCAGCATGAGGTCCACGAAGTACTGGTGCCCAATCTTGCCGTCCCGCCACACCAACTTCGCTGGGGCACGCCCATAGTGCACGCCGTCATTGCAACGGTTGTCGTAGTGCCACGGGAACGTCATGTCGAAGTTGTCTATCACCCCGCCCGTGAGCAGCCCATGCCGCCTCAGCTTCTCGACGAGCACGCCGTTGAATGCCTCCATCTTGTTTGGATTGAATGCCAGGTCCCGAGCGTACCCGCCCGTCGCAACCGTCGTCCGGTAGAACACCCTCGGCACGGCGTGTCCACGCGCCCGTGCTTCAGCCATAACTCCAGCCCAGAACTGTGCAGCATACTCCGCGCCCTGCGCGTAAGAGCGGACGCTGGTCCAGTAGCACCCGTCGTGCAGGCCGGAGTTCAGGATGACGGCGTCCGGGGCACGGTCATCGGCCAAGAAGAACGACCTGACAAGCCGACGGAACCCCTTGTCCCGGAGGGAATGAAGGCCGAGATAGTTCATGCTCATGTTCCAGTGGCCGTTAAAGATGCTCGTGATCCGCACGGTCCCCGGCCCGCCGCTGGGATTCGCGAACACGGCATCGAACCGGCGCGTCACGGCGGACGTGTCCGTGACACCAAGAACGAGGGTCAGGAGGTTCCGGATGGTGTCGACGTGGTTGGAGTCGCCCCAGAAGAAGAGCCACTTACCGTCCAGGCACCGCCACGCCGCGTCGGCCGTGAAGAGCTTGAACGAGCAGTGCGCCGAGTACACCCACCCGTTGCTCTCCAGCGCGCCAAGTGGCCCGTCGCACCACGGCGGCTCGCACGGGAGCTCCGGTTCCAAGCACCTGTACCGGCCGGCGTCATCCACGTCCTCGCAGTTGTCGTTCTTGGCGAGCCGCGTCCACCGGCCGGACCAGACGTCGCGCGCGAAGTCGGCTGCGCGGCAAGTCTTCAGTGCTGGGAGCGACGAGTTGCCTGGCCGGAACAGGAGAGGAATGCGGCGCAGCTCGGTGCGGTACTTGAACCTTGCGGAGGAGAACTTAAGGCCCTCGAAGCTGCGGAAGAGGAGGACGATGGTGAGGTGGAAATCCCCCGCGGCGAAGCGGGGCGCAACTTGGAGGCGGAAGGAGTAGGAGCCATCGCCGTGGTCCACGACGGGGGGCCGCGACTTCCACGCGTTCCCGGAAAGATCAATCTCGAAGAAGTCCCCGCCGAGGCAGCTCCGCTGGCCGGCGTCATCCAGCGCCCAGAACGTGAACTCGTGGATCTCGGCGGCGCCCAGCTTGGTCACCGCGCCCGCCGCCGCGGCATCGTCAAGAACCGGGATGGAGATGTTGGTCGTGCGCGCGTCGCGGCACGGCGAACCTCCAGGCGTGAGCCACCGCGCTAGGAGATCTTCAGTGAAGTTGGAGGGGTCCGGCACGGAGAGCCAAGAAAGCGAGGCGTTCTTGGCGCGGCTGCCGCCGACGTAATGCCGGTACTGGTGCCGCAGCCGGCGATTCGCGCCGGCGCCGGCGAGGGACACGTCCACGGCGAGGAGCACGATGACGCCGAGGAAGGACGCGAGCACGAGCTTCGTGGCGGAGGGGCCGCCGCCGGGCTTCTTGGGGATGTGGTGGTCGCCCCCGCCGCCGCAGCAGGAGAGCTTCTTGGGGTCGCCACCGACGTGGGTCTTCTTGGCGTCCCCGGCGGCGAGCACGATGTTGGGCCCGTGGGGCGTCGGAAGGTGCGCCGACATTGCCGGGCGGGTGCTACTTGGGGCTTGTGGTAGTGTGGCCTCGCATGCGTCCGCGTGTGCGAGCGAGCTGGTCGCGGCCTCGCGGGGCAAGGGTTGGTTGGGGTGATGGTGCGAACTACGAAGGGTTAATTGGTTTTTGGACGAAGACGACACGAGTCGGGGGGAACGAACGTGTCAAATGGATCTTCTGTTGCACCGGAAAACGCATGTGCTTTACACTTGAGAGCCGTCTGACTGAAATGGCCAAATGGGGTATCGAATATTACATTTTTGAACAATAAATTGATTGGCCAAAAAAAAATAGGTGCGATGGACTGCGTCAGGTGAGAGGTCCCGTTAAAAGTCGGAGAATGAAAATTCATGGTTGAGTTTGTTTTTTTTTCGAGAATGGTTGAGTTTTTTTGTCAGTGTGAATGGTGTTTATTGTATTTTGAGTTGAGATATTATAATGAGCAACAATGACATCAACTATTCATGGAACGCTCACAGTAGTAGTAGTAGTATTTCTACTTTCGAATATTAAACAAGCGTTCATGACCTCGTAAAAGCTATTATTTTAGTTTATTGTATGCTTAAATAAATTCATGCTCTTTTACAGAATTTGTCCATAATTTCTTTAGGAATCCTGAATTCCGAATAAGGCTCCGTGGGAGTTTCAAACAAAAGCACTACAAATTCTTCAAAGTTATCAGCACTACAAATTCTTCAAAGTTATCAACATGTGGTTATTTCAATTGACACGGTATGTATCATATTTGAGTCCCACTAACTACATTCTTTTTTTTTGCAAATGGCACGGTTAACTATCGTACTCACCCTTAAAGGCAACGTAACTGAGAAGTCATGAATGACGAACGTAAGTAGGGACTCGAACCATGGTCTTTAGCCATAAGATATAAACTTGCCACCGGTTTGTAAGCCCCACTAAGTACATGTTATGTGGATTATTTTTAAGTAAATTTTCCAAGATTTTGGCCCTGTTTGTTTAGGCTTTTTGCCTGGCTTATAAGCAAAAAAGCCTAAGCCTAAACAAAGGGGTGGCTTTTTTATCTGGCTTATAAAAAGCTTAAGCCATTTTAAACCTAAAAGCCATAAGCCAAGGAAGAGGTGTTTTTTGGCTTTATGAATAGAATAACCGATTACACCAAGTTCGCTAAAATTACCCCAAAATGCCATTCGGTATATAAACATGAATCTCTCTTTTTTTCACCCTTATAAAATTAAGATTCAAACAAAAATGATAATTGCATGTATGTCACTACACAATTTTATCCGAGATAGTGCTTTACGTGATGAGATTTTCGAGAGATGTGATCTTAATGAAGATTATGACCCAAGCGATACTTTATTATGATATGATCGGATATTATTTTGTTTGGTTGGCTAAAATGTCTTTCTATATTAATTTCTTTCATTACGCAATGTCCATAATTAATATATGCACGAACAAGCAAAACTTTTTTTTTGTTTTATATGTACACTTGCACGTATCGTCATAGTTACAAATCCTATGAAAAAATAAGTTTAAATTCATCCTTAAAAACATCTTTCAAACCCTCAAGGGCAATTCAGACTTTTTATCCTTCACACACAACTCAATAAGCCAACATCCTATAAAAAGCCAGATTACCAAACACCAAAGCTTGGCTTAAAAGCTGGAGGGCTTATAAGCCAATTAAGCCAAAAAGCTGGCTTTAAGCTATAAGCCAAAAAGCCTAAGCCTAAACAAACAGGGCATTTATCTCATGACTAAGAAATCATTGGCAATTGCTTTTAGGATCCTTATACCCTAAAATATTGTTTGAAACATAAGAGTTTCGAAGGAAATATAATTCATTCTCTACTCTCTACGATCCATGAACTAAAAAAACAATGGGATTTGTCTATATGACAATCGACTAATTCTCTCTCTCTCTCTCTCTCTCTCTCTCTCTCTCTCTCTCTCTCTCTTCTATCAATCGTCTTTTTCCACCATCATACCTCGATCTAAGCGTCCAGATTCACCTTACTTCTTCTAAAGGCAAAGGCAAATAGCCAATCCCCCCCCCCACCCACAGCACCCACGATACAAACCACCACCGCCTGATATGGCCATAAGTACTACAAAATCATTGGTTTACATCCCTAAATTATAAACTAATGTTAGAACTCAAATTGGTACTATTGGTATTGTTTTGCAACAAAAGGTAAAACAAAACGTTGTGAAAGTCGAGATGGTGGATGGGGATGTTGGCCAATGAAAGGGAACATACTCTCGGAATAAAACCCCAGCGAATGCGGGCGATCAAGAAAAACACATGGTGACATAGCAGCAAGGGTTACATTGGCGTCAAAGGAAGCATCAAGTGCATGGAACAAGTTCGCGCAATAAGCTAAGAGAATGAAAACCCATGACACAAGGGAAACCGAGAGGGAGACTTGGTCATGCATAGAGAGGACACCGGGAACATGGCACGTGGGTTGGTTCAGTTTGGATCCAATTCGGACAGCCAAATGGTGTTTAATACTTTTATTTTGAAATTAGAGTAGTTTAAATTTTAAATTAAAGTAGGAGTCTACAATAGGATCTGGTTTCATATATTGTTCATGTGACTGTTCACCAACTCAGATAATGTTCGTCCGACTCGGATGATTGTTCATCTGCATGTGTTGTTCATTCGAGTCTATTTGTGCTTGCGTGGGAAGCTGTATAAACCCCCCATGGCCGCACCATGTAGGTGGAAAAGTGATGATTTAGATAATAAAAATCAGAAAAGCCATTTTGACGCACATCGTGTGTTCTTAAGTTGAGATGTGTTCTTGAGAGTTACTAAGAGGGTGGGCCGGAGAGAGGAGGAAGCAAGAGGAAGTTCTCATCTGGTGTTTCAGCTTGGGCGCAAAGCGACTACAACCAAGAAGATCCGTCTACTACCCTGTCTTTGCAATTCAACCAAATCAAATCAGTTTGTGAAGTTATTCTCTATTGTTTCTAATCCTCAAGGTTTAGCATAACTATAGATTGAAGATTTGCTATCTAGGGTTTGGTACAATTCACCTGTGTGGTACTTACTGTTCACGTATGTGGGTACTGTTCACTCGAAGTAAAGAGAAGGGGCCGACGAGCTACTGATCTTCGAGTGTACCGTGAAAAATTGGGCCAACAATCGGGATTCATCTCATCAGCTAGTTGAATCCTTATCACCGCTATGCCCTGCCATGTGCGTTGCCTCCTCAATGACGCGGACGCCATCATGCTCCACCACTCCTACCCCATATTGTGGCCGCCCACCTCCTCTCCTGTCGCAGCACACCCGCCACCAGCTCCGACCTTCTTCCCCACCGTCGTCGTCCTTACTGCTGCCTCTACCCGCC
This sequence comes from Hsuehochloa calcarea, assembly GCA_036346395.1. Classification (NCBI taxonomy): domain Eukaryota; kingdom Viridiplantae; phylum Streptophyta; class Magnoliopsida; order Poales; family Poaceae; genus Hsuehochloa; species Hsuehochloa calcarea. Next base: position 18,440,427 of record CM070602.1, on the reverse strand, counting down.
CCTCGTCGTTGTCCTTCCTCACCTTGTCACTGTGTTCATCATCCTCACCCCCACGAGTCCTCATCCACAAATGACCTCACCCCGCGCCTCGTCATTCTTGTCATCGCCAGGAGGCACCTCCGGTGTATCTCCTTAATATAAGTTATTAAGGAAAAGAAAGGGGCATGCGACAAAGCGTCATTCGTGGAAGGGGCTTGCAGCAAGGCCGCTCGACTTCAGCGTCGGCAAGTCAGCTTCACCGGTGGCGATGATCGCGCTCGTAGTCTCGAAGCATATCAAAATGTGATAAAATCGACTGATTTCAAGAAGAAGAAAATACTGGACTGGTGTGTGTGTGTGTGTGTGATTAAGCTCATAGTTTTAGCATATTTTGTAAATACCTTCATATTCGCACATAAAAAGGAGTATGTCTAAAAAAAATTATGCATATCACCCCTAAAAATGTGTAAATACCACCTAAGTGGTCTTATATACTCGTATACTACACATACATACTCTCGATTGCGCAAGATACACTCTACGTTGTGAGATATGAAATAAGGAGTAACTACTCCCGGGAGTATAAAAAAGCTTCCAACACTTTTTATAGCAAAATTTATGACATACTTCTTTTATATATAAAATTGGTATACAACAAAAAATAAAGGGTTCCAATGAGAATTTTTTTTAATCAAGTCACATTGAAGTATCTTATAATTGGTATTTAAGTATACTGAAAATTTTAAAGTATAATATATTCGTTTAAATGGTATATTTGAAGTGGGAGTATGTACTCCCGGGAGTACGAAACTAGAGTCCTATATATATATATATGACTCCAGTTGTTGTATACCATTTTTATATATAAAAGAAGCATGTCACAAATTTTGCTTTAAAAGGTGGGTTTTAATTAAAAATTTCATAGAACTCATTTTGGGGTATCTTATAATCATTATTGGAGTATGCTCAAATTGATAAAGATGTAGCATCATATGGTTTAAATGGTATATGAGATGTGGGAGTACGTACTCTCAAGAGTACCATACCATTTTCACACACACACACACACACAATCCGAAGAAATTTTGGCTGGGTGCATGCTCCTAACTTTATTTAGGGAAAATTGATCATATGCCCCATATTTCATATGCCTTCTATAATTTGCATTTATTTCCAACGAGATAGATTATTTGGCCCGTATCAAATTTCTGGATTGATATTATGCCATTTCCCCATTTTTCCTATTGGAAAATCCATTTCGTATTTTAGCCCACGTGAAATGTTTGTTATGCCCTTCCTCCTCCTCTTCCTCTAACTGTTGCCTCTTCTCAATTCTTCACTCGTGCCACACTCCCCCCTCCTACCAGGAGTTCCACCTGATCGCTTCCTCCCCTTCGCTACCCTCTCCCCTTGCGTCGCCTCCACTCACTCCCTCTCGCCTCTCACCACCACCGCCTTGTGAGAGCCCGGGGTATTTAACTTGTAATACTTAACCATCTGATTGGTCCTAACATTACAAATCAAATATCCCGCCCTCGGTGCATTGCATACCTCCTAAGAGCGATATACATACACCTCACAAAACAATATCAATAGCAATGCCATACAACAATATTACAATACCGTAATCTCAAAAGGTTACAACATAATCATCATACAACTTCAGTTTTCATACATACGGCCGACCGGCCAAATAGCAATAATAAAAGTCAAGTATGCAGTGGAATATCAAAAGCCATAAGATGTCACAAAAGAAAGCCGACCGGCTGCCCTTACCCACAAGGCAACCTGGCCTAAGCTCGCTGAGCTAGTCATCCTCGTAGAGAGACCCACAATGATTGACCCCTTGGGGTCAACCTCCTCAAATTACAAGAACGGGTTGAGTACAAAGTTGTACTGTAAGTCTTACAAGCAAAGAATATTTAGATACATTCATGATTCAAAGAAGGCTATTACACTACGCAATTTTTAGCATAAAGCAATATTTCATTTGAAGTACAAGTAATAGATTAAAATGGCAAGTGAGCAAACATTTTTAATACTTCAAATTACAGCGAGTAAACAACATTAGACATCATCTAAACAACAATAGGTGGCTGCACCGTAGCTCACAACATAGCATGAGACCATTCTCAATGCCAACTGATTAAGTTTTAAAGATTAAAATTTTAAAATGTTAAGTCTAACTCTTGTAAGTTCAATCCCAAGTGTGTCCATAACTTAGGACGAGACTATTCGAATAGTTTATAACCCGCAAAGGTGTACCAATGTACCCACACGAGATCGCCTATTTTTCCATCGGATAAAGCACACTTCCGAAGGTATACCGGCAAGGCTACGTCCTACGAGATATTTCCAAAATAATGTATTAACTACGAGCCGCCCGTATGGACGAAAACTCGTACGTTGTGTCGGAGTCATCGGCCCAGCCTCAGCAACTATCGATGCTCCTCGGGGTACGAAACCTAAACCCAAAACCCATCCCGCACACCCAACATCAACAAAACATTGTTTTAACAGAACAACAACCACCATGCAATCTTGAGCTAACACACGCCAAAGTAATAAGTCAAGAGATGTCTTATATCCCTCTCATGTGGTTACCACGCAAAAATACTTGGTTTTGGTAAAACAAGATGTTTGGTCCTTATTGACCGAGACAAGACATCCACACACCCAACAACACACCATCCAACCACTTGCCCAAGTCTAAATCATTTCATTTGTATTTTTAGTTTTCAAATTAATCTAGCACATGGTGCTGGTCATAGCATAATAAAAAATTTATGTGATCAAGATTATCGACAAAGTCGATAATCGCCCAATTCTATCTAATCTAAGCATGACTAAGCATCAATTCGCATAAACATGTATAGACTCTATAACATCCACCGAGCACTAACATCAGCGGGAATAATAACTTAGGGCTAGTGGTAAGGAATAAACATTTACTACAGCTCATGCATATAATAGGAATAACAACCTCTAACGAAAAATAATAATTCAAATATAACATGCATACATACAAGTTGCAAACAAGATACTTTGTAATGAAAGTAATACGATCAATATGATCAAAGGAGGTTGCCTGCCTTGTTGAAGATAATCTTCTTGGCGCTGTTGAGGATCATACTCGAACTCATTTGGATCTTCGTAATCTAACGTTTGAATACGAAAAGCAAATAAGAACGTATAACACCAAATATATCCAAAAATTCAAAGTCATCCAAAATGAATTAAAATTTCACAGTAGGTAGATTATGATTTTAGATGAATTTATAAATAAAAATTATTTTATTTAGAGTTTGTATGCAGAAGTTATGACCTTTGGAATATCAAAGGGAAGAAAAATTATGATTTGTTAGTATTCATCCGAAAATTAACTATTTGGCGAAATTTTCCAGAAATATAGTGGAGATAAAAATTACATGTAATGACATATAATAAAAAATTATAGTCATAATAACTTGATTCTCCTCATTTGGAGTTAATATGAATTTTCTATGAATTTTTGAAGTTAGAGTATTTTCTAGTGTAAAAATAATCCTATTTCGAGGGCAATATTTAAAAAATACAGGACATTAATATGTTAAAAAAAATTATACCATATTAAATTTTATTAAAAATAAAAACTAACAAAATTGATTTAACTGGATTTGAAGTTAAAATAAATTAGTTATGTATTTTTGAAGTTAAATTATTTTTAAGTGCAACAATAAATTATTTTAGAATTTATAAAAATATTAAATACCTTTCTTACCGAGCCGAGAGCTAGCCATAGTCGAAGACATATGGGGTCCACTGCATAGTATTCTTTTTTATTTTAATTTCTGATTTAAATTCTACTGACAGGTAGGGTCTACCTATCATACTCTCGGTTCACCGAATAGTACATGGACTAAAGTCCATGCACTCGGTCTACGGGTCCATGGACCATGGTGCGCTGTGCACTTAAGGCCTTAGGCCCACTTGTCACGAACTCTAAAGAAACCGGTTTAAATCCTCAATTTCGCTCACTACCACGTGTAATAGACTTATTAGCTCAGTTAAACCAGTCATTAAATACGCTAAGCATTCATTACGCCCTAATGAACTAGATTTGGCCTAATGACGGTGCTACAAGAGAGGTCCGAATAGGACACACGCGCCCGTGAGCTTGCCCGGTGGCTCGCTAGCACTATGCGCCACGGCGGCGCCGACCAAGGCCAGGAATGGATTCCTGAGGGCCATGCGAAGCTAGGGGTGCCGACGGCGAGCTTCACAATGGCCTGTAGCGGCGGTGAGGTTCGAGCGAACATGCAAGTAACAAACCAAGTGTGCATTGAGCTCTTTCGTGCATGCATTAGCTTCTACGAGTCAAAGGGAATCTTCCCGAGCGGTGTAAAGGTTCAGAGACGCTCGGAGGATCCTTGTTGTAGGCAATGGCGTCGTCGATGAAGAGGTTCAACGAGGAGAGGAGAACCTAAGTATAAGAAAAAGCAATGAAGGTGTGCGAAAGCATAAGGAGCTAAGGGAGATGGTGTAAACGAAGGGAATCGGGGAATGCCTTACCGGATCGGTGTCGGAGACGAAGGTTCGACTTTCGGCCGAAAGGGGGAACTTTGAAATTCGCGGGCTCCTGGGGACAATCGATGGAATTAGTTAAGGAAACCTTGGTCGTGCTCGAACACAATATGACGCACCATGGGAGGCAAGGGCTCACCGGGAACACTAATGGCGTGGTGGAGGCCTTCGGAGCATGCTTCACCTGTGCCGAAGACGACTTGTGTGTTCCGTGTTCCGAGCACTACAAGAAGAAACAAGAGCTAATACTAGAAAGATGGAGACGACGATCATCGGAGACGAAGGGGGACTCAGTGGAAGGAAACCTACCCAAGTGTACCACAAGAGCTAGCTTCCTTCTCCTCAATGGCCGAGAGGAGAAGTGGAATATAAGGGGAGAGAGGGAGCGAGATATAGCGGGCAACGGTCGGGAAGAGAGCGGCGTGAAGCGGCGACGTGAAGGATTGGCCCGCTGGGGCGGTGACGTCACGGCGTGACCGTTGCATGGACGGCGCGCTCTAAGCGTTGCTCCGCGTGGCGAGCGAGTTCTGCGTCGCCAGTGCGCGAGGAGGAAGGCGTAGCTGACATGTGGGTCCCACCGTGTCAACGATAGAGATTGGCTTGAGTCGGAGCCTAACTCGGTCGAGAGTCTAAGTGGGTTGAGTCGAGTCCATTGGTCTAGCTCGGACTTGGGTGCGGTTGGTGTTGTTTGGCGGTTGGGTCAAGTCAAGTGGCTCGGGTTGGACCGAGTCCAACACTGTTTGGGTTTGGATTCGAGTCAAACTAACAGTTGACTGAGAATTAAATTCAAACCCTACTTTGACCGGTGGTTTAAAAATAGAAAATAAATTTCAAAAATTCTAAACATTTTCAGAGAGGCTCCTCGGATGACCTAGTACTCCTAATTTTTTTTAAAATCTTACTGTTCATATTTTATTTTCTTATTTTTAATCCTTTAACCGCAGGGGTTATTGAACTTGGTTTGAATTTTCTCAAGGGTGAATTAAGTTCTATAAATTTGAAAAAAATCATATTTATTCATGATAAATATTATAAGAGTTAAATAATTTTTTTCCAATGATGATCACAAATATTTATTTTTGTTTTCATTGAGAGCTTCGATTTGAGTTGTATGTGTTTCTTTGATTTTAAAATTTTAAAATGCAACAATTTATGAAAATACTCCAGAAATCAAATGCATATTCAAAAGTTTTAAAATTTTTACCTTTTTATACATTTGAAATACAAAGCCAAGATTTGGGATGTTACACGCCTCCCCGCCCGCCGCCTGCACCACCTCGCGGCCTCATGTAGCACTGCGGAGCTCGAGGCACTGGCTCATCTACACCGTGGGGCTAGAACCTGCGGCGTCGCAGAGCTGGAGACGCTGGTCGTCGGTGGCATGAACGTGGCCCGCGTCAACATGTGCCACGGCGACACGTCCGCGGCCAAGGCAGCCCGAGAGCTCGATGGGGATGATCATGGCGTGGTGGACCTCCACGGCGCGCGCGGTGAGAGCAGAAATCCGGCGGCCAGGGATGGCGAATCTGGCGACCGAAGCCGAGAAAGACGCCGAGTTCGCTGGATCCAGAGATCGGAGGCGAAGGAGAGGAGGATGTGGGATCCAACGTTGTCGTTGTCAAGGAAGAAGCGTCGGCGACCACCCCACCCCTCGGGCCCTGCTCTGACTGCCCCCTACTAACGCCGACGCTCCCTCCTTCTTGTCCACCGCCAGTGTCTTCGCCATCCCTACCCATCTCGGTGCCCCCCTCCACCAGTGCCGCCCCCTTCCCCACCTACTCCGGTCGAGGCGACACGTGGTCAACGACATCGTCCCGTGCACCTCGTTGTCGGCATGCCGCTGCTTGTGCACCTCGGGTGCACCTCATCGCCGTCGAGCTGGTCATGTGTGCTCCTCTCCCTCTCCACACCAATTAAGGGCATACACGCTATTTTTATGTGGATTGAAATAGGAAAAATAATTACAAATTACGAGAAGGATAAAACATCAAACAAGAAAATAAATTCAGTACTTTTAATTAGCCAGCTCGAAAATAAATACAAATAGTAAAATACGCTCCAAAAGAGAGGGCCTAGGATCCATTTCCGCTTTGTTTAACCTCCGATGATCCTTTCAAAAAAATCACGCCCTAAAAGAGGTAAAATACGCTAAAAAAGAGAGGGCCTAGGAATCGATTTTTCCGCTTTTGTTTAATCTCCGATGACCCTTTTTAAAAATCACGCCCTAAAAGAGGTACGCTCTTGGGCCGCGTGCCGGCGAGGGAATGTACGCCGCATGCACATGTCTGCTTTGTCAGCGACGCAGAGGATCCTATGCGGGAATACGGCGGGACTCCCTTTCAGCCTTTCTAGGTGGCGCTGGGTCCCTCATCCGCTCCGCGTACCCCGCGGCGCGGTGCCGTTGAGAAATGTGCTGGGATTGGGAACGGGATGGGTCCCCCTCCGTGCGTTCCGACCCGACCCGACCCGACCGAGTCCTGACGCAACGCAGCTCCACTCTTCGCTTTTCTTTCTTTGGTGCTCGGTGCCCCTCCTCGTCGTCTAGATGATTCCGCGAGCGCGCGGTCTCGCGATGTTGCAGCTCTTCATTAGCGGAGCGGTGTGATAGGTGGCGCCAGGAAATGCGGTTAGGAAAGCGGATGCGATTTGGTTGTTTTTCATGTCAGTTTTGCCATCTTTTTTTTTCCTGGTGGGAACGGTTTGGTTTCGCATTCATGGGTGTGTGAATGTGGTAGGGTGGGCGGTTAGTTGGCAAGTTTGGTGACCGGTTGGTAAAGTCTTCTTTCATCCAGAGAATGGAACGCTCAGGGTAGGGTGGAACATCTCGATATACGTAATCGTCTCCTCGCTTCTCAGGGATCGCTCGGTGTTTGCTTTGGTCTTAGATCAGCTGGAACGCAATGCTTACAAGGTATCATCATCGTGTAAGAATCATGTGACGAATTAAAATGTCACCTCTGTCAGTGTATCGAAAAGAACCGAGTAACACGAAATCACTCCTTCGCTGAAAGCCTGAAACGTCTCTCTCTCTCTCTCTCACAAAACGGCGCACATAGCACACATGCTGCACATATCAACACAAAGGCATTGGCCGTGTTATTCGTACAAACTACAGAGAAGCGTGCGTCGCCTTTTTCCTAATTGCACGATCACACCATTTACGCGAGATTACCGAGAGTTTTGGTAAGGAAGAAGAGTCTCTCTCTCTCTCTCTAAAAAAAGAGGTAGGGAAGAAGAGGGTGGCCGATGGAGTGAGTCAGCGAGGAACGAGGACTGGTACTGTCCGCTTTATTGCACGTTACTTTTGCGACCCACTATCTGCGGAGTGTGGACCCCGTACGCGCGTCCGTCTTTGCCTTCGCGGTATGATTCCTGTCACGGTACAATAAATACGGCCCTGAGTTGTTGATCCGCAGCAACCAATGATTTCTCTGTCTGTAGGGACGTAGTATAAATGGGCAAAATTGGATACGCAAGTTCAAGGCCTGTTTGGTTTACCATGCAGTTAATCATATTAAAATTTTGATATTACCAAAATCAGAGTAAAAAAAAAGTAGCGTTTGGATCGTATTCATACCAATTCACTGGCAATGCCGAAATTGATGTGTTTGCATTGCAGTCATACAACGTGGGTCCCGTGTGATATCTATTTTTTATGCCTAAAAATATGTCAATATGAATCTTGTTTTGTTGATAAAGTGACAAAAAACACACAAACGGATCACAAACCGGATACTCAGTTTAAAAAAAACACGGTCATTTCAAATTTGTTAATCAAATTAATCACTCTTCCCGGCCGACCACAATGTGACACGTGTCCGAGTGGAAGCTGGCTGCCAAGCCAAAATCGTAGTACTAGTCCATTAGATTTGCGAATGCTACTGACGCGGCGCATGCTACAGTATTCTGATCGAACAGCCAACGCTCTAGATTGTTCCCAAAAGAATCGAAAGGAAGAAGTCGTTTGTGGTGCGCCCAATTCCAGTTTGCATGACCGAATTCAAGGTGGCGGGCCGGAAAGCAGGCTGACTCGTGATACCCAGCACTCGGCTGGGAACAATAAAGTCGTAAAAGCAGGCTCCATGATGAACCGGAAAAGAGGGCGGATAGATCGCCAACCGACCGACGCCTAGCTTCTCCCTTTTGTTTCCTTGCTCGTTTTGCCCTCTTTCTTTCAGCTACCTGACAGAAAAACGTTAGCTGGCTTCAACATAAACATACTTCTGTCCATCTTGTTCGTTTGTGCGTGCGTCGAGCGAGACTTTCCCAAATGCACTTGTCGTAAAAAAAAGATGGCGATTATCTACTGATCTATGTATCTATTACCTTAGCAAAAGCAAAAGAAATCAATATGTTCACTTTTAAGGGCTATAAATTTCTATATTAATTGAAAAAAGAGAGGAAAAACATCGTTAGTCGCGATGAGTGCTTATTATAACGGCCTTGATTAAAATAAAGAGTTCGGGTCAAGTACAATCCATAAGTAACAGAAATTCAGAATACAAAATAAAATAAAATTAGTAATTTGATTTCATACAATTCCTAATTAAAATCCCTAAATAAATATAATTTGCAATAAAAGTTAAACAAAAAATAACAATTACATTTGTATACTAATTCCAAAAAATAAATAAAATAAGCAATTTGATTTTTATACGAATTCCAAAGTAAAGTCCATGAATAATTGTAATTCGAAATGATTTTTGTTAACAATTGACTTCATTTAATTCCAAAAATAATAATTGAAATTCAAACCCTAAAAAAATGAAATTCGTGACAAAATAAATAAATAGATATAGTAATTTGATTTCCATACGAATTCCCAAGTAAAATCCCAAAATAAATACAATTCAACATAAAAATAAACAACAATTAGATTTCTATACGAGTTCCAAAACATAAATGAAATTCGAAATAAAATAAAAATTAAAAAATGTATTATTATCTTATTAAAGCAAAGGCAAAAGAAGCCACAATGTTCACTCTCAAGAGCTAGACATTCCCACATTAATCGGAGAAAAAAGAGAAAGACATACACCGTTGATCGTAGTTGGTTCGGATTATAATGGGCTTGATTAAATAAGAGAGTCTATGTCAAGTACAATCTATAAATAATATAAATTCATAATACAAAATTTTCATATGAATTTTTAATTAAAGTCTCTAAATAAATATAATTCAAAATAAAAAATAAAGCACAAAAATAGCTATTAGATTTGTATAAAAATTCCAAAAAATAGCTGAAATTTGGAATAAAATTAGCAATTTGATTTCGGTACAAATTTCAAAGTAAAATCCCTAAATAATTGTAATTCAATTTTATACCCTGCTAGTTAGTTATTATAGTTCATGCTCATTTCACGAAGTATCTAATATCGCGCGCTAATTGGTCTGTCATGCAGACGATCCGGCAACCCATACGCCAGTATGTACCATCCGCAAGGCTCAATCGATACTCAATAGAGTGTCACGCAATGAGAATTCGATCTAAATTTTGATGCACTGTGAAGTACTACACAGTATCGGGCTACCGAGTGTAGCTCTGATAGCAAAGGATATGATGTACTCGCACCGCCGATCCTTAGGATCGAAACTCCGTGCTCCATGGTAGAGCCGCCAAATGGACCAGCCACCGGCCGCACGAGGCACGACATCGTAGGTCCGGCCCAAACACCGCATAACCGACATCGTTCATGGCGCGTGCTCGGCCGCCACTCGCGACGCATGGGCCACCCAAGATGTGGGGACCGTGTGCACGGCCAGACGCCCTGAAGAGCAGCCGGCCACGCGCGCGCGCGCCGACATGGAGGAAGAAGGGCGGGCCGCAAGGGCGCCGGGGCCGGCTGGGAAGAACGGCCGGCGCCGACGGCATGGGAGAGGCCGAGCGGAGTGGATCGGAAGCGGGCGGGAGGGAGGGGCCGCTGCTGAACGAGGAAGCGAGTCCGCGAGGAGGCGAGGTGGCGCGGTCGCGGCGGCGAGGAGACGGTTTGGTGTCAGCGTTGCAGACGAGGTGGCGAGGAGCCTACCATAACGCGGTTGGCGACGCCTAAGAGGCGGCGAGGAGCCGAGGGCCGAGGGCCGAGGGGGCGGCAGGGGAGAAGAAGAAGCGATGGGGCGCAGGCAGGGGAGGGGCAGCCAGGCTGCCGTGCGGGCCCGTGGGCCGTGCCTAGGCACGACACGTCCCGAAAAATTCGGTCATAGGGTATTTTTAGCCATTTTTTTGATTATTTTTGACAGTTGGGGTCTTAAAAAATAGCAAAAAAAATTCAAAAAATCCAGAATTTTTTTTTATAAATAGCCACCATACCCCCTTATTCAGCACCCCTTCATCCTCCATTCTCTCTTTGAAATTGTGTTGTGCAAATTCCAATTAGTGTTGAGCTAAATATTCACAATTACTTTAGACAACGCTGCTTCAAACTCTAGAGCCATGGACATTCTTACTCCAGTATTGAGTACATATGTCGATTCCTTCTTACTGCATCAACGATGCACTTGTCATATTATCAACCTTATAATCAAATGTGGTCTGAAGAGGTTGAATCCGTATATTAAATCTTTTCGCGATGTGATTTCTTTCTTGAATAATTCTAATGTAAGAATAGCACAATATAAGAACTTCTGCAGGGCGATGGGTGTACGTCCAAGAAAGTTCAGTTTGGACATAGAGGTAAGGTGGAACTCTACTTACCTCATGGTTAAGAATCTTTTACCATACAAGAGCACTTTTTCTGTTTTTATTCAAACGCACTATCCTAGCACTAACAGTACTATACTATTAACTGAACAATATTAACAGTACTATACTATTAATTGTATGACTGCAATTTAAACCCATAAATTAACATATACCGTGCTATTCATACTTGTGACAACCAGTGTGACACACTATCCACACCATAGGGCACACACACACACACACACACACACACACACACTACACCACAACCAGTGTGACACACAGACACTGATTCAAACTGGGTCGGTGGGAAGGAAGCAAGGAACACGCACATGTCATGCACCGAACTGTCCCAGGCCAGATAAACATTGGCCTCGCTGCGGGCCTGATGGCAATTTTGCATTCGATTTGATCGGGTGTTCATGGTCGGGCTGAGCTGCTGAAGTGTCTTCAGGGCTCTTTCCAGTCCCCGGTCAAGCCGACAATTCAACCCCACAGCCTTTTCCTTTCCAGATCTGATCGAGCGGCGTCGGCCGGTAGGCCTGGCCCGGAGCAACTGGGAGAAGATTTCAAGAGCCCGAAACTTGGTCACGAAAACCGGTTGAACGTGGCCCCCTCGCTGCTCAAACAAGAAGCCCGAACAAAAGTTAGAATGGGGCTTCGCTAAGGACATACGAGTGTGAGAGGAGGAACTAACATTCGGCATAACTTTGGGCCAGGCCGTCGAATCAGCTCCGCACTCCAAGCCCAGCGAGAAAACTGCGAGTAGATCATGACTTTCTTTGTTTCTGAACCGATCAAATCATGCCTCCGCTCCAGCAGAGGATCCTGTGCTAAAGGCTGACATGTCGAAGCTGCAGATTTTTGCTAGAAAAATTGTCAGCTCGGAGTCGCCAATGCACCGTGGTGTTCGGAAACGGTGGTTTCTCGACGGGGGAGTGTGTCAGGTTCCTCAAAAAAAAAAAATATGTCACACTATTGCACACATGCTTAGGAAGCGTGTTCTGACCACGACGACTGTCGTAACCACATTGACCTCCATCGCTCTTCAAGCCGTTTTGTAGATCGTGTTAACTCGATGGTTGAGGACCAGCCGTACATCGATCATCGGTCACACATGTACTGCTCCGTACACTTTAGTACAACCTTTTCGTACCCTGCTTCTTCTGTGCAATCGTTGCTACTTGCTACTACTTGCTACGCGCACGAAGCAATGCATATCCAAGCGTGCCAACATCTAGAGGGCCCCCTGTCAGCTGCCGGCCACTCTGGCTCTTCTACGCACCGTCCATGCCAACTGTCTCCAAGACCACGAGCCCTCGTCACTCCCTAATGCATGCATCTTCAATGGTTAAAAATAATCTTATCTTTAATATATATATACCATCTTTGAAGATAACATTTTGAATATATATTTTCTAACACATTCTCTAAAATTTATATTTTATAATGCTTCTTTAAAACACTCGCATATCAACTAAAGTAGATTAATGTATTCTTTCTTATTTCATGTTATTTTGTCTTTTTCACGTGCACAACAATCTCTTCAAAAAGAGATGACATATGCTATCTCCTCTACGTAAAATTTTGTTAACGTAACTGTCGGTGTATTAGAACCGATCTTACGTAAAGATTATTTGATTCGGGGGGTCTCCTAGAGATGAAATCACGCAGAGTAGTTGACACGGGATGTTTAGACAGGTTCAGGCCTTCTCCGGAGAGAATAATAACCCTAATCCTGTGTGGTGTGGTATTCTTAATGATCGAGTAAGAAGCTAAGACTATTACCGAGAATAGAACTCGTCCCCTCTACTCGCCCTTGATGCCCTTATATAGTCGTGAAGGAGTAGCCGTTTTGCCCTGCGGAAGAGGCGCCTTAATTGAGCCAGTAATGGGCGCATGATGGCAGTAATTACCGGCGCATTGGCTTCTCCACGCCGCCCGCAATTATCATTCAAAGATAATGGGGTATTTAAGCACTATTACTACGCGGGATAGTAGTGCGTGCGCACCATCTGATTCTTTAATCAATTGGACCCACTTGCCTGTAGGTTTGATTATAAGGTGGTCGTGGTCTACCCGGTCGAGGAGAACTTACGACCTGTAGTAATCGTAAAGGTCTTACGACTATGTAGTGATCGAGAAAGACTTACGACCATGAAATGGTCGAGAAAGACTTACGACTAGGAAGTAGTCGTAGTAAGACTTACGACTAGGCGTAGTCGTAGTAAGACTTACGACTATGGGGTGATTGTAGAAAATCTTACAATCACTTGGTGGGCCTCTCCTTATAAAAATAAGGGGTACTTACTGAGACTATGTGACATCATATTTACCCATAATAAGAATTATAGATAATAGATAAAATGAGGATTATTAGATCCTCGTCATCTAGCCCTGACTTCAAGTGAAAGTAACTTACTTAGGGAAGGATTCGCAAATGGACTTGCGACTATGAAAATGTCGAGAACCATAGTCGAAGGAAAAACTCTTCGACATTTGAGTATTACTTTGACCAGAGTTTGCTTGGTCGTAAAGGTTGCTTACGAGTATCGTAAAGTCATAAAACCTCTACAATTGTGTAGTGGTCGTAGTAAGGCGATCGGAGAAAAACCTTCCGATCGATACTTCCTTCGACTGTAAAGATTTGGTCAAGAAAGTGATTTTGCTTGGAGGTGACAAACTAACCTAACTTTCTCGAACAGACCGTCTGGGAATTGCAAACGAATTCCACAGATCACATTGATAAACGGTTCCTCGGCGATTGCAATCGTGAAGATTGCTTACGACTATTAGAAAGTCAGAAACCCCTACGACCGTCTCGGTGGTCGTAGTAGGGAATCGGAGAAAAACCCTTCGATTAATACTTTCTTCGACCGTAAAGACTTTGGTCAAGAAAGTAATTTTGCTTGGGGGTGACAATACGCACCTAATTTTTCTCGAACGGACCATCTGGGAATTGCAACCGCTCTCACAGACTTGTCCGATGAAGCTGGTTCCGGCGGTACAACCAACTCCCATAGACCTATAGCCGAGACGGTTTACAGGCGGCGGAGATCATGCGTTATAAAACTTACCAGAGGTAGACTTGGGTTTTACCTTTTCCTCAAATCACTCACCGTTCTTCGAGCTCTTGCTTTCTCGTCCTCGACTAGGTTTCATCTTCTCACGCCAACCCAATCAAAAGACTTCTTGCTTCGAGCGAAATGGCCAAGAGAGTTTCGAATGGGAAGAATCGGAGATGGATGCGCTAAGATCAAGATCTTGGTTGATGCCGGAAGATTCCGAGAAGGCTCGTAAAGTGGATTCCGCCATCGGCAAGACTGCCATCGGGGAAAATGGGCAAATCCCGCCTTCCAAGCGTATTGTGAGTGCGGCCTTCGATTGCTCGCCCATCCCTTTCTTACATGAGTACTCGAACACTTTGGGGTGGAACCGTGAACTTAGGTCCCAATTACATTACCATGTTGAGTGTGTTCGTATCATGCGCGAGGCGCACTGGGATTCCGCGGATCTCGAGGCCGCTCCAATATTATTATGGGATGGCTCGACAAACCGAATCGCTGAAGTCGTGGTCCAAACTCCACGACTCAAGTCGAAGGAGTATATTCAGAGTTTCACCCGGCCTTCGTGGTCGGTGGAGAAAGAGGTGGTTCTATCGAAGGTCACCTCAAGACACCTTTCTTTCGCGGAAGGTCGCTGAAAAGAAATCTTCATGGATTCGACCAAGATATCTCACGGATTAGCCCTTATATTCAAGCCATTAAGGACTTGAAGGAAGAAGGGTGACCGAATGGCATGTGGTGAAGGATTTCATCACACGAATTAGTCCTTCAAGAAACGAGCATCTCCTATGTGGAGATACTCGGAAGAGGAGACCCAACCGAGAGACTATGAGGAGGGTAAGTAATTTGTCGACTTAGCTCTCGGCTTGATCTTTCTCAACCTTGTCTAATATTCTTATCTGCTTGCACGCATCTTTCACAGCCGAGGTTGACTCTAGAGTCGACTCATCTGCGAGAAGTCTCCGCCACCCGAGGGGCGGTTCCTCAAGTCATTGCGGCTTTGTCCGCAGATGAAAGGATAGAGCGCCTAAAGGTAATCAAAAGTTGATTCTTTCTTTAGGACTTTATAGTCGTAGAAGATACTTACGACTAAAGGTGATCGAGAATATCTTACGATCGTGAAAGAGTCGAGAAAAACTTACGACTTGGCACTTGTCGAGAAAAACTTACGACTAATTAGTCATTCTTCTTTCTCGCTTTGCTTTACGTAAAGTAGGCATGGAAAATCGCGGAGACGACGAAGAAGTCGTGATCGATGACTATTGGCGCCGGGTTGTCGAAGACAAAGGCTCGCTCCTCCCTCCAAGAGACGCCGACTTGTAAAATCTGCCGACAAAGGGGGAGCAAGCTCAAGCTCGTCTTTCGACCGCACCCTCTACAAGGCACCGCGCAACCGTAGTCAGATTCAAGCCGAGGCCGCAGCCCATCGGCCGAGGAGGTTGAGGCGGTGAATCTCTTAAGCGCAAACCTCGCAAGGCTAAGCTACCCTTCGTTATGACAAAGAATCTTTCGCAGCTTCGCCACTCCTAGTTTTGTTAGGCAAGCAAAAAGGAGAATTGAAAAGATTTTGTGTCTTTTATGAAGGACGATGTCGACAAGACAACTCGCAATCGAGGGCGAGGTCGCTTTTGGAATGGTCGAGACCGATCTCGCCATCCAAAGAATCAGAAACCGAGCTCGTTCTGCTCAAACTCTACGACTGCACGTGGTCGTAGCTGAGCCGATTGTTGAACCTCGACCAGACGTGGTCGTGGAGAAGAAGAGGTCCTCCGTTGGGAGGATTGCTCCAAAATTCCTGGTTAAGACCAGGGTGCAGAGGTATGTGAAATTTATTAAAGTGTAAGAACGACATTTACCTTTTTTTCACAACCTGATTTGCTTTTCTTTATTTTAGTCTGACTTCTTCAAAGGAATGCTTTACGCTGAGAAGTCCATTGCCATCCCTTCAGCTACTGAGGAGGTAGCAATGGAGGTGGTCGAAGCATCACCCTTGGCCCAGGTGGCCGATGAAGTCGAGACTCCCAGAGTGACTCCCACATCTGCTGAAGTCGTAGCTACGATCCTTGAAGTAGCGGCTGTTACTGTTGAGGTGGCCGCTACGACTGCTGAGGTCGTAGAAACAACAGGCAGTTGTGGAAGCCTCTGGTCAAGGCGGTGACCAGCTTGTGCACCGCCTCGGGAAGGAAATTGTAGGAGGCGTTCCTTCCCCTACCCAAAGAGAAGTTACAGAACCAGAAGGAGAAAATTTCAACTTCTGTGGTGACTTCTTTGGGCCTGCCTCCGTCGTGGGGTCTTCTGCTTACAGATCTCGTGACCGAGTCCCCCATCCCAAAGATATTCCCAATACGGAGAATACTTTTGATAACGAGCGCCTCGAGAAGGTGTGGTGGGACAAAGTCGCGAGGATAGATAAGTCGCAGAACCCTGACCTTGTATATTCGATGTTTGCTAGGCGACTATGAATGTAAGTATCTTCAAAATACTTACATATGTGACTTCCTTCTCTTCTCACTGTTTTCTTTTGCGTAAAGCTCGAGCAAATTGTCGTTGTCTGTGAGTACCATCGACAACTTTTAGAGCTAAGACAGAGAAAGAACTACTGCGTGCAGAGGCGAGAGAGATGGTAAGTCACTTATCATTCATAATTATTTTTGACTTAAATACTGTATAATGTTTTACGAGAATAGTCATGGAAGAAACTCATGATAAAGTACTAGTCGTAAAAAGCTTACGACTACTTACGACCTGTAGTGGTCGAGAAAGACTTACAACCATATCGTAGTCGAGAAAAACTTACGACTGTGTCGGTGGTTGTAGAAGTACTTACAACCATTCGGTGATGTTTATCTTCGTTCTCGCTTTTTGTAGGTTAAACGGTGATACGAAGACCTTAAGTGACTCACTCGACTATGAAAAAGAAGAGTCGAGGAGGCTAAGGAACGAAGTATTAGTCCTCTGATAGACTTCGAGAGACTGCCTCGCATCTAAAAGATTGCAGAAAAATAAACAAGAAGTTCGAACTTAAGATCGCTTTTGATCTTTAACCTTTACCCGACTCTCATTTCTTCTCGGATAAAGAAAAGAGATGCGAAGCTCCGCATCAAGTTCAAGAAAAGCTTTGGTCATTCAGTGTTTTCCGTATTACCTCAAATAAGGATCAAGAACTTGAGGGTCTTAGAACTCACCAATGTAAGTAATTCTTTACTGTTATCCTTTTGAGTATTTTCCTTTCTAATGCCAATTTTTGTTCGAAATTGGTGTCCAATTGAGAAGCCTCGAGGTCAAATCCAAGAGAAAACCTTGATCTACAATGAGTCCATCCGCATCGCTAAGATGAATGCAGAGGACATCGAGCATGGGAGAAAAAGCACAAAGTATTGCTTCCCATCGAGAAGAGGTTAAGCTGGATTCTCAATTAGTAGGTAAAAATGCTTTTACCTATAATTATCTTTGTGTTATCTTCCTCCGTAAGTTTATTTTCGCTTGACCGATTTTATTCTTTTCGTAACAAGTGGTCGAAAACAAGAAACTTCGTGAGGCTTCGACTTGTACCCAACAGAGATGGAGTCGATGAAGACTAGTCTTCAAGGCAACATCACTCTCTGAACAATGTGCTTAGTGAGTGCATTACGAGGGAAAACTCCTCGAGAAGATATCATAGCCGCTCACACAAGTACCATTGGGGAACAAGTCGGAAAATTACAAGAAATGGTGACCACTCAAGGCTAATCTGTCAATCAATAAGGGAGGCAATCGGTCGGAGTAAGTTACGCTTTGGCGAAACTTAAAGCTCAAGATCCCGCCTTAATGTGCAACCAATTGAAGCCGAGTTCGATTGTTCAATCGAGGCAAATCATCCGATTGAGGAAATGCAATTGGTTGGCAAAAGGTGGCGAGGAAATGCGACTAGGCTCTCGCCCTTCGAGTAATCTTGTAACTACCTTGTAAGGCGCATAATATCCGCTGATGAGTGATATATGATCCATCTTATTTCAAAATTATCTTGTCGAGAAGTTAGTAACTCAAAAGATAATAAACGAATGAAAGACTAAGAATTGAAGTCAAATTAATAACTTTATCCTAGCCCCCGACTATTTGCTTAGATTGTTTAGACAATCTAAGTAAATAGTGATTGAAATGGGGTTTCTGAAAACAAAGAGAGGTTTGTTTAACTTATAGTTTTTTGTTATGGTTGTCAAGCACTTGGTCGGAAAAAAGTAGAAACGACTCGACACTAGGAAGTTCCTTCTAGTGGGCAAGACCACATGCAGAGAGGAAAGACTTCGACTAGGTGATGTTACTATCTCCGACTAGTTTAATCAAACCAAGAATAGCAACTTGAGTTAAGCAAACGTCTAGAGGACTTTAATAATTCGTTCGCCCTTTTCTGATGGACTCTATTAGTCTTTTCCAAAGAGCAAAAAGTAGGAGACTGAGCAACGCTAGGAAGTTCCTTCTAGTGGGGGGACCACATGCAGAGAGGAAAACTTCGACTAGGTGTGTCTCTTCCTTCACCAGCTTAAAACGAAACGAGTACATCAAAGGTGGTCGAATAAATGTATCAAGTGCACTCTACTTAGAATATTTTTGGAAATCATCGAAAAAATAAACTAAGATTGAGAGAGTTGGCTCGAGAACATTTCGACTTGATAGAACCCGAGCTCTTTGTATTGGCTGAAAAATGAGTAACGAGTCGATGCTAGGAAATTCCTTCTAGTGGGCAGAACCACATGCGGTAGGAGAAGTTTCGACTAGATGATGTTACTTGTTTTTCGACCAAATGTAAAGAAAGCGGGTGTTTTTATATCATAGTCGAAAGATTAAAAAGCACTACTCAAAAATAAGGCAAGAGAAGTAGAAAGAACTCGACTTTTATTGCTCGAGATATTGGTCACACATAGAATTTATGAATCGGTCGATGTTCCAAGAGTTTGAGAAAACTCGCCCATCTTCCATCGCTAGTCGCATCGACTCGCCGGGTTACTTCGACCATCGTAAGGACCTTCCCATTTGGGGAAAGTTTATTCGATTAGACTTGGATTGGCGAGCCTCAATACCAAGTCACCCACCGCAAGGTCGCGAGGTTGGACCTTACGATCATAGTATCTCGCGCAGGCTTGTTGGTAGACCGCCGAACGGATTAAGGCTAAGTTTCTCCTTTCTTCGAGTAGGTTAATGTCGCTCGCGAAGTTGTTCCCGATCCGAGTTGTTGAAAGTTTCAACTCATGTCGACTGTAATTTTAGCTCCGAGGAAGCATTGCTTCGCTCCAAACACGAGAAAAATGGTGTTTCTCCCGTTGCTCGATCGGTGGTCGCATTTAACCGCCCATAACACGGAGGGTAATTCTTGTACCCAAGCCCCGAGCGCTAACAAGTCGGGTCAAGACTCGGGTTTTAATTCTCGCATTATTTGGCCGCTTGCACGCTCGACCGCCCGCTGCTTTGGGGATGTGCAATGAAGCATAGCATAATTTGGTACCTAACTCGCCGCAAAATTCTCAAATTTTGCACTTGCGTAATTGTTTACCATTGTTCAGAATTATCCGACTTGGAACTCCAAATCGGCTAATTACGCATCTCATCATGAACCTTTTTGCTGCTTCCGATGTTATCCCAGTTATAGGTTCAGCTTCAATCCATTTTGTGAACGTGTCAATAGCCACAAAAAGGAATTCGAAACCTCTTGGAGCTTTGGAAAATGGTCCTAGGATATCGAGACCCTGTGTCGCAAAAGGCCAAGAAAGAGGTATTGTCCGTAATGCTTGAGCCGGTTGGTGTATTTGTCTACCATGAAATTGGCATTGACACACTTTTTAACCACCTCCTTAGCATCATACTGGTCAGAGGCCAAGTAAAAACCTTGTCGAAAGGCTTTACCAACCAATGTTCAGAGGAAGCATGTGTCCCACAGATGCCTTGTGTATATCGTGAAGGAGTGTTATTCCTTCGCTTTGCGGAATGCATCGCATGAGTATCCCTTGGGTTCCTCGCTTGTAGAGGACTCTTCACCAAAGTATACATTTTGGCTTTTCGGGATAAACGATCCGCCTCAAGATCATCTTGGCACGGAACCCTTGCGAAGATACTCGTAGATGGGAGTCATCCGTATCCTCGTAGTCTAATGAGGGCATCTCAATAGGAGGTGTCTCGGTTCTTCGACCGAGACGGCTTTTGGAGTTGCTCCAAGAAAACTCCTTTTGGTGCGTAGATCGGGAAGAAGCCATCCGAGCAAGTTGGTCTCATGAGGAAATTATCCTTCGAGGATGAATTGTACCTCAAACCTAAAAATGCTTTTCTAGCTTGCGAACTTCCGATAAGTATTTAGACATTGTCGAGCTAGAGCAATCGTACTTTTCCCGACTTGATTCACGACTAGTTGAGAGTCTCCTCTCACGAGTAGTCGATTTAATTGAGAGTGCTTTCGCAGCTCGTATGCCACCTAGCAAACCTTCGTACTCGCCACATTATTAGTGGCCGAAAGTTTAATTGTATGTCATACTTTAAGGTTTCTCGGTAGGAGATACCAGACCACCCTGACCCGAGCCACTTAAAGTAAGTGACCCGTCAAAGTACATCATCCACCGGTCGTGGGAATCGATCGGGATCCCTGAGCAGTTCAGATTTGTCCATCGGCGACAAAGTCCGCCAAGATCCGGGATTTTATGGCCGTCGACATGAAATGGAGGTCGAACTCCCAAGTTCGATCGACCATTTTGCCATGCGCCCCATTGCTTCCTTATTATGGAGGATTGCTCCCAAAGGAAACTCGAGACAGACGACTATTTTGTGCGCCAAAATAATGCCGCAATTTCCTCAAGACATGAGGAGGGCATATAGAAGTTTTTGGACCCGAGGGTAACGCCCTTAGGCCGTGTAAAACTTCGCTAACGTAAGTAAACCGGTCGTTGTACGTTTTCACGCTCTACGACTAGTATCGCACTTGCCGCTCGTGGCGTGGCAACTAGGTAAATTAAGAGCGCCTCTTCCGCTTTGGAGAAACCGAGCAGAGCACTCGAAAGATACCTCTTGACATCCTCAAAGGCGCGTGCTTGCCTCGCTCGACCACTCAATACCTTCATGTCTCCCGAGAAGTTTAAAGAAAGGTAGTCCTTTTCTCCTAGTCGTGCGATGAAACGACTTAAAGCCGCCATGCACCCAAAGTGAGTTTCTCGACTTCCTTTTTGTGTTTGGAGGACGATCCGAGGATGGCCTTTATTTTTCAGATTTGCTTCGATTCCTCGCTCGGATACTAGGAATCCAAGTAATTTTCTCAAGAAATTCCAAACACACACTTCTCGATTGAGTTTTAAGCGGTGCTTTTCGAGGTTGTCGAATGTTTCTTGTAGGTCGCTGATATGATTAAGTCTCTTAATGCTTTTACGACTAGATCATCAACATAGGCTTCCAAATTCGGCCTAATTGAGATGAAAAAGTCGATTGCATTAGGCGTTGAAAGAAGCACCGGCATTCTTTAGACCAAATGGCATTTTGACATAGCAAAAGGTACCAAATGGAGTAATGAATGCGGTCTTTTCTTCATCGCTTAAACACATATTGATCCGTGGTATCCGTAATATGCATCTAAAAACTTAATATCTCACAACCTCGCAGAGAATCAACCAACGGTGATCGACACGAGGTAAAGGGAAATCATCCTTTGGACAAGCTTTATTAAGATCAAGAAAGTCCACGCACATACGCCATTTGCCGCTTGACTTTTTGACCATTACAGGTTAGCCAACCACTCGGGTGGTTGACTTCTCTTATAAAGCCCGCTTTAAGTAGCTTATCCAACTCGATTTAATAGCATCTCGTCGATCGGGGCAAATCTCCGTAATTTTTGTTTTACAGTACTTTATCGGCCGTAAAGCTAGCCTCGTGCTCGATCACCTCCACGGGACTCGGGCATGTCGGATGTTTGCCACGCAAAGACATCTGCGTTAGCTCGGATGAAGGTAATGAGGGCGTCTTCCTATTTGGGGTGGAAGTCTCCCGATCGAACAGATCTTCGAGGGCTCTTCGCGCCCGGAGGAACCTCTTTGACTTGGTCGCTCGGCTTTGGTGTAGCTTTTAGGCTTCGACTTGCTAGTCGGTCGACTTTCATCTCGAGTTGGTATTTGACCAACCATCTCGAGGATCGACGATCGCACTATACGCCATCTTTTGTCACACCGAATGGTGATCACTCCTTTGGGACTCGCATCTTAAGACATTGATACCCGTAATGAGTAGCCATTAAGAATTTTGCCAAAGTTGGTCGTCCGAGTATGGCGTTATATGCCGACGAAATCGACCACATCAAAGGAGACTTTCTCGTCACGAAATTACTTGGTGAGCCAAATGTTAAAGGAAGAGAAACTTGGCCAATAGGTTTGGTCAAGACCCCGAAGACGATTCCATGAAAGGAGTATCGTCATCGCCTTACCTTTGTCCCGGTACTTGCATCTCGTCCGTGGCATTAGTAAATAATATGTTCAAAGAAGCGCCACCATCAACCAACACTGATTGACCCGACAGCTTGTTGATGGTGGGTTCGACCACAATCGGATATCGACTGATCGACTCGTAGTGATTGGGCGGTCATCCTTCTCAAAAGAGATGGTAACTTCCGACCACTTCAAGAATTTATTGACGAGAGGAGTATGTATGGAATTTACCTCTCGTCCGGCAGCCTTTAAGTTGTCGCTTGGAGTCGTATGCCGATGATCCTCCGTAGATGTGCTCAACGGTATGTTGCGGATCTTGAACGGCATCTCCTCATCATCCGACGACTTTTGGCCACTCGTATGTCCTACCGCCGAGAGTAGGGAGTGGTGCTTGCCGTTGTAGTAGTCCTCGAGCTTTCTTTGGAAAACTTCTAGCTATGGAGGTCATGTCCTTCCTTTTATGAAAAGGACACCACCTTGGTTTGTCGCTCCTACGATCGTGGCGCTTACCTTTGCCTTGATCGAGTACGACTTGGTGGTTTGGGGCTCTCCATCTTTCACTACTGAACCTCCTTGGAACCACTTGGTTTGTGGTTTTTGACTTTTATTTTCTTCTTGGACTTTTTGCTTTTTTATCCTTACCAACTTCACGGCTCTCGAGGAGTATATGTTTCTCGATCGATAGTGTTGTTCCACTCGACGCCTCGTAAGCGATTGCATATCGATCGGCCATCTCAAGAGTTCTAAGAATGATGTTGGGAGGATTCAAAGCAATGTCCTCCGTTATCCTTCTACTACGGACTCCTTGCTTAAAAGCCCCGATCACGAGGAATCGTAAATTTCCGAATTGAGTTACGAACCCGACTAAAGCGCTTGATGAATTGACGCAAAGTCTCGTTGTTGTTCTGCTTTATCCGGCAAGTCGCCTTCTTTCCAAGGCGGTTGTATGTGCCTTAGAAATTACCAGAAGATCGCAGAGGTGTTGTTAAGAGTAGATCGACTCGAGTGGTTGGTTTAATAACCACGATCGAGCGGATCCTTCGAGCACGATCGGAAGGTAATTCGCCATTACATGCTCTCCTCCTCCCGCCGCCGGACAATTGTTAGATAGATCTCAAGAAATTCGATGGGATTTTGAGATCCATCAAATTTCTCCATGTTCATCGGCCGAAAATGAGGTGGCACGAATCGCCAAGGTCGCGAAAATGCCCTAGATCCAGAATCACTTCTTGACGCCTTCTTTGTAGGAAAGAAGGGTTAATGTCACCAGTGATCGATACGACGATACCGTGTAACAGCCGATGCTCGTAGTAGGTCTCGGTTCACGAGGGAATACTCCTCGTACTCCACCCGCTAGAATTTCTTTGTCGGCGGTGAATGATCACCTCCGAGGGGCTTCTTGATCTTCACCGATCGAAATGTATTTCTCGAATAGGGATCGATTCGACTTATGGCCGTGTCGATTCCTATGTAGAGAAATATTCGATTGATCGGTAGCCGAGGAAGTCGATTGTCGCGACTTCACCGAATGTTGTCGGCGAGGTACCTCCAGCCTTGTCATCACAGTCAAGTCTTTGCGTAATCTCTTCAAAGAAAGAGATCGTACCTCGCGCTCGAGCAAGCTCTTGGTCGATTCTCGAGCAAGTCGCTGATGTCCCGGAGTTCTTGTACCTCCTCCGATCGATGTTGAATGCGCCAGCGTGTTCTTCTCGATCGCAATTTTCTTTCTTCGACGACATCAAAATCCTCCTCATCGTCTTTGAGGCCTTCTTAGTGGAGTGCGAGAATGTCGAGGATTTCTCGCTCATCGAGTGTTGGTTCTCTCGCCAACGGTGGTGCCCTTGCCATTACCACGAGGGCGCAGTGTGTGATCTTCGGGGAGTGTTCTTATCTTGGCCTCCATGAGGCTGACCCTGATTTGGGGGAAGGACGAAGACCTCCCGTTGATGATTCTCACTTGCGCCGAGGCCTCCCGCTTGAGGAGTGCTCGAGAGACACCATCTGGCGACTTGGAGTAATCCTCCGTAGGGGAACTCCGGTTATAATCGCCTCGTTCGCAAATGAGATCCGCGGGAGACGGCCGAATTTGGGAAAAGCATGCTTGATCCCACCCTCTGGAGTTACCTTGAGAGAGAGGATCACTAGATGCTGGTGGAGTCCTGGAATGGTGGCTCCCAGAACTTGACTTACCAAGTCGGACCGCCTTAAGGGGACTTGAACACTTGAAGAAAAACTCTCGTCGTGTTGTGAGTCCTCCCGGGAGCGGTTCGTCTGATTGACCCTTGTCCTTTGAGGGAATTGGCTCCTCTGTTGGACGATTGTTGTGGGGATAAGGATCCTCCTCAACTCCATTAATGGGATGGTTTCTGGAGAATAATCTCCGAGGCAACATCACCATCACGGATGCATCACTCGGCTCGTAGTCGAAACCGCATCCATGTCGACGTCACAGACCGCCAAGTCAAACCAGTTCTCCTCGCTCCATTCTCCCGCCATGATTGCATGAGATTGGAAAAAGAGAGTATGTTGACAAGAGATTAGGAAGATCCCCACGGACGGCGCCAACCGCGGTGTATTAGAACCGATCTTACGTAAAGATTATTTGATTCGGGGTCTCCTAGAGATGAAATCACGCAGAGTAGTTGACACGGATGTTTAGACAGTTCAGCCTTCTCCGAGAGAATAATAACCCTAATCTGTGGTGTGGTATTCTTAATGATCGAGTAAGAAGTTAAGACTATTACCGAGAATAGAACTCGTCCCCTCTACTCGCCCTTGATGCCCTTATATAGTCGTGAAGGAGTAGCCGTTTTGCCCTGCGGAAGAGGCGCCTTAATTGAGCCAGTAATGGGCGATGATGGCGATAATTACGGCGCATTGGCTTCTCCACGCCGTCCGCAATTATCATTCAAAGATAATGGAGTATTTAAGCACTATTACTACGCGGGATAGTAGTGCGTGCGACCGCTCGATTTTTAATCAATTGGACCCACTTGCCTGTAGGTTTGATTATAAGGTGGTCGTGGTCTACCTGCTCGTAGGAGAACTTACGACCAGGTAGTAATCGTAAAATGTCTTACGACTATGTAGTGATCGTAGAAAGACTTACGACCATGAAATGGTCGTAGAAAGACTTACGACTAGGAAGTAGTCGTAGTAAGACTTACGACTATGGGGGGTGATTGTAGAAAATCTTACAATCACTTGGTGGGCCTCTCCCTTATAAAAATAAGGGGTACTTCTGGAGACTATATGACATCATATTTACCCATAATAAGAATTATAGATAATAGATAAAATGAGGATTATTAGATCCTCGTCAGTAACATAACTTAAAATGATAATAATACACTATTAAAAATACCCTAAACATACCCTGCCCGGCCCCTGTTGACCTTGCACCGGATCGAATTCCGCCCGCCCGCCCGCCCGAATCCACACCACACCGGCTCACACTGTGCAGCAGCCATACATGGGTCCGTCAGTTCCATCCCGAACCTGCACGGATCCAATCCAGGTCTACGTACATGTTCCAAGACCTTGATGATTCCATTACATCCGTCGGCCGTCGGCGTGAATCCAACGGAGAAAAGAAATTAAGGAACGCTCGCAAGCAGTACAAGCTAGTACATGATTCCACTCCATCAATCATTACCCGTTTCATTCTTTAATGCTAGTACATGAATCGATTTCATCTTTAAAAAAGGAGAGAAAAATTAGTAAAATAATTAAATAGTTAAATAAACGGATTTACTATTTATAAATCATCTAAAATCTTTTAAAATCTAAGTCAATTTTTGTGACCAACTATTGGATTTGCATAGAGATTGATGCGTCGTATGATTAGACATTGATCCAAATAATAAAAAATATGATTTGTACTTAAGAAAAATTCAATCATCTTGTAAACAGACAATTCTATTAAATAATTAAGCCAATAAAAGAAAACCATAGCACCACCACCTCAGGCACACCAGCTTAGTACTGTACATACAATTCCATTGAGGAGGTACTCTAAAAATAGCTTATTGGTGTGGTGCCCCCCTTCCTCCCCTAGTGCTCACACGGGGAGTAACAATGGTTATTTACCGATATAATAATAGCACATAATTAAGCAGGATAATTAATCTAGTTCCACACACAAAAAGCCAGCACTGCATCTGGAGTTAGTTGTGCCTTTTTTTTCTTTTAAATTTTATGAGAAGATCGCAGTTAGGCGCGCCTCTCAGCGGGTGCGCCTGCTGCAATGGTGCTCCCCACCTGTGCTCGCGCCTTGTGCGTGGCCGCGTTGGAGCCACCCTTGTTCTTGCCCTTCTTCCTGGGGTGCGCCGAGCCGGGCGAGGACTGGGGGATGAACACCCCGGTGCCCTTGCTGCCGCACTGCTGCCGCCACGTCCTGGCACCGTCGCCGCCATTGCCGCCGCCGCTGTTGCTGCTGCCGTAGCTGGCGGCGTGGTGGTACGGCGTGTAGGCCGGTGAAGCCAACATCGACGCGCCCTGCGGCGCATGGGCGAGCGAGAATGCCTGTTGTTTTTGTGTTATTCCAACCAAATCGCTGACTGTTAGTGTCGAGGCGTTGCTGCGATGTAGGGGCGCACATGGTGCGATGTGACGCGATTGTGGCAAACTTTATCTCTCTTAAAAACAAACTAAATTCCAGTGGCCAATAGCTGTAGGAACAGCTAGGTACTAACTGATGGCAACTTGCGTCCATGCAAAGATTTCATCACCGGATCTTGTCACAGAGCAAGCAGAGAAGGATTAAGCAAATCTAACAGCATGCATACATGCACCAAAACAGACAGTACGGGTCGCATGATGAGGTGTCGTGCAAGCAAATATAGATTGAGGCTAACCGCAAAGTCCAAGCAAGCATCGATCACTTGGCCGATCGCATGCAGGTTGCAACATGATGCGCGTTTCAAGGGTGAGAAAACAATTCATTCTTGGCGATCGTGCAAGGAGAGTGATGACTGATGACTATATATCCTAAGCACCGTGTACGTATGGGCGAGGGTAAAATAATTGACAGGGTGATTGGAGCTTAACTGGAGATTTGGAGCTAATTAGCTATTTAATTAGCACCGCATGTTCCTGTGAAGGACAAGAGACATCTGTAGCGACGCGGATCGTCTACAGCCATGGGTGGTGGGAAGACGTACCGTCTACAGCCATGGGTGGTGGGAAGACGTACCTTGCAAGTTTCTAATTCAGGAATGACTAATGAAAGATACATGGTTGTGGTTTTTGCATAACACATGTGCACATCACGGGGACCCTGACTAGCTAAGCATTTGGATTAGAGCAGATTACTTGTTACTTAGTAGTTCTAATATTGGGAAATAGCAATACTACCGGTAAATGGTCGATTTCCTACAAAAGGTGTTTGTTTATTCTTAATGCACAGGCTCTCGCTGACGTATACGAAAGATACACATGCACCCAAAAATTAATTCTGCGCATATGCACACGCAACTGTGCAAGAGCCAGGTAGCTTACTCCTAATTAACAGCACATGGAGCCTGCGCCCATGGTGTTAGGATGCCAATCAAGCTGTAATTACTACTGATTGGTCACTTCACAAGAAGACCATAAACATAAAGCTCTTCCACTGTTAATTTTGTGTGTGTGTGTGTGGGGTGTGGGGGGGGGCGGCGCTCTTCCACTGTTAATCGGGGGGAAGAAGAAGCTCTAGGTTTTGTTTGGTTTGGTTGTGTGCAAGTGCAGCCATGTGCTCGTGCTGCAAGTACCAACTAACTACTGAGAAGAAGCTGCAAGAACCTAGCAGAGTAACAGAAGCTAACCTGAGCTCACATGCATGCACACATGTTTGATGACGACATATACAGAAGAGGAATGGACAGCGAGGGCAAGGGAGAAAGAAAAAAAGGGGAGGGAACGGCGGCTCACTGGAACGACGGGCACGGCAGCGGGGGGCTGCGCGGGGCCGAAGTCGGCCTCGTCGTCGTCGGTGATGAGGAGCGATATCCGCTTGCTGAGCTCGGCGAAGAAGACGTCGTCCTCCAGCATCTCCATCCTCTTCTTCTTCTCCTCCTCCTTCACTTCTCGGCGTTCTCGCTGCTGCTGCTATTGTTGAGCTTGAGATAGGAGATGGAGTTGGAGGCAGAGCGGTAGCAACTAGCCCGTTTGGAGGTGCTTCCGCTTTTTCGAAGCAAAAGCCAGCTTTAAACCGCC
Source organism: Hsuehochloa calcarea (assembly GCA_036346395.1). Lineage (NCBI taxonomy): Eukaryota > Viridiplantae > Streptophyta > Magnoliopsida > Poales > Poaceae > Hsuehochloa > Hsuehochloa calcarea. Next base: position 18,411,520 of record CM070602.1, on the reverse strand, counting down.
AAACAGGCCCTATGATATGGAGAGCGGAGGCTTTGCGTTTGCCTAGCTTGGGGGAAGGGGGCTCGGTGGAGCAGTTGGCCAATCCCTACTCGTAAAGGTCGTGGGTCCCACGAATGTGCAGCACTGCACAATTTTACAATCTGTCCTCTTCTCTGCGGTCCCAGTACAGTGCGCCCCCACCCACAAGAGCACATGTGTCAGTACGTGGAGCATTTTTTTTTCCTTCATGAGAACTGAGAGATATAGGAATTGCGCATATACAGAGCTAGCAGAGCTAATCACAATTTTCACAACAGCAAGCAGTGAGTCTATCTGCTTTGGCTTCGACTAGATTATTTTGACTATATTAATTTATATCTTCTACCACAATGATCTATAGTTTTGATCAGATTATTTCTACCATACTAGTTTAGACATTCGATCACACTGGTCTATGGCTTCGACTAGATTACTTCGATCATACTGGTCTATGCCTTCGACCACACTGGTCTAAAGGTTCGACCAACCTAGTTTAAGACCACTGGTCTGAGACTTCGACTACTCTGGTATAAGATTTCGACCACACTGGTCTAAGATTTCGACCACCCTGGTCTAATACTTCTGGTCTAAGATTTTGATCATTCTGGTATAAAACTTCGACCACACTGGTTTAAGAATTTGCATACTTTGAAATTTTAGGAATGAATGGGCGTCTACACATATGTGCCACATTCCAACAATCCCCACCAATTCCAAAGTAAGCAGCAAAAAATGAATGATAAAGATTATTGTGCTGAAAAGTTGTTGATATATCAGTCTTTAAGTGTAAGTACTGTACGGATTAAATTTGCACGTAGAATAACAAGATTCATCTTCTCTCAACTGATGAATGGGCAATGCCTTGAATTCATAGTCTTTCGTGATTAGATTTCACTTGAAATCTCAACTTATACCAGGCTATCAAAGAACCAAGCCTAAACAAAGCATTATTGGTCATGCTCCCTTATCTACTCATGAGTTTTCTAGAGAATGCACTATTCTCGTGAACTGCGACCTCACAGTTAAGCTCTAGTAGGTGTATTCATTTTAGGTATCCTGTAGGCTAATACATTTTTTCCTCATTGAACAATAGAATACATTAAGACTTTTAGCCATCTTTCCATACATTTGAGAGTACTTTGTCTATTAGGATACGGGTACACATATTATTATAATGTACTCTCTTGTTCAAATATCAACTTGTTTTTCCCATTGCCTAAGTCACGGGATCTTCAATCAAAAAGGCATGGGTTACTGTTGAGTTGTAACTCCAATGGGCCTCATTCCCATGTCCATAGTCGCAACAGAAATCGCATTCCGTGCTAGCCCCTTTATGAAAGGGTCTGCCAGATTTTTCTCAGTGCGAATATAATTCACAGTACTCACTCTGGAGTTCCTTAGTTTTCTGACAGATTTAAGCATACGCTTCACATATCTGGAGGACTTCATGTTATCCTTAGTACTTGTAATCTTAATCAATATTATTTGGTTATCACAGTACGTTAGGATTGCCGGTATTGGCTTCTCAACCAGTGGTAAGTCCAACAGAAGCTCTCTAAGCCATTCAACCTCAATAGTAGCTGTGTCTAGTGTTACAAGTTCTGCTTCAATGGTTGATCACCTCGTTAATATGGTCTGTTTACACGGCCTCCATGAAACTGTAGTACCTGCTAGGGTAAAGACATACCCACTTGTAACTTTGATCTCATCTGCACCAGAGATCCAATTTGAATCAATATATCTTTCTAATACAGATGGATACCCAGTATAGTGAATTCCATATGAGGTTGTACCTCTCAAGTAGCGCCACACTCTCTCAAGTACCTCCCAGTGATCATCTCCTGGATTAGAAGTAAACCGACTTAATTTGTTCACAGCAAATGATATGTCTGATCTTGTGGCATCAGATAGATACATAAGAGACCCAATAATTTATGAATATCTCATTTGATATTTGCCTAATATCTTATCCTTTCGAAGCTTAACACTAGCATCATAAGGAGTTGGGGAAATCTTGCAGTTCTCAAAACCGAACCAGCTCAAGATTTTTTCAGCATATTGGGATTGGTTCAAAGTGATCCCATCCTCATTTTTTATCAATTTAATATTCAGAATAACATATGCCTCTCTTAGGTCTTTCATATCAAAGCATCTAGATAAGAAAGATTTAACCTTATCAATAACAACAGTGTTTGTCCCAAATATAAGTATGTCATCAACATACAAACACAAAATCACTCCTTGACCCCACCATAACGATAATACACACACTTATCTGCCTCATTCACAGTAAAACTAGTAGAAGTTAATTTTTTTATCAAATTTATCGTACCAATGTTTAGGTGCTTGCTTTGGACCATACAAGGATTTGATTAATTTGTATACCTTACTTTCATGTCCTGAAATCACAAAATCATCCGGTTGCTCTAAATATATTTCTTCCTCTAACTCTCCATTAAGGAAAGCTGTCTTCACATCCATTCGATGACTGTGTTGACTATGGGAAGAAGCTAATGCAATGAACACTTGAATGATGGTCAATCTGGCAACAAGAGAGTAAGTATCAAAATAATCCCCACCTTCTTTTTGGGTATAACCCTTGGCTAAAAGTATTGCTCTGTACTTATCAATAGTACCGTCAGGTCTCATTTTCTTTTTAAAGATCCACTTGCATCCAACAGGTTTACACCCTATAGGATGTTCAATGATCTCCTAAGTCCCGTTAGCCATGATGGAATCCATCTCGCTATGGACTGTCTCTTTCCAATACTCAACATCAGGTAATGCATAAGCCTCTGAAAGAGTGTTTGACACATTATCGTGTTTGACACATTATTCATGAGATATACAATAAAGTCTTCGCCAAAGGTTTTATCAACCATTTGTTGCTTGCTCCTGCGAGGGGCTTCTTCGACTAAATTATTATCTTCCTCGGGATTATCATAAACTGATGGTATATCACTAATTGGTTTAGAGATGGTGGTAGGTTCAAAATTACTATTATTCATAGTTTGATCATCCTCAGATCGAGAATCAGATCGAGAAGTACTATTTACAGTTCTCATAGGATAAATATCTTCAAAAAATGAAGTATTTCTGGACTCCATTATTGTGTTAACAATAATCTCAAGAGTTTCTAATTGTACTACTAAAAATCTATAGGTCGTGTTGTTATGAGCATATCCCAGTAAGACACAATCGACTATTTTAGATCCAAACTTTCTCTTTTTCTTCAATAGTATATTGACTTTTACCAAACACCCCAGTTCGCAGAAAGTTAATGTTGGGTTTTCTCCTCTTCCATCCCTCATACGAAGTAATCTCACACCTTTTAGTGCTTACTCTGTTTAGAACGAAAGTTGCTGTAAAAATAGCCCCCACCATATCTTAGGCATTACCGGCACTCTGCAACATGGTATTTACCAAGTCTGTTAGGGTCCAATTTTTCCTCTCAGCCACCCCGTTTGATTGAGGTGAGTATGGTGGTGTAACTTCATAGACTATTCCATGTTTAGCATAGAATTGATAGAATTCATGAGAGATATACTCTCCTCCACGATCAGATCTTAGTCTTTAAATTTTCTTTTCTAGTTGGTTCTCAACCTCAGCCTTATAAATTTTAAAATAGTTTAAAGCTTCATCTGTTGTTTTCAATAGATACATATAACAATATCGAGATGCATCATCAATAAGAGTTAGAAAATATATTTTACCTCCTTTGATCAATAATCCATTCATCTCACACAAGTCAGAATAGACATGATCTAAAGGTGTCAAGTTCTTTTCCTCCTGTAACCCCTTAAAGGGTTTTCGAGGTTGTTTTGTTTGCACACAAGTTGGCACTTTGAACCTTTAATAATTTTACATTTTAGAATTAAATCTAATCTGGACATTCTAGCAATACGATCAAAACCAATATGAAAAAACTGAGAATGCCATATATTGGCCTCATATTTATTCAAACCAGCTGCAACATTCAGATTATACTCTAAAGTACTAATGCAAAATAAGCCTCCGCTCTCATAGCCTTTATTATTATTGACATATCTCATCTCTATGACATTTGCATTGATCTGATTGTTTTGACTGGAAGTGTTTGGTGTATCTTTTTGCTCTTGTATTTTCATTCACATCAAGGGCAGCAATGAGATCATCAATAGATATATTTCCCTCTTGTGCTTTAAGTTAGTGGAAAAATCCCGCAATGGAGCAGGAGGTTTGGCAACAATACCCGCAGCCACAAACTTAGGAGGCAAAACACAACCCAGATGTGCAATCCCTCTGATCAGTAACTGTAACTCATGAGCCTATGCAACTATCGACTTAGCATATTCCATGCTGTAGTAAAAAAACTGCTCGCACATATAGAGCCAACGACCAGCCTCAGCTTTGGCATATTTGAGCTCGAGTGCATCCCACAACTCTGCGGCGGACTTGAAGTCCATGTATACATCATAGAGCTAGTCGGCTAGTGTGATCAGTATGCATCTAAGGGTAGTGTTGTTATTTGTGTCGAACCGCATGGCCTGTTCAATCATAAATGGATACTGTGGTCGGATCACCCACCACAGCCCCAAAGACATAAGCCAAAACTTGACCCTTGTCTACCATCTACGAAAGTTCTGACCAGAAAACCTCTCAGGTTTCATAGCATCAGAAGCACCAGCCATTGCTGAATCATAAAAATATCCACAATATTGTTTCTGAATTGTCAGAAATGTGGACAATAGTTTTATTCCAGATTTGATTATGAGATAAAGATCACAAATAACTAGAGATACATAAATCGATACTAACAGTAGGCAACTCATTGCATTTCTAAACATACTCAACAAAATGATTACAGCAGAAAAAAACTGGTCGTACGATCAACTTACAATCGGACGTGATGATGAACAGGAAGCAGTGCGGACTTGATACAGTGGTCGAGGTTGTGCAGATCGTAGATGTCGCAGTGAAGCGAGTAGTTGTAGGACTCGAAGTAGTAGTCGAAGCAGTGTAGATTGCAGATGTCGCAATGAAGCGAGTAGTCGCATGATTCAGTAGAGAGAGCGGTCACGTAGATGCGCTGCCCAGAAACCTTATTGCTGCCCCGTGTAGGTGAACTATGCGACAATGGTTCGAAGATATCCGCTCACCCTCCTTTCCGATGCACATTGAGGAGAAATGATGGTTTGGTTCGACAGCTCAATTCCTGAGCACAGTTGATCAGAGAAGAAGATAGAAAAAAATGGAATGAATCATCTTTTGGTTTGGACATCTCTAGATCATTTTAAAGGTCGAGACAATTACTCTCTAGTAACTGCATACTTAAACCATTGGTAACTGCTAATTCAAAATTAATTAATTATCATTAAGCAGTGTTTATTGACCATGATTGTTGTCGGGACCCAAATATGCAAATCTGGACCCTCTGTGTATTCTGCACTAGTCCAGGATCACGCTAGTGCACACAAAGGTCAACATTGATGAAATATCACATCCATACAACGAATATAAGAATAAACGAGTACATTTAAATAACAAATAATCATGGGACCTTATGGTCGAAGTTTACATTTATTAAGCCATGCAAGGTCGATAATAAAGAAATAAACTGCAATGAAACGAAATAAACTCCGTGGCTCCCATCAATTTACCACAGCAACCGATCGATCAAGACCCTAACGCTCAACCTTCAGAGAACTCTTCTTCAAAAGCAAAGTGATTTACTCCTCCACTTCGCTGATTTGTTTAGCAAGAGTGAGTACACACCGTACTCGCAAGTCATACCACGTAATGCATTTATACATGATGGCTTATTCCAAAGAAATGGCTTCGTGGTTACTTTGTAAATGCAACATTTGCAATTGAATACAAATAATAGATTGAAAGCGTAATTCAAAACAAATAGACAATAATAAGTTAACAATTGATTTCACAAAGACACACAGCCTAATCAAGTTCTTTCACACACCAACAAGTTATCTCACACGGTGACCCTTCCCAATTGTTTTATGAAAATCTACCCCTCGTGTGAAATTCTTAGCATGTCCATAACCGAGGACGCGGCTATTCAATAGATTGGTTTAAACACTCTGCAGAGGTTGTACACTTTACCCACACGATGAAACCAACCGGATCGAGTTGATCACAACAAAACCTTTCGAGACTTCATCTCAAACAATGACACTCTGGTGTGCTTTGTCACGCCCAATTTGTACACACAACTTTGGAACGACACACACCATTGGACAGGATGCAATGAATCGTCCCGCGATGTGACATATCACACCTCCAAATTTCATCACACACCTTAAATACAACCCGAGTTGTCAATGTCAAGACTCCATAACTTACTAAGTCAGCCCACCCATACTAGGCATGTGGTCGCATAAGAAGGCCAGTTCAATGGCGCACAAAGTTAAGTCCTTAATTGACTAAGGCAAGACTTCCGCTTTACCCAAATCACAAAGTTTAATAAGCACACACCCACCATTCACAGTAATCCACCACTTGCCTCGCCTAAATCTTTTCCCACCCGTTGATTAAGTGCAACACATGCCATCAACGAGTAATAGCACACAAAGACACACAGATTCATCACACGCCCATAATCACTTAGTCAAATTTATAATTGCAACTCTCACATGAAATGATGACTCGTGGCATGGCTAAGCAGCCTAATCAGATCTAACCAACCCACGCTGGTGCTACAATAATACCAACTAGTAATTAATCAACCTAGGTGACAAAAAGATCATGGCATACAATAGACAAGGTGGCATAACAATTTGGATTTAATAACTACACCCAAAAGCATTTAAATAAATACTTGAAATAGAATGCAATACATTGAAACAAAGTATTTTGAAAACCGGGTTCAAAATGATCAAAGGTATAACTTGCCTTGGAATAGATCTAGATATTGGTCTTGGTCTTGAGGTGCTCCTTCTTCTCGCAAAATTCCTCAAGTATCGACGCCTACTCGCAAACGGACAAAAGAAACAAAACAAATAAATAACAGAGGCAAAACAAACTCCAAAAATTAAATAAAATTCATAAATAAATAGATCTGAATTTTATATAAATTTACAAATTTGAATGGGCTCAATTGACTTCTGATGCAAAAGATATGGGCTTTGGAAGATTGGAAAATCAAATAAACCCTAATTTGGATTTTCTTGAATTTCCGAATAAATTTTCAATGGAAAATCGATTAATGACGCCGCCGACGTCGCCGATGAATTTCCACCGAAAAGAAAATAAATAAAAACGCATCGACAGTGGGACCCATCGCCGCTGGTTTCTGCAGACACCGTGAACTTGGTTCACCAAGAGATGGCTCGGGAGAGATAATGGGCGCAAGCACCCATTTGTTGACTGGGCGCCACGCCAAAGAAACCGAGGAGGTGGCGCCGAGCCGACTCCGATTGGTCGCCACGCCGGCACCGACACTGAGCGAGGAGGCAAGCGGCGATGAACTTGCCGGCGATGGCGACGGCGACGGCGCGAAGCCGGCGGCGGCGGAGGGCAAAATGGATCGCCGAGCGGAGCGCGCAGCCATCGGTGGCGGTGACGGTGCTCGACGGTGATGGCTTATCGGCGGCAAGCCGGCAAGGCGGCGGCGGTGGCGAGCTTAGCTGTTGTTTGACGATCCAAGAACGGCGATGGAGACGCCCTCTGACGAAAGCGACGGCAGACCGAGTAGCTCCGCTTTGCGATCACGAGGGGCGGCCCGGCACGACGCCGAGGGTCCGAGGCGCGGAATCGGCGGCGGAGCGACTTTTGGTCGACGGCGAACTTCGCAATGGCGCGCCGAAAACGAGGAGCGGTTGAGAAGTTGGGGCTTTGGTGCAGGAGGTCGGGCGAGCGATTCGAGGGGTCTGGGGCCTTTATATAGGCGGAGGAGGAGGAGACCGGTAGATACGGCAAGGCAGCGTGCAAGGGCTGGAGGCAGCGCGAGAGATCGGACGAAGACGACGACGAGTAGCGGTGGGCGGTCCACCGGCCAATGAGAGCAAGCGGCGCAGCGTGATGGCGGCGGCAATGAGCGATGGAGATCCCGCGGTGAGAGAGAAGCGAGGGCGCGAATACGGCTGCGGCGATCGCGGGCGGGGACACGTGGCGCCATCGGGCGAGGGCGGCGCGGAGTGGGCCGGGCGATGGAATAGGCCGGGCTTCGCCCAAGATCGTTCAAGGATTTCCTTTGATTTTTCTTTAAATAAATCCAAAATGCAAATAGCAATTAGAAAATAGCAAATGACTTTGGAAAAATTCCGTAAAATTCTATAAAATATATCCAAGCATATAGAATCTAAATAAAATAGCTCGACAATTGTTGATGTTGGGATTAAGCACATTAAATCAATTTATCCTTAAAGTCCATATTAAGCTTTTTAATTTATTATACAATAAATCCAAATGATGAATTTTCTTGCTACTAATATATAAAAGATTTTAAAGCTCAAAATTGGGATGTTACAAACCTCCCCTTAAACGAATCTCGCCCCGAGATTCCGCTAGCTAGAGAAAAGGCTAGGGAACTCGCTTTAACTCATCTTCACGCTCCCACGCTGCTTCTCCTTCCGAGTGGTTACTCCATCGACTTTGCGTAAACGAACGGCCTTGCTTTCGTGCGCGCTCGCGACATCCAAAATATCGACAGTCGCTCTTTGTACGTGAGATCTTCCTTCGCTCAATTGACTCCAACGGGTCCGCTTCTTCCGCACACGAAGACACTTCTTCACCGAGAGACATGAAAGACATCATGCACTCCTCGCTAACGATCGTGGTAGCTCCAATCGTACGCAACTTCTCACGGCGCTCCAAAGTCTTGAATGGACCCACATACCTTGGAGCAAGCTTCCCTTTGGTGTGGAATCTCTTAACACCTCGAGCGAGTAACTCGCAGATACACAAAATCCTCTCGTTCAAAGTCGAGGTCACGACGACGATTATCAGATAACTCTTTTGCTCGGATCGGGCTATCTTTAACCTCTCTCGATCATAGCAACTTGTTCTTCGACTTCCGAATAACATCCGCCCGAACACTACACGCTCATTGCTCTCGACCAATTCAACGGAGTTCGCAGCACGACCGCATGAGCTTCAAATGGTGACATCGCAAACCGCTTGATAACCGTTGTTGTACGAGAATTTCGTGATACGGCAAACTTTTATCCCAACTGGTAGCATTAGCTAAGGCACGTGCTCTCAACATATCTTCTAATATCGATTGACTCTTTCACCGTCCATCCGTCTGGGATGATAAGCAAGATCAAATTTAGATGAGTCCCTGTGGCTTCATGTAGACTCGCCAAACGAGGTGAATTGAGATCCTCGATCCGACACTATCTTCTTAGGCACACCGTGCGCATCGACGATTTTTGACATATACAATTCCGCCAAGCGGTCTCTCGAGTAAGTGGTTTTGACCGCAAGAAATGGGCAACCTTAGTCAAACGATCCACTATTACCCAAATCGAATCATAACCGATTGAGTCTTGGGTAATCCGTAATAAAATCCATACCGATCTCTTCCCACTTCCATTCTCGTATCTTCACGGTTGTAGCAATCCTCGCCGGTCTCGATGTTCGCCTTTACTTTCGACACACGCCGCATAAGGCAACGAACTCGCGACATCTCGCTTAAGTTTGGCCACCAAAACTTATTCTTAACATCCCGATACATCTTAGTACTTCTGTGGTGAATCGAATATTTTGAGTCATGGGCTTCCTTCGTAATCACTGCCTTAATCCATCCATATCCCAGATACGATACGCCCATTGATCCACAAGATATCCCGATCATCTATGGTAAAGTCTTTAAATTTTCCTTCCGACATCTTCTTCTTGAGATCAAGAAACTCGTAATCCTTAGGTTGAGCTTCACGAACTGCTTCTCCGAGTAGACTGTACTTCCAAATTGGCCACAAATCCTTCCTAACAACTTCTAGTCAGAGCTTCGAATTCCTCCCAAGTTCAACACAACTCTTTGCTTCCAGAGCATTGCAAGAGTTTTACGACTCGCTGCATCCGAACTACATTGGCCTTACCAGATGGTAATGGATTCCAAGATTATAATCCTTTATTAATTCCAACCATCTTCTCTGCCTCATGTTCAAATCGATCGAGTGAATATGTACTTCGTGCTCTTATGATCTCAGATAGACTTCACAATGATTACTGGATGAGATAATGACGCCTAAATCTTCAAGGCATGCACTACTGCAGCCTAATTCCAAATCATGGGTAGGATAGTTCTCTTCATGAGGCCTTAATTGCCTTGACGCATAAGTTTACGCTCTTCCTTCTTGCATAAGGACACATCCTAATCCCCGACGCCAAGCATCACAAGAGATATCAAAATCCTTACTAATATCCCAAGCAAAACTAGCATCGGGTCAAGTCAAACGCTTCTTCAATTCTTGAAAACTTTCTTCACAAGCTAGGGTCCAAATAAACTTCTTCTCTTTCTTCAACAATTGTGTAAGAGGTTTAGCAATCGTTGAGAATCCTTCAATGAAACGACGATAGTATCCCGCCATTCCCAAGAAACTACGAATTTGAGTAACCGCTTTGGGTCGCTCCCAATTCATTACTGACTTTAACCTTTCCGGTCAATCGCTACTCCTTCTACTGTCATCACATGACCGAGAAAATCAACTTTCTTCTTCCAAAAGTCACACTTCTTCAACTTGGCATACAACCGATGTCCTCTCGAGCTTTCTAGGATTAATCTCAAATGTTCTCAGATGTTCCTCTTCCGACTTTGAGTATACCAAAATATCATCAATGAATACTACCACGAACTTATCCAAATATTCCATGAATACTTTGTTCATCATGTTCATGAAATAGGCAGGGCATTGGTCAATCCAAAAGACATGACTAGAAACTCATAATGTCCATACCGGTTGAGAAAGCGGTCTTTGGTACATCCTTAGGACAAATCTTTAATCGATGGTAACTCGATCGAGATCGATCTTGGAGAATACTCCGCTCCTTTCATCCGGGTCGAACAAATCATCAATTTCGGGCAATGGGTACTTGTTCTTGATGGTGACTTCGCTGAGAGAACGATAATCGATACACATTCTCATACTTCCATCTTTCTTCTTGACGAACAAAACAGTGCTCCCCATGGCGCATTTAACTAGGTCTTACAAAACCTTTCTCCAAGAGTTCTTCTATCCGCTTCTTCATTTCCACAAGTTCATCGACCGCATCCGATAGGGTCTCTTGGAAATTGGTGCCGTTCTCGCACTAGATCGATGACAAACTCAATGTCACGGTCCGGTGGCATTCCCGTAATTCTTCCGAAATACATCCGTAATCTCGACTACGTGTACGCCTTCCAAAGAAACCGTCTTCATATCGTTGACTACCAAATGTCCATCACGCATCGAGGTGGCTAGAAATTCTACTTTCTTTCCCGTGGTATCCTCAATTGTCACGCTCTTCGCCACAATCTAGCATCGCTTTATGTTTGGATAACCAATCCATACTAAGGATGACATCTATGGTCCGAGTGTCTAGAACTATTAGGTTGGCTAGAAACTCAACTCCGCCTATGAGTAGCCTAGCTCCTAAACATCCAACTTTAGAACTTAGCTCGCTCCAAAGCGATCGACTAACAGAGTATGCTTAAGATGCATAACTTCCAATTTATTCTTAGTTGCAAAAATTCCGTAAACAAACGAATGCGAAGCTCGTAATCAAACAGAATCGATGGTGTCATCGAATTTACTAGAACTTACCCAAGATAACGTCAGTGCTTCTTGGCTCCTTCTAGAGTGACGTGGTTGACACCTCGACCACCGATGGCGGTGTCCTCCGGATTGACCGGTAGCTTGAGAAGTTCCTTGATGGTTGCCTTGTACCGTGTCTTGGCCGTGTATTCCCAAGGTTGAAGCGCATCGGAGTGATAGTCCCATTCGCGACATCGGTTGGCGAAATGCCCGGCCGACGGCTGTAAAGCAAACTCGTTGTATTCGTGGGTTGCTTATCGATTGGGGTTGATCGTGCAGGTTGCGGAAATTCGAGCAATCGGGCGAGGTTGAAGTTGGTGCGGTGGTCCGCGCACTCGTGGTGGAAAACGGCTAAACCGCGGTGGAATCATTCTTGCCCTCACCGGGTTGGTGACTTTGTCGAGCCATTCTGCGCTACGATGATCTTCCAATTCCTTACGCTTATCCTCTAGAATCAAAGCCTTGTTGATCAACTCTTGAAAATCGTGAAAGGTGTGGGCGATCAAGTTGACTTGAAGTCCGTTGTTCAATCCTTTCGTAAAACGACTGACGAGCCTTGTCGCTGGCGACATCTTCGCAAAGATATCGAGCAAGTTGTGAGAACTTGTTGAGGTAATCATCATCGACATTCCTCCTTGCTTGAGAGCACGAATTCATCCTTCTTAGATCCATGATTCCTTCCGTACATGATATCGGGCGAAAAGCGTTGTGAACTCTTCCCAAGTAATGTCTTTATGCTGCCCATGCGCCGCAGACAAAGTTTTCCCACCATTCGGCAAGCAATGCCTTCCATCCGTGAGAGGCGCATGTAACTTTTTCATGATCGCCGCATTGAGTGATCGAGTTTCCTCTCAATAACACGGCCAATCGTCGCCTTCTCCGTGAGACATGTCCGTAAAAGGTTGGTGGATCGGGTCCTCATAAACTCCGCCAACTTGATGATCCATTGTGACCATGAGCAACTGGGCTCCATTGTGATGTCGATTGTTGTTGTTCGATTATTCATAGCTTGCATCCGATTCATCATGGTGTACATCACCGGTCCGAGTGTCATGAATGCTCCAAAATTCGCAGATCGATCAAGGTGCTTGTGGTGGAATTGCTTCTCCGGATTTGCTCACGCCCTTCGACATCGAGTATCGTAACCACTTGCGCAGCCTTGACGAGTCCGAACCATCCGTGAATCTCCAAGGGTTAGATAAGGTAGCAAGCACGAGATAAGTTGTAGAACTAAGCGGGGTAGGTAAAACCCAACAACATATTTTAAGAAAGCTCAATCAAACTCTTATATTGATTAAGATAATAGTATGGCTTGCAACAAATGCCTAAGGGCCTTTGCACTCATACTTGCACACAAAAATAAGGACGAACTTAAGCACACCAAACTACCGCCTAAAGGGCGACTCAAGACATAAAATCAAGCTAAGCTCAAACAACGCGAACAGACTACTCAATCAAATAGCCTCCAGACCTTGACGGTGCTCCCCCGCCAGAGACTCGAAGTGAGCCGCATCCTTGCAAACCGATCCGATGTTCCGGATGGTGCAATAGGAGCAGTGTCCAGTGTGCAAAGCCGCTGGTGCTTCGCTCACGCCTCTGCTGGCTCTTCCGCTCACCGGTCCATCGCCTTCTTCGGGTCTTCCGCCTGTCTTCTTCGTGTCGCCCATAAAGAGTTTCTTCTAATATGGCGATCCTTTCTTGACTCTCAAGAGTCTCATAGGTACACTCCACTCGTGGCGCTTAACTCCAACGATTCTTCTTGAGCAATGGCGAATCGGGCGAGATGCACGACGGTGGCGTTGTCTTCTCCTCCGTAGACGGAAAACGTGCGGCAAGATCCACGTCGATGTGCGGGATGATAGCGGAAAAGCGTGTCACGAAGCTCGAGAGTAGATGTTGCAGATCCTCGGGATGGCAAGGCGTGAAGACTCGGATTGCTTCAATCCAAATACTCCTTCTAGCCGAGATGTGCAAGTGGTTTGCTTGCCTTGGTGTCTTTGCTGGCGAGACGGTCAAATGGCGATCACTCCACGATCTCTACTGCTCACAATCCAAGCACCGCCACTCAGACAATGGACGATCGAACCCTCCAAGTACTTGTAGCAACTTCCAAAGCTCGGCAAGTCCTCCTTGCGCCTCCATAACTCAAGACGAGGCATCTGCCAAGATGGACAAGGATATGAAAACAACTTTAAAACAATGGGAGAGAAAGAATTTCAAGAGAGTTGAGTCAAGAGAGACATGAGATGAGTTAAGGAGTTCAATTAATCTTGCAAGTTAATTTTGCTTTAGAAAATAGTTTGGACTCACTAAGAACGCCAATCTAACTAGGGTCAAGACCTACATCAAGATGGCTCGATACCACCTCCGTCGGGACCCAAATATGCAACTGACCCTCAGGTATTCTCGTGACTAGTCCAGATCACGCTTAGTGCACACAAGGTCAACATTGATGAAATATCACATCCATACAACGAATATAAGAATAAACGAGTACATTTAAATAACAAATAACTGTTGGGACCTTATGGTCGAGTTTTACATTTATTAAGCCATGCAAGGCTGACAATAAAGAAATAAACTGCAATGAAACGAAATAAACTCCGGTGGCTCCCATCAATTTACCACAGCAACCGATCGATCAAGACCCTAACGCTCAACCTTCAGAGAACTCTTCTTCAAAAGCAAAGCATTTACTCCTCCACTTCATTGATTTGTTTAGCAAGAGTGAGTACACACCGCATCGCAAGTCATACCACGTAATGCATTTATACATGATGGCTTATTCCAAAGAAATGGCTTCGTGGTTACTTTGCGTAAATGCAACATTTGCAATTGAATACAAATAATAGATTGAAAGCGTAATTCAAAACAAATAGACAATAATAAGTTAACAATTGATTTCACAAAAGACACACAGCCTAATCAAGTTCTTTCACACAATGAACAAGTTATCTCACACGGTGACCCTTCCCAATTGTTTTATGAAAATCTACCCTCGTGTGAAATTCCGAGCATGTCCATAACCGAGGACGCGGCTATTCGAATAGATTGGTTTAAACACTCTGCAGAGGTTGTACACTTTACCCACACGATGAAACCAACCGGATCAGAGTTGATCACAACAAAACCTTTCAGAGACTTCATCTCAAACAATGACACTCTGGCGTGCTTTGTCGCCGCCCAATTTGTACACACACTCTTGGAACGACACACACCATTGGACAGGATGCAATGAATCGTCGCGATGTGACATATCACACCTCCGACCCATCACACGCCTTAAATACAACCCGAGTTGTCAATGTCAAGACTCCATAACTTACTAAGTCGCCGGCCCATACTAGGCATGTGGTCGACAAGAAGGCCCAGTTCAATGGCGCACAAAGTTAAGTCCTTAATTGACTAAGGCAAGACTTCGATTTTACCCAAATCACAAAGTTTAATAAGCACACACTCCACCATTCACAGTAATCCACCACTTGCCTCGGCCTAAATCTTTTCCCACCCCGTTGATTAAGTGCAACACATGCCATCAACGAGTAATAGCACACAACACACAGATTCATCACACGCCCATAATCACTTAGTCAAATTTATAATTGCGACCTCACATGAAATGATGACTCGTGGCATGGCTAAGCGCCTAATCGTATCTAACCAACCCACGCTGGTGCTACAATAATACCAACTAGTAATTAATCAACCTAGGGTGACAAAAGATCATGGCATACAATAGACAAGGTGGCATAACAATTTGGATTTAATAACTACACCCAAAAGCATTTAAATAAATACTTGAAATAGAATGCAATACATTGAAACAAAGTATTTTGAAAACCGGGTTCAAAATGATCAAAGGTATAACTTGCCTTGGAATAGATCTAGATATTGGTCTTGGTCTTGAGGTGCTCCTTCTTACGCAAAATTCCCAAGTATCGACGCCTACTGCAAACGGACAAAAGAAACAAAACAAATAAATAACAGAGGCAAAACAAACTCCAAAAATTAAATAAAATTCATAAATAAATAGATCTGAATTTTATATAAATTTACAAATTTGAATGGGCTCAATTGGACTTCGGATGCAAAAGATATGGGCTTTGGAAGATTGGAAAATCAAATAAACCCTAATTTGGATTTTCTTGAATTTCCGAATAAATTTTCAATGGAAAAATCGGATTAATGACGTACGGTGGCGTCGTGATGAATTTCCACCGAAAAGAAAATAAATAAAAAAGCGATCGACAGTGGGACCCATCGCCGCTGGTTTCAAGACACCGTGAACTTGGTTCACCAAGAGATGGCTCGGGAGAGATAATGGGCGTACACCCCATTGTTGACACGGGCGCCACGCCAAGAAACCGAGGAGGTGGCGCCGACTCGACTCGATTGGTCGCCACGCCGCACCGGACACAGAGCAGAGGAGGCGAAGGTTGATGAACTTGCTTGGCGATGGCGACGGCGACGGCAAGCAGTCGGCGCGGCGGAGGGCAAAATGGATCGCCGAGTGGAGCGCGCAGCCATCGGGCGGTGGTGACGGTGTTCGGACGGTGATGGCTTACGGCGGCGGCAATGGGAGGCGGCGGCGGTGACGAGCTTCGTTGTCGGACGATCCAAGAACGGCGATGAGACGCCTCTGACGGCGAACGACGGCGCACCGAGTAGCTCCGGCTTTGCGATCACGAGGCGGTGGTGGCACGACGCCGAGGGTCCGAGGCGGCGAATCCGGCGGCGGAGCGACTTGGTCGACGGCGGAACCGGCAATGGCGCGCGAGAAAACGAGGGAGCGGTTGAGAAGTTGGGGCTTTAGTGCAGGAGGTCTGGGCGAGCAGATTCGAGGGGTCTGGGGCCTTTATATAGGCGGAGGAGGAGGAGACCGGTAGATACTACTGCGCAGCTGGCAAGGGCTGAGGCGACGCGAGAGATCGGGACGAAGACGACAGCCGGTAGCGGCTGGCGGTCCACCGGCCAACGAGAGCAAGCAAGCGCGCATGTGGCGTGGCAAGCAATGAAAGCGATGGAGATCTGCGGTGAGAAAGCGAGGCGGGCGCAGCGGTCGCGTCAGGCGATCGCTGGAAGGGGACACGTGGCGACCATCAGGCGAGGGAAGGCGGCGGAGTGGGCCAGGCGATGGAATAGGCTGGCTTCGCCCAAGATCGTTCAAGGATTTCCTTTGATTTTTCTTTTAAATAAATCGAGAAAATGCAAATAGCAATTAGAAAATAGCAAATGACTTTGGAAAATTCGTAAAATTCTATAAAATATATCCAAGCATATAGAATCTAAATAAAATAGCTCTGACAATTGTTGATGTTGGGATTAAGCACATTAAATCAATTTATCCTTAAAGTCCATATTAAGCTTTTTAATTTATTATACAATAAATCCAAATGATGAATTTTCTTGCTACTAATATATAAAAGATTTTTAAAGCTCTGAAAATTGGGATGTTACAATTGTACACTGGTCTAAAGGTTCGATCACTGGTTACAGTTTCAATCAGTGTATTACGATCACACTGGTCTAAGGATCCAACCATATTATTTTGATCATACTGGTCTAGATACTCGACCACACTGGTCTATGGCTTCGACCAGATTATTTCGACCATACTAGTCTAAAACTCATGACCTGAGACTTCGACTGTCCTAATCTAAAACTTCTGGTCTAAGATTTCGACTACACTGATCTAAAATTTTGCAGACTTTAAAATTTTAGAAATAAATATATATTTACATATACGTGTCTAATTCCAACAGTTGTGACAACGATAACATAACCCATTCCAACGGATGTGAGAAAGGGGCGGGTCTTTAAGGGCGACGTTACCCCCAGCCGGCAAGGGTGGGGAGGGCGAAAGAAAAGAGGACGAGGGGGGCTCCGGCGCCGAGTTGGCCACCGAAGCCATCGAGAAATCCGCGGATGGGCCCGGTTCATCGCGGCCCCAGCCGCACCGCATCATCCGTTGCCCGCCCACATGGCCACCGCCGCCCGCTTTCCGGCTGGGACCCCTCCCCTTTCCCTCCCTGCGTGCATCAGCAGCATCCAAACAACTGTTCCCGAAAAGCTGGCCATGTCACGCACGCACGTCTCCAGTCCAGCCATCGGCGGGAGCAACTAGTAGTTAAGTACGCCTCCAGATCGCATTTAGGCGAGCCGAGGTGGTGCCAATTATGGGAGGTGATCGGGGAGATCGAAACCGGTACGTTTTTCTTTTCACGGGCGTACAGGGCAGCAACAGCGAGATTGCCATCATGGACTGGGCCTCCTCGGTTGGCGGCTGCCCCTCGGTTCCTATCCGAAAGGGAGATGGATTTCACGGATCAGATTGGCTGGAACGGATGAATAACCCAGGGCCAGGGCGACCGGGCTAGGAAAAGGCCGCGCGCACGCCACGTCGACCTGCTCCTCCCACTGGGTGGGGGCCGCCGTTTGAGGATAGCAAACGGTGTGGAGCTGGAGCTGGAGCTGGAGCTGGAGCCGGAGCCGCAGGCCACCTGCTTTTGGTGATCCCGCGCGCGCGCTTGTGTGGCTGCCGTCCTCCCGGTCTGTGGGCGCGGCCGGCACGCTCGTGGTTTTGGAATCCCGGCAGGCGCGACGCGCAAGACGGGAGGGTGACGCCGCTACGGCACTTGCTGCAGTGCGTGCCGCGGCGGGCGGATACCGACGAGCGACAAGTAGAGGCCGATAGTCTGCGGCGACAGCGACGGATTATGTTTGGCGAGGTCAGACGGCTGTCATCGACCGTGAGTGCGCCGGTGATGGAGCCCCGTGTATGTGCGAATTGGCGACGGCCACCGTGTGAGAGACGATGCGGGTAGCGCAGCGGTGAAACCGGGACAAAAATAGAGACTTGTAAATCAAAGCTTCTCTGGTTGCGTCAACACCATAGAACACACACATGGCCGACGTTGTCATCGCCCGCGCTAGCACTGTCAGCCTTGTGCACAAACTCACAGCGGTGGGCGCTCCCCAAGATGAGGAAGGCGGTAGTCAGTAACGGGGAGATCAACAACCAAGATGAGTTAGGTTTGTAGTGACGAAGCCATTCCATCAGGCCTCGCTGATATCGGGGTAACTTCGACAAGGTAGTGGTGGCTTCTATCGGGGCCTCGCCGATGTCGTGGTAACTTCGACAAGGCGGATCGAATGGATGGAAGAATCAGAGGGGAAGAAGGGGCTATGTGACGAGCATCCGGTAGAGTGATATTTGAGCCGGTAGTCCAAAACTCAACTGATTTTTGAAAAAAAAAATGATGGATAGGTTAGCAAAAGAAATTTACATACCAAAACATTATATCGTTTATGGTTGACTCCTACATTTTAGGCTGAAGACGTCTTAAGAATACCCTTTTCAATTTCTTCAAATATGTTGGGTCTTCTATCTATATTAGTGTTTTCTCCTCATCTTCCTTGGTGGCGACCTTTGTCTCTGTTACTGCTGCTGAGCAATGAGGTTTCTCGACACCACGATTTAGCTCCGGCGAAGCTGCCCACCGTTGACATGCGCTGACGTTCATCTTCATACTCCGTAATGCGACCTTAATCTAGATAAACCCAAGGACTTCCATGTAGTTATGTTCTTTTCAAAAGTTTTCTTTGCAAAAGGTGGTACACCCTTCCTATACTTTTGTACTACTAATAGAAGCGAAATTCAGTGTAAGAACCCTAATAGTAATGGCCCAAGCGCCTTCAAAGAAAAAATATATATCTAAGACATAGTAAATATAAAAAATCAGGTACGTACTGACTTAACATTATCATGGTCTTTTTCCAAAATGATTGAAAAACAGAATAGCTGCACAAGTACGTGATGTACGATGGTATAAATATTTGAATGCTTTGTTCCAAATCGCAATACCATCGAAGTAATTAGGAACTGAGCGTATCCAGTGTAGATGATATATACACGGATACACCCAACCTCAACACTGGTTGACTCTGCTTATACGTTTGCATGTCCAATCTCATAGCTTAGAACCTGTACACAGTGGTCTGTGGACATGGACTGTACTATGTACATGTTATACACCACAACAAATTACTTCGTAGTTCACAATTTTCCAAAGAAGGCAGTAGGCCCTTCGCCCGTTTATCAGAAAAAACGAAACATCAGGAGCTGATGAAGCTTCCCATACACCATTTCAGTTCATTATTCACAGATCCTCAAAACGTGTAGAGCAAACTGGCAAGAAGAAACAAACAACAAACAGATATAGTTCAAATTCACTCAATTTCAGCATAATGTGAGCTATAATCACAAACAATTTTGGTATTTCCATGTAGAACTTGGATGTGCCGAATGGGGGCATATTAGGTGAAAATGCGAATATAGTGGAAATTTGAAAATTGATTTTCGCCAAACTTAGAAGTTTCGATTTGTTTTTTCAAAAAATTACTACATGTAGTGGAGCATGTGTTCAACATCTCTGCAAAATTTCAAAATCAAACTCGGTCGCATTTGCGATATACAAAAAAGACAAATTATGTTTGGAATAGTGTTCACATAGTGTTTCACTGTTTCAATAAGAATTTATCTTTTTTGTATTTTGAAATTTTGCAGAGATGCATAACATATCCTCCAACTACATGTGATAATTGTTTTGGAATTTTTTGAAACTTCTAAGTTTGGTGAAAGTCGAATTTGCACCATATTCGCATTTTCACATGTCACCGTGCCGAATAGGGAATGTATAAATGACGCCATAGCTTTGATGGTGCCGAACTACTAATCACATATGCGAGTTATATGCTTTAATCAAGGCACTAAAAGACTTACTGCTTACAGCATATAATTCAAAGTTCAGATCCACCAAAGGAAACAAAAGTCAATTTTCAGCGAATGAACATCGTACATAACAAAGAGGTGGGTAAAATCTTATTAGTTATTACTAATTACAGACTCGTAATCCAGTGTAAACAGGTAAGGCAGATCAAACGACAAGTTTGAGTGGCTTAAATCTTTCATGCACCTGTTCCCGCTTCCACTCTGGAAAACATCAAGTCTCTAAATAGTAAATCCATAGCTCTGAGTCTCTGATCATATCAGGATTTAGACTAATTTAGCAACATTGGATCTGCAAATTCACACGTAAAGCATTCCACCTAATTTATTCACATTTTCATATTAAGTAATAACGGTTTGCTTCAATCGGGAATGTATAACACTCCGATAACATCTGCATCCACTTTCTGCACATCATCATCTACTAGGTGGTAAAAACCTTTGAAATTCATTACAAATAAGTCTACTGACGCATCAGTTCTAAAATACCTTAAAGCGTTTCAGCTAGGTTCAGAACCGTTAGTGAGCTTCACACATCTTTCACCCCACTAACCTCAACAGGAGAGCTGACCCTAAGCAGAGTAACAATGTCTTTGCTCCATAGTTACCTCGGACACGGTACACCTGGCTCACCGTATGCCACTTTTCCTCCCAAATTTCACAATGATGGCGTACCACATACCATGAATTGTACCCGGGTCAAGGAATCTGGTATGTGGTATGCGGGGGGTTATAGTGAATCTGGTAACTAAGCTTTGTCCTATGTGTTGAGCCCTCGTAGATTGGACACGAACTTCAACACAATTAGCAGTTCAGCAAGATCCAAGTAAAAATGTAAGGACACAAAGGATGGGCACGAAATATGAAAAGGATAGTGTAAGTATAGTGTGTCGAGCAGAGTTAAAGTAACCGGTTTATCAGTCAGAGCCGGGAAAAAAAAATACCGGTCAAATTTTTTTTAATTCAAATTTGAATTTTTGACTCCATAATGTCCTTCCTTGGTTGGTTTAGGCATTGTTATGCTAGATTATGTATTGAAATATTAGTTTTTAGTATATTTAGCACTATTTAGTTTACCCCTTCCACCCCACGGCAAACCGCCGCGCGCATGGAAAAAGAACTGTCACCTCGCTTGTCTTCCCCTCCCCTTCCACCCCACATCAAACCGCCGCCCGCATGGAAAAAGAACCGTCGTTGGTGATGACAGGGGGCGGGGGCTTGGTTCTGAATTATGAATTATGAGGTGTTTGACATGATTTTCTTTGCTATGTGTTATTTGGACTTCTTTTTTGAGGTTCCGTTGCAACGCACGGGCACCCTACTAGTAAAACATACATGAGGACTTTTTATGTACTCATAATATTTGCATTATTCCAAATTTATATTTGCTAATTACTATTTTCACCATTTTCCGGTTTTTCCCGGTTTTTTAGCCAGTTTTTCCGGTTACCGGCCGGTAACCGGTCCGAAGAAAATCCAGATTTAAAATTTGAAATTCAAATTCGGCCCGGTTTTTTTAAAATTTCCCGGTAACTGGCTGGTTACCGGTACCGGCCGTCGGCCGGGATCTTCCCCGGTACCGAGATTTCGATCCCTGGTGTCGAGCAAGCTATAACGTACCACAGAAAAGATGCAGTGTTAAAATTATTCCAATAAAAGGCAAAGTACAAAACTGTGGCTAGGTTTGGTTTCAGAAACCATATTCTAGCTATGCCTAGAGAACTACAAGAAAAATCAACAAACATAGTTCAAGTGTCAAATGATGACGTTAACAATTAATTACTAGATCACAACCATCAACATAACTATACACATTGAAGACTGATGTTATTTCAAAGGATTATGGACAATAAACAATAGAATGCAGCAACAAACATACCAGCAGAGTCTTCTTTATGGCTCAGGACTTCTAACTTTGATCTCCATTAATTTCTCAACAGACTGTCTGCAAATGGGGCATTTATTTGACTGAAACCTTAGAGCTTTTGCACATTCACTGCACATACACTGGACAACATAGGACCAATCAGACAACAACTTTAAGATAATTAAAGTTAGATCTGGCAAAACAAAAGTATAACTAAAGGCTACAGCGAATCATGTACTTACCAAATGCCTACAAGGAAAACAGCAGTGTCTCTTGGCTCCGTCAAGCAGATCACACATTCTTTCCCCATGTCATCATCAGCATCGGGAACATCGGCTTCCCTAGAGTTTACAATCCCAAAAATTTCTTGTAGCTCATATCGCACTCCATCAATCCACAATATTTGCTTGACAACTTTCACTTGAAGGTCATTGTTATGCTTCTCTATAACAGCAAGAGTAATTTGTGCCCGGGTGGAGTTTACTGGCTGATCACCTTCCTCTGGAGATGGACAAGCTTCTGCATAAACTACCAGTGGGAAAACTTCCCCTGAAGAATTTGAAAGCTCATCCAGAGAAAAGAATCCCAAATCAATACCAGATCCAGAGGGCTGGACAAACTTTTGGGCCAATCCTTTCTGGAAGGGTATCTTTGTTGGTTTCTGTAATTCTGGATATACTGAAGAAAAACTACAATCTTTTCCTTCCTTGGCAAAGTAATATATAATTACACTGCAAAAGACAAGGATAAGTTAAAATATGGTCCCTAAAAAAATACTTGTAGATGGAAATTAACCACTCAACTTGGACGAAAATCAAAACAAGCCCATGACTTTTCCTACTAAATATTTTTTTTCAATAACTAGTCAACGCTTCATTTGAGCTACTGTAAAATGTTCCACCCATGCTGCCATAGTTCAAAAGGAAAATGTTGAAATAACACGAATCAAATATTGCAGTAGTTACTGGGGTTGAGCATTCAAAGTTAAGTCATTTGTAGTGTTACAATCGCAAGTGATATATATTTCTACAAACCAACATTCAACTTCTTGCTATGGTGTTTAAGTTTTAAATACCTCCTCCCATTATAGGGCTTCGCTTCAGATTTAGCAATACTACTAGCACAATGCTTACTTCCTTAGCTGTTCTCCTTCCCCTCTTTCTCCTTCCGATTCAGATTTATTAGGAAGGTGAGCGACAACAAACAAGTTACTAATTTATGAGATTGAAAAATTATCCCCCAATTGTAAAGAGTAAGCAGCTGCTTCGATACCTAGAATTGCTAAATGTCTAAATCATAACAGAGTCCCAACTTCACATAGCTCCAATCTGTAGTATCCAAATCTCACTCTAATCTTTAGCCCTTGACGAGGATCTAATAATCCTCAATTAATGAAACTATTTATCTATAATACTTATTATGGATAATGACATCCTTAACAACCAGCAGATGTACCCCTTGTCATTAGAGTTAACAATGACAAGGAAAGATTACCACTACTTGTCGTAAGGTTTGCTACGACCAGGTCAACTACGACCATCCTATAGTCGATAGAACCCACAGATATATGGACTCAACCGACTATGCACTCTGTACGCCACGCTTATCCACACATGGTAGTTAATACACGTGTTGTTTGTCTATGATATAACCACACGTAATTCTCTCTATCTCTGGCGTAACCGCACGGTGAACGTGCAGAAGAGTGTCTCTCTGACAATAACCACTGCCAATGTACGCAATCGGCCAACAGTCAGGACGTCTCCTAATATGCAGCATCTGCCACCCCTTCGAAAGATATATAAAGGGTGCCGCCGGTGGACAGAGGGGAGAGAGGACAATAGACTGTTCAAATCACAGAAGCCGATAGCCTTAGTAATAATAGACCGTTCGAATCACAGAAGCCGTTGGCCTTAGTTTCAGTAGCTTATTTCACCTTGTAGAGTAGAGTTGTTATTCTCTAAGAAGAGGCCTGAATCTGTCTAAAAAGTCACCGTGTCTCCTCTCTCTATCTTAGTGTCCCAGCATTTATTTCATAAGATTGGTATTAAAACATGGACGGCCCTCAATGAACGAAATCCTACAGCTCAACTGCCTAAGCAGTAACTACATAATTCAGACCAGCTAAACAAATTTAACACCAACCCAGCCTCACCTGCCGTCGGTGACGGTGTCGAAGGTGAAGGCGACGAGATGGCGGTCGGGGTCAGCGGCGTCGCGTACGAGCCGGATCGTGTCCTTGTGCAGGTTGACGTCGTTCTTCACCTTCCGCGCCTGCTGGTGCTCCACGAACTCGGGCGGGGGCCCCGTCAGCGCGGGTAGCTGTGACTGCGGTCGCTGGGGCGCGGCGTGCCACAGCCCATGGTAGGCGTGCGGGGGCGGCGGGTGGTGGTGGTAGTAGTACGCCGCGGCGGAGGAGGATGACGCGTGGTGCGGCGGCGGCGGCGGCGGGGGAGGCCGGTGGGGGTGGTGGTGGTGGTGGTGGTGCGGCGGCGGCGGAGGGGGAGGCGGCGGGTGGTGATGGTGGTGGTGATGCGGTGGCGGAGGGGGAGGCGGCGGGTAGGAGGAGTAGTGGTGGGGCGGTGGCGGGTAGTAGTCGTCGCGGCGGCGGCGGCTGGAGGAGGCGCCCATGGCCTCCTCTCCGATGGCGCAGCGAGGAGAGGTGGGAGGAGTAGCCGAGTATGTGAGGAGGCAAGGCGAGGCGGGTTCGAGCGGTGGATTTGACGCGCGTGGGGAGGAGGGGGAGGAAGAGGAGGTTGCTTTGGCGTGCCGCGGGGGAGGAACGCGTGCGTACGGTGGGGTTGACGAGGGGCTCGGTAGAGGACGCGGAGGGCTCGGATTGACTTTTTGCTGGCTGTTTTGCGTGTTTCAGTGTTTTCGCGTGTTTCGGGGTGCTTTTTCCAAGATCACGCGGCGGCTCGGTGGAGGTGGTGCTTGGGAGTTCAATTCGTACGATTATTTTGTGAATAAATGTAAAATTTTATTAAATAATATAAAAATAAATAGTATATTGAATGTATATAGGGACACATATGTAGGAGGTATTCTTCTTTATTCTTTCATCAAACGATCAACCTTTTACAATGACTAACACTCTCTATTTATAGTTTACAGACTTTGCTGGGATTTGAATGAGGCGTCTACTCGTGGGCCGGATGCTAGGTCAAGCTCATGATTTTCTCAATTACCCTCTTGAGCACCCATCCTTGCATGTTCATGCTTCACAAAACTTCATAAAACTCGTGAATTTTTTTTAGAGAAATAGTACATGATACACGTTCTACAACGTTGTACGAATTGACTCGTTAAAAACCTTAGCCGATAAACTTTAGGAAAACTCGTTAAGAAAAAATAGTACAATTCACCTAATTTCATTTAATCTCCAGGATTTACTCTTTGGGTCTCGATCTCCGTAATCAAATTTTAATAATGAGTTCGTGAAGATTCTTCCTTGAATTTCGTGACTTCTCAAAATATTATCATTCCAATTCCACGTATGCATATTTCAAAGCTAGATGTTGGACATGATTTAGTGAATAAATCTGTAAGATTTTCACATGACTTAACATGCAGTACTTTAATTTCGCCCATCTTTTGTAATTCATAAGTATAGAAGAACTTAGAGTTGGTATGCTTTGTGAGATGACTCTTTACATAACCATCCGCACTTGTGCAACACAAGTGCATTATATTCATAGATAATAGTGGGGGGTTTACGCGTATTCAATCCACATGATTGTTGGATATGGTGAATTATCCATGAAACCAATCACATTCTCGCGAGACCTCGACATGTGATATCATTTTTGAGTGGTTTGTCGAGGTTGATACAAAACTTTACTTAGACGATTTCCACAGAATTGCAGTTCTACCACATAGGAATACATAGCTTGTTTGCGACTTAGCTATATACGGGTCCGACAGTGCCGTAGATTCTGATAGCCATTCATAGATGTGTCTTGGTTCTTTCTATAGAACATATCAAGATCTTTGTTTTTATAGGTGTCTCAAGATGTCCTTTATTCTCTCGCCAATGCCTTTGGTAGGTTCTCGCACTATAACTTACTAATACGCTCACGACAGATGCAATATCCGATCTAGTATAGTTTGCTAAGTACATGAGTGCATCTATTGCACTTAAGTATAAAAATTCCGGTCCCATGACTTCCTCCACCTCTTCTATAGGTCCTGTATTGGTCCCTGCCTTGTCAGAAGGATCTCCTACCATCGGCACTTTCAAAGGATATGACTTTTCAAAATCGAATATTTATAGCACCTTTTGAGTGTAGGTTGACTAATGCACTAGTATCCCTCTATGGGCATGCTCAAGCTGCAAGCCTAGCCAATATTTGGTTTTACTCAAATCTTTTATTTCGAACTCAAACTCCAAGTAAGAGCTTACTTTTTTAATACTTTCCAGGGTTTCGACGATATTCAAATCATGTACATACACTAAGATTATATAAAATTCATTCTAGGATCGTCGTATAAATACACATAGACAATTCTCATTGTTCGTGTAGCCTTTCTTGCATATAAAGTCGCTTCAAGCGATTATACCACATTCTGTCTGATTGCTTAAGTCCGTATAATGACTTTCTAAGTTTCACACTGTACAGATTTCTATTTGCTCTATATTGGTTCGGGACAGGGATATATTTAGGTATCTTCATATAAACATCCGAATTCAACTTTCCATAAAGGTACGCAGTTACCACATCCATAAATTTCATTTCTAAATTTAATTTTACTGCCATTGAGAATATCTAAAGGTAGTTCCGCTCATTACCGGGGAATGAGTTTCTTCATAATCAACTCCTAGACGTTGAGTGAAACATTGTACAACGAGCGTTGCTTATTTTTATTTCTCTTTAGAATAAATACTCACTTATGCCCTACAGGGTGCACATAGGGAGGCGTGTGGCTTACAAGCCCAAACACATCTCTTATATTCAGAGATAATGATTATGTTTCTATTGCCTTCTTCCAATCTTTCCAATCTGACATTTTCTTACATTCAGCGAGCGATGCAGGCTCTAGATCAAGATCGGTGATTGTATCAATTTTCTTTGCAAAATAAATATTAACATTGGTTGTTATTCTATTCATATATTCTCCCGTGGTCACATAATTTATAGCTATTTCTTCATGAGGAGATTCTTCTAATGCCTCTATTTGCTCACCGCTACTTCCAATTACGGGGTAAGTCCCTTTAGTTTTTCAGCTCCGATGTGTGCACATACATCCCTACTGATGTCTCCCTTCATGTGGATGTTTAAACCTGGTATGCCTTTTTTGAAGGTTCCATACTAGTGCCAGGTTTCAACTGGCCCCCCTTCTGGTTCTGGGGGAACTTCGGTGATCGGCTGTATCAAGTCCTTCTTATCTTTTTTCACTAGGTGTCCCCGGTTACTTCAGATTCACAGGGTCGGAGTTCTCGTCCTTTCTGAGGCCTCGGGACGAGATTAGAGATACTTTTTTCTTTCTTCGGTATTTCAACCCTCTCCAGTGCATTGCATGCAGGCACAAACGACTTGATCATGCTATTCAAATCATTAAAGTGGTTAGGCAGTTGATTCGCTAATGCTTACAAATCAATTATCTTCTAGACTACAATTATCTTCTGGATTTCAATATTTACTTCATTAGTGTGTGGGTCATGTGCATGAATTCCAATTGCTTGTCACATTATTTCTCGATATTTTTCATCAAAGAGTTGATTTCCTCCCCCTAATGACATGAAACTATCCCCATCAAATATGCTATCAGCGAAGTGAGCGGTATGCAAATCTCCAGTCATAGGGTCCAAATACATGATTATAGATATTGTCTCATAACCAACATATATCCCAAACTTTCGGAGAGGGTCCATTGTAGTTCGTTGTGATGGTGGTATAGATACATAAACCTTGCAATCAAATTTGCGCAGATGAGAAATTTTCGGTGCTGACCCTTGCGGTAGTTGCATAGGTGAATGAATGTTATATGTCGATGGTCTAAAAATTGATGAGAGTTGCTGCGTGCAGGGCTACTTGTCCCCAACATGTAGTTGGCAAGTTACAACTATGCAAAATGTGCTGGTCCATTCTAGGTGTGGACATGTGGTACGGAATGCTTAACTTTAATTCTCATTTCTATGCAATAATCATCAAATGCATTTGAAGTAAATACTCCGGCGTTGTCCATTCTGATGGACTTCACATGATGATCTGGGAATTTTTTTAAAATTTTAATTATCTACAAAACTAACTTTGCAAAAGCATAGTTTCTCGTAAATAATAAACATGCGTACGACCATTTCGAGGAAGTATCAATGAGCACCATAAAATACCTAGATAGCCCCGACAGGGGCTGTATAGGACCATAAATGTCTCCCTGGATACGGTCCAGGAATGCAGGAACTTCATCCTTCGCTTTCATAGCAAAAGGTCTAGTAATTAATTTCCCGGTGACACATGCGGGGCACACAAAATCTTCCTGATTCGGAAAATTCTTTACATCGATATTATGTACTTATGAATTGTTAATCATATTTCTCATCATCCTAAGACCTGGGTGGCCTAATCTATCTTACCAGAGACAGAAAAGTTCAGAGCTTCTAAACACGGTTTTCAGAGCAGTACAAGCTGCGAGTGCCTTAATATTAGTGTAGTATAGTCCAGTTTCATATGAAGGAAGTCATTCCAATACTCTTTTCCACTTTCTTCACGCTTTGTAATGAGCAGGTATTCCCTACCATACTCTTCTTCAGTCTCTATGTGGAAACCGTTAGCGTGAATGCTTTGAGAGTTCTAATCGATTCTGGGTACAACAAGGCTTCTTTAATGACCAAAGTTGTGCCCATCAGGAGTATAATTGTGGCCCTTCTTGAGCCTATTATACTAGTATCGATGCATGTGTTTGTCGTAAAACTACCAGCATTCTTACTAATCGTTTGGAAAAAAAATCGTCCATCTCAGGGTGGTATTCGTTATGCTGCTATCCGCTAAACACAATTCCTTCATAGGCGCCACGCGCGCTCGATACTTCAAATATCGTAACATAACTTGCTATTATAAATACAGAAAAATTAAGCATTGCAGGAATTATCATAAGAATTTAATGCTTTACTCTCCTAGAGCTTACAACCATTATTCAAAGTCCATCACAATCACAAACTGTAAGTGACTATAAAAAGATCTAAGTGCAATGCGTGAACTAGATCGAATTAGCGAAGTATGTAGAAACTTCTGCCTGAATCTGCTTCGTGGCGATTTTCTTCTCTTGGGCAACTACGACTACGGCCGCTGCGGTGTCCAAAGGAGAGGTGATAGGAGCTGCTACTAGGCTGTCCACATCCATGAGTGCAACTAATGGCTATAGATCCTCCGTGCCTGTAATGGTGAGGTGTACCTCATGCTGTCCTTTGCTCTTCTTCTTAGACTGGAAAGCATCAATAACGTATGACTCATGACCTTACCCTTCTTGCCCCCTCTCCTTTTTGATAAACTTCCTCACTTTGTAGCTGCTAGCATTGGCTTCATGACTAACATTGCGACTAAGCGGCTGTGAGATGTAGTTCTTCCTTAAAACATCATCTTGAGCTTCCGTAACTTGCATGATGTCAATCAATTCAGCATACTCATAGTAGCCATGTTGACGATAGTTGCGTACGGATTGCACCATATTCAGGTGAAAGGTAAAGAGAGTCTTCTCAATCTTCTTCTCATTCGTGAATACCTTACCACAGAGTTGAAGGCTGGTATAAATTTTATACAAATTCTGGCCATGCTGTGTCAGCTCTTC
Source organism: Hsuehochloa calcarea (assembly GCA_036346395.1). Taxonomy (NCBI): domain Eukaryota; kingdom Viridiplantae; phylum Streptophyta; class Magnoliopsida; order Poales; family Poaceae; genus Hsuehochloa; species Hsuehochloa calcarea. The sequence goes on along the minus strand of CM070602.1, from coordinate 18,381,330 downwards.
GAACCCCCAGTTCGTGATGCCAGTCATCTACATTTTATGCAAAGAGTTCATCAGATTACTGCTGGTAATTTGTATAAAATGGTTCAAAATTCTCATAATGTTCTTTGAACTCCCGGCTCGTGATCCGTATGTTTCTATGTATTTTTCATGATTCATTGTTAGTTTCAGTGATTAAAAGTAATATAAACAATCACATATAATCAAAACAGCAAATACAATATATAAATTGCATAGAAATAATAATAACAAAGTTAAACACGCTTCAAAGCTCAAAAAGATTTAAAAATTGAATTACTGAGGCCCTTTTCTACTGGAATATAATTTTTTGATGAATTCTGCAATTTTCAGGGGCTAAACCGCGAATTTTCAGTTCTGAAAAAAAATTCTGCGTAATTTTTCAATTTCTGAGGGGTTATTCTACAATAATTTCTTTTCCAAAATATTTTCTCATAATTTTTAGAACTTCAAGGGTTTATTTGTAATTTTTTGAGATTGTTTCTTTTTTCTTCTCCTTTTTTCTTTTTTCTTCTTTGCTTGTCTGGATGGGGTGCGGTCGGCGAGCGCGCAACACAGCACGACGGCTCCAGGCTGATAGCATTGAGTGCGCGGCTCGGCCGGGCGTCGTTCGTGTGGAGCAGTCGCGTGCGGGTGGCGTGCGTATATGGGCTGTCGCGTGCTGGCGAGGCAGCTTTGGGCCGAGCGACGGCCATGCTGCGGGTATATGCAATCACCAGCTGCGGTGGCGCAACGGCCGCGTATGGCGAGCCATGCGGTGCGGACGTCGTCGGCGCCGATTTTTTTGTTCATCGCTCATCAAATGTACAATCTGATTAATCGTCATCTGCTCTTTCATGCAACCCACCGATCAACTTGGTCGGCGACTTCAAGTCAGCTCGAGGTAGATTAGAGCGGATTTACACCGTAGAAAAAACTCTAGAAAGCCAAATTTACATAATAAAAAGCAATGTAGAAAATGTGATTCGAGCTACGAGCGTCATGCTACGACTATTACCTTTCGATCCGAGTAGAGTAGGCCTAGAGGTAGGCCGAAGTCGATCGTGCTGATAACGTGTTGAGGAACCGTCGCTGGCGAGTCCAGTCCGAACGATCACCTCGTGAACAAATGTAGAATCGCACCAAACAATGTAAGAACAAATCGTAGATTGAATACGCATACAAAGATGTAGGAGGTATTTTTCTTCTTTATTCATTCATCAAACGATAAATCTTTTACAATGACTAGCATCATCAATTATACTCTACAGACTCTACTAGAGTTTTAGATGAAACGCTCACCCATAAACCAGCTGTTGAGTTAAATCCATAATTTTCCAACAGTGCGGACTGTTGAGGCACGGCAACGGCGACTAGTGACGGGTTAACCTTTCGTCGCTGTCTGTTGATACGTCGCTAACGGATCGGGACAGGAGGGGTGCAGGGGTTCTTTGAACTATTGACCGGCGTCTAGGCATGGCACATCCACAGTGCTACTGTCTAATCTACAATCTACTCGCAAAACATTTATAGTGCGGAAATTGTCACGAAAGAGCTAAAGCAGTGAGCTATCTACATCGTAATCAATACCTAGAATATGTGTCAAATCGGAGAAAGATTGTTCCCCACCCTTAAGCGCAAATGTTAAGAGAAAAATCCGTAAACCCTAAATATTTCACCTGCTTTTTTATTTTGCGAATACATCTTTTGTTTGTTTGTTTAGTTTGACCATGCAAATACCTCTCAGTCCAGATGTTAACATTTTTTCACATTGTTTTTATTATCTTTGACACTTATTTCAAGATCAACACTTCTTCACATGATATTAATACTTGTAATACACAAAAGTACAAATGGTCCTAATGTCTCAGTAGTGAAATCGTGTATTAAAGTACCAAAATCACTTAAATCATTGAATTAAGTACTGAAATAACTTAAAATAAGTACAAAATTCACTGAAACAAATACAAAAAATAACGAAAAACCCACAAGAAATAGTGTTAGTGTGAAAGGGTGCATATATGAGGTTAACAAATTTGCACGGTAACATGACTTCTGGCGGGCAAAGTAAAATGAGATATTCCAGAAGTCGTCTAAACAGGTTGTGTTTTGAGTCTTTCAGTGTGATGTGAGCGATTTTCGTATACCATATATTTATTCTTATTGATTGCTCAATCTGTTGGGCACATCTTTATTTCTCTAGGAAGTTGTATATCGTTGCAGATATAAATATGCATTTTAACCATGATGATTAAGGCGGCAAAACGAGGCAAACCAACCCACCTCCCTCGCACCTTTTAAACGCTAAGACGTGAGACAAGGTGACGCCTTACACAGATCCTAAGGCGAGGCCATATAGGACTTGAAAATATAGTATTTGAGGAATCATCTAATATATATTAAATGATAATTGTTTTGTTAAGTGATATATATTAAGAAATGCCTATAACCTTCCCAACCTACCCGTTGCCCTGCCAAGCCTCCTCTTTTCCCCCACCCGACCGAGAGAGTGGCAAGCACCTCCTCTTTTCCCCCCGCCCGCCTCCCCTTTCTATTCTTCTTCTTAGGCGGGGAAAGAGCGGCGAGCGGCCAAGCACATGCCACACCACTACCGCTTCGGCTTTGCCCACCTCCCTCCACACCAAGCCACTGCCACTTAGGCTTCGCCCACAAAGATGGGGAAGGTGGGGAAGTGACGCAGGGAGGAGGGGAGGCGGTGGAGGAGGAAGGAGGCGGCGATGGAGGACGTGACACGATGCCAACGACAAGATGCTGGATCCACCTCCCGAGCCTGGGCGACGGCTGCATATCATCGCACTCCAAGGTCCTCCCCTCCCCCTCTTCCTCTCCTGCCTTAGTGACACCTTAGGTCTAAGACCGGGGCAACGCCTTACCCCCGAGCGGTGCCTTGTGTCTTAGACGACACCTTAATAACCATGATTTCAACTCGTAAGGGTAAATAGAATAGTCCATGAAGTGAAGTTCCACGATATTGTTAGGCCATAAACCATCATCTAAATACAATGATATAATTAGCAACTTTCCTCCGATCATAGTTACAAAGCATACGCCTAGAAGGAGATTCCGGGTCATCTTAGTCAGCCTCAGACGTACGTTTGAACAATCAACTACAAATCCAACCATTTGTGTTGACCTTCTTCAGAGGTCGTCCATTTCGCCAGCCCCAAACATATGTACCACGAGGCAACTACAAATCCAATTTCCAGTTAGTAGTTTAACTATGCGTTCCGCCAGAAATTTATACAACATGAACCTGGTATTCAAATTTTCGTTTACATTGCATCAAGCCATCAACCAATGCAATAGTGCCCAAAGGCACAATAGCGCAGCTCCTCGTAGGTCACCATCCTTTCCTAATTGGTTCCTTAGTTGTGTCATTGAAGAGCATCATAGTACACCCAAAAAAAGCTGTGAGCCTGTAACCCCTGAAACTTTTCCAAATGATGCTCTTCTAGAAGAACAAATAGCAGAAACTAAGTATAGCTTCAAATATTGATAAAGCTTAGCAGCAAAGTAAAAAAGTACCTTGTGGATGACACCATCACCACCACACGTGCTTACATAACCTTAAGCACCATATCTCCTCAAAATTTTGCTTAGTGCTGGCATCACATTATACGCTTGATAGGACCTTCTCAGTTCAATAATTGAGCCCACCTGAATTATCATTTTCATTATGCTAAGTATATGTCAATGATGTAAATATCACATTTTATCAAGGCCAAATTTATTCTTTACTGTCCATAAGTAAATGAAAGTAAAACAAAACTACAACATCTAATGTAGCAGTTGATAATCAGTTCACCAACATATATACATTTGGTATCCATCTCCATTTTTTTTATTAAAAAAACCCATTATAGAAATTTTGCACGATGGCAGGATACTGGGCTCTTCATTATGGAACAGCTTACAACGGTATGCTAAAATATAATGTCAAATTTCATCTCTCAAAATCACCCATGACTCTCCTCTGAAAATCACAATACCCCCAAGTTGTAGTCTTAATGTTATGGCAGTGGGCCCAGCCATGCAGCAGCCTGGCATGCACAGGAGAAGGAGGTGCACACCTGGCCGGCTGGCCGGCGGATCAGCCAAGCCAACATATCAACATGATGATGCACAGGAGTTATCTCCAATAGATTGTTATCTCTTTTAGTTAGCAATATCTTATCTTATCATTAGTTAGTTTGTTAGATGATTTGTTAGGGCCGGTTCTCCTCCTATAAGAGGACACGGCAACCACTTTGGAAATGAAGCAATGATAGTGAAATAATCTGCCTCCCTCCTCAAGTCTTCACCCCAATCTATAGTCCTTCCTATCCCCAAGCAGCCGACGCTACACGGCTATCCTTCCGGTGATATTTACCCTTATGATCTAAGAATCACAATAATTTGGTATCAGAGCCAACACCATGACCTCTGTTGCCGAGGATTTCAAGGCAACGAGGGCCACCCTCAATGAGATGATTACCGGCTTGGACGACATGAAAGCCATCTTAGTAGACATGGCGGCTAAGGTGGCCAAGTTGATGGGAAAGGAGAAGAAAGCACAGCAAGCCGTTGCACAATCTGCGTTGTTGGAGGTGCCTCAGATTTTGTCGGCGACTTTCCTGACATCGCCTTTGGAGGTGGCCGTGGTGCTGCCACCATCGGTGGCGCCTCCGCTGCTGCTGACAATGCCTCCTCTCTTAGCCTCGCTGCCAGTGGCTGCGCTGATGGTGCCCCCGCCGAGAAAGAAGGTTGTTGTCCAGCAGCTGTCTTCTCCGTGCCACCGACCAACGCCGTGGTGCGGAATGCGGCAAGTAATGTGTGGGAGGTCGTGACGTCATCACATCTCTCACACATCCGTTGCATCTTGTGGACGAAAGGGCAACAACACTGCCCTGCGCTGGCTGTCCTCGTCGGTGGCATCCTCGCCAACGTCGGGCAGCGTTAAGCTTCTCACGTCTTTACCGTCAATCGTTGTCAACAAGTTGTTGGTCACTCACGCGAGGCGCAGCGACCTCTCATCGACATGGGGTCACCCTACAGCTCGAGAAGGAGCTGCTCATCCAGGAGGGGTGAAGAGTTATGGCAGTGGGCCCAGCTATGCAGCAGCCTGGCATGCAGAGGAGGAGGTGCACACCTGGCCAGCCGGTTGGCGGATCAGCTAAGCCAGCATATCAAAAGGATGACGCATAGGAGTTATCTCCAATAGATTGTTATCTCTTTTAGTTAGCAATATCCTATCGTATCATTAGTTAGTTTGTTAGATGATTTGTTAGGGCCGGTTCCCCTCCTATAAGAGGATACAGCAACCACTTTGGAAATGAAGCAATGATAATGAAATAGTCTGCCTCCCTCCTCACGTCTTCACCCCCAATCTGTAGTCCTTCAGTCCTTCCTATCCCCAAGCAGCCGACACCACCCAACTATCCTCCCGGTGATGTTTACTCTTATGATAAGGATCATAACACTTAACATACTGATGCTTGAATACTGTCCTTTCCAATTAACAAAATCATACAACAAACATTGGATTAACCACAACTATCTCTGTCCTGACAAGTAGACCTGAGCAAAAGTTCAGCCAGGCCAGCATCGACTAAGTTCTCTAGGGGCTACTTGGCTTGAGGCCCAGACCCAGCCCAGTAGCCTTGTAAGGCTGATTGTGCCTGCCAGGCCATAGGCCCTTATTCATTTTGCGGATCAGCAAGGGGTTGGTCGTCTGGTCTGCTATCTGGTATCTGGCTTCATATCCCAATCCTGAACTGGCCATATATCTGGGCTTGTACCGGGCTAATTTTTCTCAGGTTTATTGACAAGTGATTACTAATGGTGTTCTTTACATTTCCAAACAGAAGTTATGCTATCACAGCACAAGGTTGGAGCAGCTACTACTTCCCTGTTACAAAGGGGTCATATCAGTCTTTTCCCAAAGATTCATATGCCGGGAATCTTCCAAGAGGAAAGGAAAAAATGTCTCATATCGAAATAGCGTTTTTAGAATTTCACTTGCTAGAACCAAACATTATATTATATTGATCAAATCAGTTGTAATCTAAATAGTATAGATCATAATGCTACAGGTTTTGTGATGGGTGCAGGGGTGTGTGTGTGTGGACTGTAGGGATGCTAGGAGGGGCTTAGCTTGACCAAACGTAATGCCGAAATCACCTTAAACTTATGCAACTCCTTGGAACTGTAACAGACTATACGGCTTTAACAGTTATACCCCATTTGGCTCTAGGACACCGCAAATGTGTTCCGTTTGTTGGAGGGTGGAAAATCGATAATTCACTGATGGATGCGGTAAAACCATGGTCATTTGCTAGAACACACCACACCCATTAAATTACTACTATTTTGAAATTTAGGAGAGAGAACGAGCATGAAAAGTCCTATTTTAAAAGACCTTTTTTAAAAAGGCCCAAAAGGCAGAAAACCTAACAAAACAACATACGAATGCCATCATTACGATTGTAGAATTGCAAAATAGGCTGAAATCCCCAGTCACTTGAGCAAGTTTAATTTCATTTAGAATTTTAGATTCAGTTACCTAGAGTTGATTCAGCACCACCACATCTAAAAGGTCAACATTAGACAAAATAGCTGATGAAGTCAGCATAAAAACTGCAATTCAACAACTATGTTGTTTGTGGTATCAAATCAAAATGAAGAATAAGCTTGAGATGCACTCACAATAATCAAGACCGATGTGAAACCTATAGAAAGCCCCTCATTTATTTGCCTGAGATATCTGTCAAGTAATAAAGAGGAAGTTGCCAGCAAGCTCAGCAGTAGACCTCCTGGAGTACAAGAGGTGAATATTAAAGCAAATGAGAAAAGAATAGAAGGACAATCCAAAGAAAAGTTTCGCCATGTGATAAATTTTCTCCAACGCCACCTACCCCAGAAACGTGTCGATGTTTGTATCTTTGTAAGATAATCTACCGTTGCTCTTCCAGGCTTTATCTTGGGTACTCTGGCACTCATCTTATTCAGGTAGTCAGAAATCTCTTTTGGTAAGTTGGCCTGCAGTGATGGTTTGCAGATTAAGGTATATTTTGATAGCACATGTGCAAACTGAAGCATGCCTCGCAATTTTTTAAAAAATAAAGAATATCATGTTCCTGAAAAGTATTAAGAACATGAGTTCTGTTATTAAATTATAATAGTAAAGATAATCATAATTTGTTGCCATGTTTGTGAAAAAAAAATATAAGAGCATTGTCTTGCAGTGTTTCATATGTGGTACTTGGTTCCATAATTAGATTATGCAAATAACAAACAACTATAAAGCAGCATCACCACAACATAATACAAGGCAGAAGGTGTTTATCCTGAGAAAGAAAATGTTTAGACGAATATGCATGTAAACATATATAATGCACTAATATTCAATCTTCGCAAACATCTGCAGGTATGCGGTTACATCATAGAAAGAAGAGCATCAGGCGCATCAGTGGAACAAAAGGGAAATTTTAATATTGAAATGGACAAGCAACAGTACCATAGGATTAAGATTTGTCGTCTGATGCTACAGGTCACATATAAAAAAATGTATGAGATCCTCAAAAGGTAAATGATAATTGACAAGCAAAGCTTGCAAAGTTGATGAGATTTACAAGAAACAAGCAATTTTGTAAAAGAAAATAACATTGAGTGATAAAACACAATCTTAGAATCAATAGAACCTGCACAAGTAATACCTTATTAAAGCATAGTTATTAAGATGATAAACAAACTTACAATGTCAAATATATTGAAGACGAAGACGAAAAATGCGTAAGTCAAATAATAACCCCAAGGACTACCACCAACTGAAGTCCTTGGATTCAAAATTCCCTTCAAGTTTTCCCAAAACGGTGAACCAAAAATGCTGCAGAAATTCCAAATCAGAATGGTAAGAAAAGTAAACGCACACACGCGCGCACACATGCACCCACAATGGATTACCTGGCCATAATGCTTGGAAAAGCTAGTAAGTATGAGGTTGTAAGCAAAGGCTGCATCCCTGTTGGGTTTATATTGAAGGGGATATATGGCTCAACCTCTGTGACCGGGGAGCTTTCATTCCTACAAAAAAAGGGTGATGATGAATTAGCAAATAGAATCTGTTGAATCAACATGCATCCAACCATCTCATTATGTCATGTCATGCCAGGGCGGAGCTGAAATAGTTGGCAGAAGAGTGTCGTAAAATTGTTTAGAAGTTACGAGGATATAACAGAAGTGCAGTGTGTTTTCTAATAATGTAAAATGTATTTCCTTACAAACAAAATGTTTATAGTCAAAGTAGATTCCATTTGATCAACATATACAGGCCATCTGATTTGTTGCGATGACATGCTCCGACAAGTGACAACTAATGATCAAATGGGTGGTAACAAATAATATCAACCTTGTTCCAACTAAAACTTAGAGAGAGATTGAGCAGAACATGGCATTTGATTGTCAATAATAGGATATGTTGACAACTATGTCCAAAAAACTTGTTAACAACTTTGCAAAAATCAAACATAAAATACTCAAATAAAGACACATCCAGTAAGTATGACAAAGTAGGATATTGAGTCTATATGCTCAGAAGAAAACACAAGCTTTGTACTTTGTTTGGTTGGAGAGAGCAAGAGAACATAAACAAAAGAATGTAAATTAAAAGAAAAGGAAGTGAATCTCTCTTCTTCAATTCGTTTATGGGAGAACAGTACATTGGTGTATTTAAAATGTTGCCTTCAATGTAATTTAACAATGTAAGTTCTTTCACCTAAAATTGTAGGATAATTGTGGGATGGAACTTATATGCATAATTGTTTCTCTGCTTCTGTAAATAACCTACAATTAAGGCAAAAGTTCTCCCCCATTTTCCTAAGTTCCTTGGCTCCTGGCCAAACTTTTAATTTACATGGCCCGTAATACAGAGAAAGCCAGCTCAAGAATTCAGCATAGCCTAGTGAAATACATAATGGAAGGTCGAGGTATAAAAGGGAAGTACTCATGAGCTAATAGCCTAGTTAGTCTACAACATGAGCACATCAGCACACGATGCAAGTAATGGTACACTTCTTCAGAAAAATACAAAGTTAAGCAAAGCATAAGACAGAACTTAACAGGTAACCATTTCCAACTTGTGCAGGTAATGTTCTAGTGTTACCTTAGAATTTTTGCAAAGTAAAAAAGAAGAGTAATGATACACTTCTACTTCTTCAGATAAATACAATGTTATGCAAAGCTTAAGAAAGAACTTGACAGGTAAGCATTTCCAACCTGTGTGGATAATGTCCTAGCCTGAGCGTTTTTTGCAAAGATAAAAGAAGAAAACGAGTAAAAAATATTCATGCAAATAACAGCATTCATACATGCAAATAACAGCATTCAGAAAATACATTGCAACAAAAATGAATGCATGATTGAATTTTGTTATTACCTTGCACCAGAAGCCAATTTAAATCCATAGTACTGAAGCTTTATCTTCCTACATCCTTCAGTCACCAGCACTGCCCCCATGGTGACCATTATAAAAATTCCAGCTATTCCCAAGATGTAGGGCCAACACTTGCACACATTTCCTGCTTCGAAAGGCAAGTTCAATTAAGAGAAAATAATACAGAGTAGAAATCTCAGCCTATCAGTTGCCTGTGTATTATACAGTACATCACTCACAAAATTTAGGGGTTAGACACTTTTGGTCCCTTTTCTATCAAAGAACATTTAATCCATCTTGCAAAGCTAGTTATTCTACCACAGAAATTGATGTAAGTGTTAGACTGGAGCACTTTTGCTTGATAAACATGATATAGACAGAAAACACATCAAGGTTAAATCGGCAGTAACTGTTCACAGTCTACATTATCATGCAAATCGGTGTTGGATGCAGCCACAATGCGTGGAGTTATCCTATGTTTAGCTAGAGAGACAGTTCCAGTGGATCTGATGCCGGTGTCAGCAAAGATAATGCCACTGCCGAGAGGTTACGAAAGAGGCAATCTTAAAAAAAAACTAAGTGCAAGTTTCAACTTAAAGAGTTTTCTAGTCTGAAATAACTTTAAAGATATTGTTTTTTATTTATTGCGAAAAATTTAGGGAAAATTTCATTTGATACCCTTAAACTCTTCTGAAAGTTCAGACTTTAGAAAACAACTCTGAACTTCTAAACCAGACACCCAACCGCCTCCCCCCAATCCAACCCTGTTTCTGTCGACATGGCGCACGCGGATGATCCAGTTGGCCTATGTTGACGAGGTGGACTCTAGGTGTAACCAAGGATCAAAATCCCGGCGATTACCGGAAAACCCAGTGGGAACAGGATGAACAGCACTGGCCGAATTTTTTCAAATTTAAATTTAAATTTATGACTGCATAATACACTTCCTAGGTTGATTTAGGCATTTTTTGTGCTAAATTACATATTGTATGAGCTACATATGCTTGAATTATTGTACTCCTAAATCTCAACATTTTTTAGACAATGTTACTTCATTAAACACTTTCTAATTATAACTAGATATCAAGCTCCTTATGTATCAGGATTGTTACTTCATTAAACACTTTCTAATTAATATTTGCATTATTCCAATTGCTAATTACCCATAACCGGTTTTTCTTTGTTTTTCCGGTTTTGGGCAGTAACCGGACCGGTAACCGATTTTAAAAAATCCTCAATTCAAATTTCACTTTTCGAATTTTTCAGTTACCGTTACCGCCCGCCGGCCGGGTTTTCCACCGGTTCCGAGATTTCAATCCTTGGGTATAACATCCCAAAATTTGCTCTCTTGTAAAAATAATTTGAAATTAGGTGATTCAAATTATTTGGCTTTTATTTGGAGTTCTAGCTTTTATTAAAGCCAAAATTCAAACTCCATCTCAAATCAATTCTAAATCTCGAAATGTAATTCAAATATCTGTTACAAAATTCAAATCAATTCTCGGCCGATTATGAATTCAAATTTTGCTTTGAATTCCTCTCTCGTTCAAATCTCAATCCTCTCCTAAATCCAATTCAAATTTCAGAAATTCAATTTTGGTAAGAAATCTTCTCTATTGCTTTGGGCCAAGCCCATTCTTTCTTTCTTCCAGCCCACAGGCCCCTCTCTCTCTACCTGGGCTTGCTCTACCTCTGCCTAATTGATGTCGCGCCACATGTTCACCGCCGCGCCGCGCTGCACACCACGCAAAGACCCGAGCGCCGCTCGCACCCCCTTTGCGCATTGTGCGCCGCCCACGTGTCCCCCGTCCCCGCCATCTCCACGCCATCAAGCCCGCCATCACCGCGCAATCAATGGCATTGCCGTTTCCCGTCGTCGCCGCGCCATCAATGCCGAGCGGAAGACGCTGCCATCATTCCTGTCACGCCCGCACCCACTTGGTCCCCGACCTTGCCTACAAATAGGAGCACCGTGACCGCCTCCAACCCCTTCACCCTCCACCCTAACCATAGCTCTTACCTCGTCGTCGTTCGGCCGGAACGCGTCGCGCCGCCATCTTCCTCGGAGCCGATGAAAGCATCTAGACCTCTAAAAATGATTTTGGTAATTAATAATGACAATGTGTTTATGGGACTACTATGTGTGCTAAGATAGTTTAAAGGTTTAGTCCCGGAGTTTGAATGATAACATGGAAATGAAAATGCAAAGATGATAAAAGATCGACATGGCTCAAAACAAAGGTAATAAATAGTCTAAGGATCCTTTTATAATTTTTACCGGTCTCGGTGATTGGAGAAAAGACCGGGTTTGTAGGCTAGATGTCGTACTATGAAGAGAGATCATGACTAGTAGCTTGAGTACTTATTTCGTGCCATTTTGATCAACCAAATGTCATGCATTGCATTTAGTATTGCATCTGGAAACAATTCAGTAAAATCGATATAACCGCAATTAATAAGCAGTGCTACCATAGAGTGGTTGGACCGGATTCTAGTTGGTGGTACGTATTTTCTAGAGAGCATGTTTTTGGGAGTTTTTCTCCCTTGAAGAACGGTATGACCGCATCTTTGAAGTGGTCCTACCGCAGTGCGGTAGGACCGATATTTACTTTGTGGTACGTAACTTCCAGAGAGTGTTTTTGGGATTCGTTTATCTTCTGGAAATCGGTAGTACCGATTGAGCCGAGCGGTACTACCGGACCTTGTGAGTGCGGTAGTACCGCAACCTTATATAACGGCTAGTTCAGAAGCATTTAATACACTCATTCCAACCGTTGAACAGTGAGTGCGGTAGTACCGGGTTTGTACAGCGCTACTACCGCATCTGTTGAACTTTTCTGAGATTAGCTTCAAACGACTAGTTTTTTGTTGGGGTCTATAAATACCCCCTCACCTACACCAAACTCAGAATCTTGGACCTCATTGAATATATTTGAGCCACTAGTGCACTCTCTACTACTCATTTGCTCATATTTCTCATTTTGAGGTAGTTGAGAGCATTCAAGTGCATTGCATCATTGGTTGATCCTTTTGCCACTTGTTTTCTTCAAGCAAAAGTTGTGGTTTATTACTCTTGGTGCTTGCCGGCACCTAGACGGTTTGAAGAAGAGTTTGTGCAGTGATCTCTTCAAAGAAGATTGCGAAGTGACCCAGCAATGACTGTGAAGTGGTTGTGTGCTCACCATCTCCGGAGAAGAGGAAGAGCAATTCTAGTGATCGAGGGAAGTACTCGTGTGGAGCCGACTTGATTCGTTCAAGGTACCTCAACGTGGATTAGTGAAGACCGACAAGTCTTTGATACCACGGGAAAACATTGATTGTCTTCATTGCGGTTTTCTCCCTTAGCTTTACTTATTCCACATTTACATTTCTAGCTCTTTCTTGTGTATACTTGCTTAGCTAAAATTGTCTTTAGTATAGCTTTGAGGTGTCCTAGCAAAACACGTATGTATATATATATATATATATATATATATATATATATATATATATATATATATATATATATCTCTTAAGGTGTGCTAGAATTCTTTAATTAGATAACTCTTGCTAAAATTGTTAATTAGAGAAAAAGAATTTTTATAAACATCCTATTCACCCCCCTCTAGTCGATCATTCTTGATCCTACAGCCGACCACGCCACCCTCGCCCCAATCTCCCTCTCCGGTGAGTCTTTTGCCTAGCCTTGCGCGTCACCATGAGTTCCCGAGCCTCCTCCTCCGTTTCCCCCTCTCCATTTGGTCATTGCGCATCAGTGGCCGTTGCTGCCATTGCCTGTTCTTCTCCGGCCACCACCGTCGTCGCGCCGCCTCAGACCACCCCCAGCCTCCCCAAAGGACCCGACGCGCTCCCCGTGCCGCCGTGCTCGTGCTCACGCTCACGCCGCCTCCCAGAGAGCATCGCCACCGTCCGCCCGTGTTGAAACTTAAAATATAGCTTTATGCAAAAGCACCATATAAACCCCATTGTTAAGCCTTGGATATTGCGTTTTTCCCAAGATTTGCGAAGTACTTTATGTAATCACATGCTACACTCAAAATAAATCTCAGAAGCCTTCAAAGTTGCCGAGGAGAATTACGACCTTTGCGCGTGTGGCTACAATGGACACCAGAGTACTAGGTCACGAGCCCCAGTCGATTGCTTGTGATCATATAGATGGGCCACCACTTGGAGTTATCTTCTTATGCTGCAGTTTATTCAAGTTGTTTAGCCTGAAAGGGCGGTAATTGTAAGCTTCGACCATAAGGTCATTACTGTTTTGTTCAATATTATACAATAGCTTTACGTTCGCAAGATATGTGTTGATACTCAATGATGTAACTGTGTGCACTAGCTACTGATCCGGGGACTAGTGCAGATATATACAGAGGGTTCCAGATTAGGAAATTCGGGTCCCCACACTAGGGCCCACATGTCAATGTAAGCTCATCTCTTCCTCATCTTCTTCCTCCCTCTTCTCTCACGTCGTCAGCCATGGCCCATCTCCAAGCCGCTGATCCCACTCCCCACTCCTACTCCTTCCTCTTTCTTCTTCCTCTTTCTTCTCCCACTCGTGACCGAGGTGAACTGAAGGAGGCCGGCGACGGCGGCGTCCATGGCGGGTTGGTGGAGACACAGGGCGCATCAAGAAGAGAGAGAGAGGAGGACGAGGATAGCTTCAATGAAGGGATGTGCATCTCTTTGCTCGCCTCATCGCTATCGTGGCGGCAGTCTTTGTGCGAGGAGTAGAGCATCGAGTCGACGCGACGGCGCACATTGTCCTTGAGCCGCTGCAGCACCCTGGCGAACTCCGGCAGCTCCGCCTCCCCAAGCGCGTCGACGTTTGCCTCCACCAGAACCACCTTCGCCTGCATCACCTTCTCCGCCAGCACCTTAAGGTCGTCATCATCAAAGTTGGCATCATCAACAGAGGCGGCGGCGTCACTGGGTAGGGGGTGTAACGGCGGAGGACGACGTCGACATAGGGGCTGTTGAAGGCTACACGCAGCCAGCCTTGGAGAAGACGACAAGCACGAATGAAGGATCTGCATCTGTCGGCAGCAGCAGGTGGACGGCAAGCTCAGAGACCCGTGGTCGACGACAGGGTCGAGGACTCTGTGGAACGTGATGGAGGCGACGGTGGAGTGGGGAGAGCGAGATGGCGAGGCGGGGAGCGGTGGCAGCGTGGCCCATCGGTGCGTGTCGAACCGGAGGGGATGAAGGGGGAGAGGGGGGAGAAGATGGAGTTGAAGAAGATGATGTTAGAGAGAGAGAGTGAAGAGGGGGAGACAAAGAAAGAGGAGATTTGGTTGATGAGGTGGCAAAATATGGTGACATGGATGCTGACGTAGATGCCACGTCAACAAAACCGGAGTGGTTTTGGTCTCAGGGGGTAAACTAAACCGTTTTAAGAGTTGGAGGTTGTCGCGTGTCTGGTTTCGTAGTTGAGGGTTGATTTTCAGACTTCCATAAGAGTTCAGGGGGCTCAAATGGACTTTTTCCTGAAATTTATGGCAAAAGTGTAATGGAAAATTGATCTTCCAAGGGATGTTAAGATTTAAAAATCCATCCATGACTTCTGGTAGCCAGATGAGAAACACAGTCCCAGATAAGCAGAGAAAAAAGGGGGGATGCAAGAGCTTCAGGTATGATAATGTTGGGCTTGCGAAAGTGCCATTAAGAAATACTCGATAAGACTTCCAGAAAGAAAGAAAAGAAGACAGCAGAACGACAAATACAGTCCATTTATAAATCACCATTGTCAAGATTTATGAATCACATCCAATTATAAAATGTAAAAAGGCAATTGACAAGTTGACAAGCTAAAATTAAGAGAGATAACCTGAAAATTGAGTTAGCATCTTGTGCAGGGTATTTGTGTAACCAGTCAATATTCCCACACAGATAATCAAAGATGAGCCGTGTCCTGGATGGCAAAATACACAAGAAGCGGTAAGCATGAAAGTGCTAGCCATGTACAAGAAGATAAGCTCTAATATTGGTAACAATAAACACTGTATGCTTTTACCTTACGGGGTCATTTCCAGAGAAACACTTATTGAAATGAATTTTCATATATAATGAAATCCTACCAGTTGCACATTTTTGTGTTTAATAACTGGGGCTAGAACCCAATGAAAGCTGCAAATTCAAATTCCTATCTTATTTTTCTTGAAAACCATGGTACCAGTAGACACATTAGTTGAAAGTTGGAACCCAAACACCAGTTGGTAAAAACAAAACAAAGTGGGTAATATTTTATATCAGGGTGAGAAGCTCCAAGCCTCCAATACTCACAAAATCGAGAAGCTCTTCCACAACTTGAACATGAAATTTTTATTTTTATTTTTTCCCTAGCCATAGAGACTGCCCAAATGGATGAAATTTATTCTGTTTATGAAGTCCAGCTTATGTGAACAAAGTTCAGTTTATTTGGTACTAAAAGTATCAAAACTAAAACATATCATTCAGCCAAAAAAAAAACCAAACTGATACAGATATGATGCATAGACATGTACCACACTAGTACTACGAAAATAAGTGATTCAAGACACTCTTCTAACAGAATGTACAACATGTATATCACAGAATGTGTCATAGACTCATAGTTCAACAGATTATAACACAAATAGTCAACACATGCACCAATAATAAAATACAAATATGCACGAGATAGAGTACTACCAAATCCAGATTCCGATATGGTGTCACAGATCCATGTCGTTGACATTGCACCAAGAACAAGCAAAAAGCTCGTTATAATTACATGCTTAACCCTGAAACAGATAAAATTAAAATAAATACATCCATAGAAATACTAAAAAACACTCATGTTCAAACAAATTAGGAATTTAGGATCAATAACAATGTTGGTCCCTCTATTTCAAGACAGCTCAAATAGGTCCCCTACTTCTAAAAATGGGTAATGACATGGAGTAAAATAAATGATGAGTTGGATGCAAACTCAGATCACAGCATACACTTGTACTGGTTCTAATTCTAAAGCACGTCCCTCTTCTATCAGTTTGTAAGGCAAAAAAAGGAAAAGAAAAACAAAGGAACGGGCATGGTGTGGCCAACGGTGGAGCACTTCGGCCCACTTGCCAGATAAGCGCAGAGGAAGGGAGAACTTAGTTCGAAGAATAGAAGTCACCATATCATATCAAATATGCTAAAAAGATAGATTACCTGTAACTTGCAGCATAAATGGAATATTGCAGTGAATAGCATGACACAGTAATAGCAGCCACAATTGCAAAACCCAATGACAGCCACCATCTAAACATCAAGATAAAGGGACTCAAACTAGATGAAATGCTTTATAAAAAACAAAACAGTTTCCAAAAGAAATTCAATCTCACTGTTCAAGATAGACAACTAAACACACATATAGCCTTTGATCTTCTCATGCCCATCTAATCCTTCCTTGCGAAGCTTTTCAAGTGATGGAAGAACATGACAGAGGACCTGAAACAGACACAAGTTGTTCTTGTAACAATAATATTGATATAATAACAAGTTGCACTTCTCTTGGGCGGAAACCCAATGACAAACAAAAGCTTAGGATATTCAAAGTCACTTCAAAGTTATCCAGGAAGAAATATTGCACATCTATTGTCTTTACTCTCAATTAATGCCAATTACCTTAATGTCAGATTATTATTGAAGATTTCTAGGGTTGATTGGAGCGGCTTAGGTTTGAACATAAAGCTAATATGGGCCTTAGGGCCAGTTTGGCATTGCCAGGCTGTGCTGCGGAAGCAACACAACATAGTTAGTTATGCATAATATTTGCCAAATTAAAATCAAATATTTATGTCATGACTCTAAAAAAGAGATTGCCAATTAATTAATGTAACTTGAAATTGTAAACCAAAAAGACTTCGAGAAAGCCACCACAATTGCAAAAATGGCCTATTTTTAGAATATATTTTTTATGAAACTTAATTCCCACATGCAGTAAAAACCTCAAGCCACTTTGCACCAGTTTATCGCTTTTAGGGGGCTTTCACATAAACTCAAGCCCTCCTACAGGACCTTTTCCACTTTCAGCTAGTACCTGATGTAAATGCGTAAATTAGCATCGACCCCCAATAAGCAAAATAAGCAAGGCTACCATTGACAGTTGATCTAACCAAATGAACTTCTCTCATTATACGTACAGACCTGAGTGATGGTTCCGCAAAATGTAAGAAGAGTGTCCTAGGTTAATTATGGCCTGATTAGTAACATGTTCGTATTAAGGGTTAGTTGGATCTTGCACTAGTTGAGCTACTCTCCCCTTTACACAGGATTATTGAATTTTTTTCTTACGAATATTTTAGAGTAAACTGCACCAAAGGTGCTTAAACTTGCACATGCATCCAATTAGGTTCATGAAATTGAGAACTCGAACATTTAGGTTCCCAAACTTACATAAGTAGTTACAGTCTATTCTGCATACGGCCCTTAAACATGCATTGTTAGGCTAAGTGAAACACATCTGCAAGTTTAGGGACCTAACTGTTGAGTTCTCAAGCTCATAGAAATAAGAGAGCAACCAAAAGATTTAAGGATGTATGGTACAATTTACTCATGAATTGACATGTAAATGATTTTCCACCACTACATTTATCAGTCTCCCTAGTCTGAATGCTGTGAAAAAAACCTTCCTCACATTGTTTTGGCTTAGGCTAGAACGGAATGTGCACTTGGGTGCAAGTATACTTAACAAGCTATGATTATCGAACAACAAAATAACTATTTGTATAGAAAATACACGGGAATCAAGGTCATGCAAATGGAGATGTAAAGAATAAAAGAGCTAACTAAAAAACATTCAAGTGTCGCCATTGGACAACAAAAGCACATGACAGGGCAAAGGATAAGAATATAAACCTGCATGACAATTGATGCTGATATCTGATGACTGATCCCCAGCTGGAAAAATGACAGCTTCAATTCAGAAGAAAAGTCGCCGAGGTCATCTGCACAGACGAAGGCAGATCGCAAAATACATTTTTCAAGCAATTCACTAAAATTCCATCACACGCCTGCGCAGTCACACATGTACAGTACAGATAGCACGAACGTATAATCCGAAGGAGCCAGGCGAGAGACCTGCAGGGAGCGGGGCGAAGCTGAGGTAGGAGTCGGGGATGAGGCGGCGGTCGAACCCGGGAAGCGGTACGAAGTAGCCGACGCGGCTGAGCACGATGAGAGCGGCCGTGACGGCCAGCCGCCGCCGGATCTCGCTGCGGAAGAACGCCTCCGCCGCGCCCTCTGCCACCGCCCCCAGCCGCGCCAGGTCCAGGAACCTGTTCCGGTACCCCGCCCCCTTCCTCCCCGCGGCGCTACCCTCCCGCGAAGGCTCGGCGGGGGATGCTGCGGCGGACTCCGAAGCCCTAGGAGCGAGGAGGAGGCGAGGCGGGAGGAGCGGCCGTTTGGGCGTGCGGACAAGGAGGTAGCACTGGTGAGCGCTCATAAATGGGTGCTTGGGGGCGGGGTGAAGGGGCGGGAGAGGGAGCGCGCGTCGGGGCGAGGGCGAGGGCGAGGGCGAGAGCGCGAGAGAAGGGGACATGGCGGTGGCCGACGCTGCCGCCCTCGTGCCGTCGCGCGGCCGGGCGTGCGAGGTAATCCGCGAGGTAATCCGCTAGGATGGTATTGGAATTTGTTTGGGAAAGTCCGACGTGCAACGTCGCAGGCATAGCAGGCTCTCGTTTTTTCTCGCTGGTGACACAGCGGTTGTGCACTTGTGCTCCGATCACGAACGTCTATTTCGGCTTGGACCCTCGATCGGACGGTCCCGATCAAAATTGTATTTTGCGTTCATTTCTAAAACTTTTGTTAAGGGGTAAATATCAGGTGTGAACAAGTGAAAATTACGTGTGAAAGTTTAAAAAAATCGGGAAAAATCACATGTATAGGATATGACATCCTGACCTTGTAAAATTTTAATACAAGATATGGAAAGGGCAATTTCAGCATGAACATTTGCACTGTTTATCACTATTCATTTCGGTGCCTCTTAATTTCATATCTTCCAAATGTATGTGATTCTTCTACATTGAATGTATAGCTGCAGCAATAAATTGGGATCTACGAACATGAAAATCCAGTGGATGGTTTGGAAGGCTGGAAGAGTGAAGAAAGGTTCTTTACCCCTGGAGATCGGCTTTCGTGAAAGCACCCTTGGGCGATGGTTTCTCGATACCAAAGAACTTACCCTGAAAAGTCCTGACAAATTTAAAGTCACTAGCTCATTCTAAACTCGACAAAAAATAAAGTTGGGTTTACTATGAGATTGCAATGTTTTGCTTTTATCACATTGGTGTATGAGATTGGGAGAACCCTAAGAATTGTTTCTAACCCACCCCTAGAAAGGAAATCATTTACTTTTCTTTATATTATTGAAAACCAATAAGTCCACTATAGGTTAGCAAAACTCAACAAAACTTGGTGAGAGTAACTCGTACACTAAACTATGTAGGTTTTGATATCACACGCTTCATTGTATACTTGTAAGGTAAAGGCGCGTTTATAACAAGTGGCAGCCACTCGGAGGTCAATTAGGGATTAACTCTACATTCTGATTTTGCCGTAGTTTATAACGTAGAAAACTCTTATCTAAAAGAATCTCACGGCTGCACGTCCCCCCTACAAAATCACATGGCCTACATGTGGTAGCTCCGTAAGACAAATGTGCTGCCACAAGGGACACCAAAGTGAGTAAAAGAATTTACCATATTCACTTTTAACAACTAGAAATTTTCATATTAATCGATGCAAAAAGATGAAGATCTACACCGTCGATCGTGATGGGTCCAAATTATAATGGTCTAAATTAAAAAAAAAAGAATCGGTGTTAAGTACAATAAAAATAAAATTCAAAATAAAAATAAAATAAAATCAGCAATTTAATTTCCATACCAATTTGTAAGTGAAAGAGTCTAGGCCAAGTATAATAAAACTGAACTTCAGAATAAAAATAAAATAAAATAAGCAATTTGATTTCCATACGAATCACTAAGTAAAATCCCTAAATGATTATAATTCGGAATAAAAATAAGCAAAAATTGGCAATTAGATGTGTATACGAAATACAACAAAACAAACTGAAATTTAGAATGAAAATAAAATAAAATTAGCAATTTGCTTTCAATACAAATTATAATAGTTTTAATTTATAATAAAAATTAAACAATAATTACCAATGAGATTTGTATATGAAATCAAACAAAAAATAACTGAAATTCGGAATAAAAATAAAATAAAATTATCAATTTGATTTCCATATGAATTCCAAAGTAAAATCCCTAAATAACTATAATTGGAAAAAAATAGCAATTAGATTCGAATACGAATTCCAAGAAGAAGGAACAGAAACTTAGAATGAAAAAGAAAATTTAAAAAATTGTAATTTGATTTCCATGCGAATTCCAAAGTAAACTCCCTAAATAACTAAACTTTGGAATAAATTAAATAAATTAGCAATTTGATTTGTATACGAACTCCAATAAAAATAACTAAAATATTGAATAAAAAATCATAACGAGGATAACATGAATGGTATCAAATGAGACTACGAAAGAATGCAATAATATCGATATGTCCTACAAGAAGACATTGACCCATGGGAAAGCAAAGAGCCGAGACGGCGGCGACGGAGATGAGGATAATGTTGTGTTTCTCATCTTAGCCGTTCAACGACGACAATGTCATGCTGCTCGCCGGAGCCATTGAAGAGAAAATCCAGTGTTGAAGGAACAGGAGCCGCGATGAAAAGTGGTGAGCGTCGGCGTTGTTGAAAAAGTTAGTGGCCAAACAATCTCGATGATGGTGAAGTCCTAGCAGAGAGGATAAGAAGCTTTGTATTGAAGACGGGCTATGGACGATATCGGGCCATCAGGTAGCTAGGTGCATGCTATCACTCATGAGGGCACGTCGTCGCCAGCAATGGTGAAAAGATTCTCCATATTAATAGATAACGACTAAAGTAGACATGTCAGCATCAGTGAAGACAAGAGGTTGTCGCGGTTAATGAGGAAGGCACGGTGTTGAGTTGGTTGTAACATCCCAAATTTGGAGTTCATTTGAAGCATTTAAAAATAAAAATAACTATCTGAATTTTCTTATTTAAGTCAAAGCTTAATTGGAATTTTTAGAAATAAAAATAATTTAATATGATTAATATATACTTCAATTAATTTCAAAGTTATTTTATTTGGGTTCCTTGAGTTTCAGAGTATTTTTTGGATTTTTCTTTTAAAAAAATTAGAGTTTATTTGCTATTTCTTTGACCTTGGTTTGTTTTAATTCAATTTATAAATTCAGAAAACCTTTTATTTTCCCGAAAATCCTCTTGGGCTCAATTCTTCTCTCCGTCCCAAATCCTTTCCATCTCGACCCGTTTCTTTTTCTTTTTCCCGGCTCGGTTCTCTTTTCTTTCCTGCTGAGCCGCTTTGGCCTACTTCTGCTTTTCTCCCGCGCGAGCACTAGTCCGCCTTCCTTTATCCCTCTCTCGCTGCCACTGGGAACCACCTGTCAGGGTCATCCTCCTCGTCCCTATTTCCATCTCCGAGTATGATATGAGTCCGTCATCGTGCCCTTCTCAAAGTCTCGTTCCGCCACCTTTAAAAGCGCCTTGACCCTCGGCTTTTATTCCTCGTACTGTGTCGCCTCCGTAAACCCTAGTCGCCCCTCAAGCCGAGCGCCCTCTTCGCTGGAATCGCGAGGAAAAGCCCCGAGCCATCGTCATCTCCGTCGCCACTTTTCTTCCTCATCGGTGAGCTCTGAGTTCTGCCGCCGCCACCCTCGGGTTCGCAAACGCCTTGATCTCTCCCGTCGTCTCTTCAGTTTCGCCTGAGCGCTGCTGGAACCCCTACTTCATCGAAGATCGAACCTCGTTGCCTCTTCCTTCTCACCGTCGGTCGCCTTCGTCCTCCTCTCGCTTCCACGGCTGTCTCGATGAGTTCACCGTCGCATCCTCTCTCTTTTGCCTCGCTCCACCATCGCTGTCGTGCCACTGTCAAAGTCGACGTGGCACCGTGTCAGCCACCACCTTAGCCTCGTTGCCCATGTGTCCAAATCATCAGTGCCGCATGGCAAGCCACGTGGGTGTCTGCGTGTCACCCCAAACCCTAACCCAATGACACGCGGGACTCGCATCCGATCCACTCATATCTTGTGCACCTTGTCCACTATAGACCTGAGCCCTTCCCTGTGGACTTGGCCCACAGATTAGGGCCCACTTGTTAGCCTCCCTAGCCTTTTTCATATTTTTCTTTTAATTCAGAAATTCAGAGGAATATTCTTTTCAGTCGAAGGAATATTCTTTTCAGCCGAGGGAATATTCTTTCTTCTTTCTCTTTTTCTTTTCTGGCAAATCTTTCACGGGACTGTTCTCCTTCGTTCGAACGCCGATTCAGTCCGCTCAAATTTCTAAATTCATATAAAATCAAGCTCTTCCTTTTAGAGTTGGTTTTGCTATTTTTGGATTTTATTTATTTTTATTTTGGATTTATTTGTGCTCCACCTATTGTTTTATTTGTCGTTTAGACGATTTATTTCAAGGAGCAGGAGCAGAAGAAAGTTTTGAAGATCCAAGTGTGGTAACTGAGCAAAGCCAAGGTAAGTCATAGTCCTTTGATTATATTGAACCTATAATTTTAAAATTATATTGTTTTATATCAAATTGCATACTATCTTTATATCAACTATTTTTTGAAATAGATAAACACCTATTTGTCATTATGCCACAATTGATTATTTGAATACTATGAATCATTTGTCACCATAGGATGGTCGTTACTAGCTGGACATATTTGTATGACCAACATGGGTATCATAGAGATGCTTAGTCATGAATACTATGAATCATTTGTCACCATAGGATGGTCGTTACTAGCTGGACATATTTGTATGACCAACATGGGTATCATAGAGATGCTTAGTCATACTTAGTTGTACGATGGTTCATGTCACTTGTTCAATAATATTTATTTGACTTAATGAAATATGGAATTGTGGTGGATAGCCATTATTGTTAAAATTTATATACCATGACAGAGTATGTCATTGGTATTGGTTGAAAAAAATAATTTTCGCTCAAGCGAGTGATTGTGTAGTAAAGGGGTGCCACTACTACAAAAAGGCTAATATTGGACGACTCATCACAGACGGTTGACCAAAACCGTCAGTATTAAATACAATCACAGACGGTTTCGGTTTAGCGATTATGCGTATTATTGTCGCGTTAAAAACAAATGCGTGAAGATGTAACATCACAGACGGTTCTGAACAAGAACTATTTATGATGTTACTAAATATCACAGAAGGTTCATGTTGAAAACCATATGTGAAGTATCATCAACAGTTCTGAACAAGAACTGTCTGTGATATTACTAAATATCACAGACAGTTTGTGGTTGTAAGTGTCTGTAATATGTTAAATGCTTTGGCTTTCGTGCGATGCGTCTCTTCATCTCGTGCGCCGACGTTACTCCTTGTTTTATAAGAATGATCATCTCGTGCTATGGTGAGCACGCACCGCGAGCTCTCCTCAACCCATGGCTAACCTCTGCAGCCTACTAGCCACGTACGTATTTATATATCTACAAAAATATGTACTACTGTTTGTGACGGCAACCAATCCATGTATGCATACATGTTACTATTTTTTTAGAGAAACATGTCACTGATCTGACTAGCAACAATGCCCTTAATTTGGCCTTAATTTTGCACTTGCTTAATTTTCTCTTATAGAGTAATTATCGTATTAAGATTCTGATGTCTTGAATTGTTTATGTATATTGGAGTTGTAAGGCCATGTACAAAGCGTCCAAGGAGCGCACTGTGGGGAGGCGCGTGGCGCTGGAGCGGGAGAAGGAGATGAAGTGGCTGGACAACGAGCGCTACCTCGATGTCATCAACCACTTGGCCGGCATCGACAACCCAGAGGCCTACTTCATCGTCGGCCTCATGCTCGTCTTCGCGCACTGGGACATGCAGGGCGGCCGTCACTGGCCATAAGGTCGCGGCCTACGTGCTTGGCCTCCTCCTCTACACGACCGGCTAGGCGTGCAACGTTGGAAAGTACTACATCAGCTAGGTCGAGGGCGAGCCGGCCAGCGACGGGTGTGAGACGGCCAAGAGGACCAACCAAGAGTGCAGGCGATACTGGAGGCTCGCCACGGATGTGGTCCGGGAGGCGATGTGGAAGGGAATGGCCGGGCCACAGGGCCAGGTGTTGGCGCTGCCGGAGGATGGCCACCGGTGCACGAGCAGCACCATTGCGACTCACGTGAGCCTTCGCAACGACGCATCGTAGGATTAGGTATGAGTATGCCAAGTTATTTGTACAGGTGTTGAACTACTTGTCATAAAATTATCCGTTTTAGTAAATATTAAGGTATGATTTTAGCTGTAATAATCATAGTTAAAGCATATGTTCAGCGGTTTTTCTTCTACCAATTTTTTGAAGACTTCAATCCATAGACTAAAATGACTTTTCGACCATCTTGAAGTCATGATCCATGGGTTCTGTCTTTTCCACGGTGGTCGAAAGGTGGTCGACAAGTCAATTTGTTACGTGGAATATATATTTTCCACGATCTTATACATAGTGGAAGAACTCTAAGGACCAATTATTTCTTCTAAATAAATCTATTTGGACTTGAGAGGTTTGGAGATAAGAACTTTAAAACGAAGTAGAAGTAGGAAAGATGGAAAGTCTGCGCGTAAGTTCTGCCCTTCTGATGGTTATTTATAGGCTATCAACTTACAACAAAGTTAAACATAAGTCTAATGGATAAAATTTTATTAGAATCTTTCCCAATAAATCGTTGGAAAATCAAAGCGTCACCGTCTCTTCGAGAATTGTTCTTCATGAAGACGGTTGACGTTCCTTTTCATATCTCTTTGGGAAAAGTAGTTCTATTTTTATCATAGACGGTTCTAATTTAGAACCGGATGTGATGTATATTATCACAGACGGTTATTTATTAGAATCGTCTATGATGTGTATTTATCATAGATAATTCTACTTTAGAACCGTCTGTGATGTCCAACCCTATTTATATTTGGACTCTATGGTACTTTGTCTGCATGCTCCACTCAAATGATTATGCTATCCAAATCCCCTTATATATATTGTCTGCACATGCCCAACTACTCCAGATCGATTTTACTGCCTCCCCCACACCGATCGAAGCACCCCGTCCCCCCCAACGACGCTGACTGAGCTCCTCTGTCTCCGGTTGTGACGCCATGGTTATGTAGCCTCTTGTCGTAAGAGTGTCTTGTGTAGTGTCACCATCGTGACACAACAGTGACACTGCCGCCGCCTCTCCTTCATTGCCGGTGATATCCACCATCCGATCCCCTCCCTCCTCGTCCTTGATGCTTGGATATGAAATTACGAATTGATGGATGGCTATGGTTTCGGTCATGTAAACCTTGATGCTTGTGTGTGCAAAAATTAATTGTTGATGCCTCTAATTCTTTGGGGCGGCGGAGGTGGAGTCCGGCGATGATGTGGGTGGCAAGCTGGTGCATTTTGATGGGCCAATGGCGTTCACGGCCGACCACCTGCTGTGCATGGCTGTGGAGATCATGGGGGAAGAGCACGTACGGGGCGGTGTACAAGGCGACGCTGGAGGACGACATCTTGGTGGCCGTGAAGAGGCTAGGGGAAAAGATCACCAAGGGCCAGAAGGAGTTCGAGGCCGAGGCGGGGGTGCTTGGCAAGATCCGACATCCAAATATGTTGGCATTGAAGGCATACTACTTGGGGCCAAAGGGGGAGAAGCTGCTAGTGTTCGATTTCATGCCCAAGGGGAGCCTTTCTGCATTACTTCACTGTGAGATTTCTACTTTGCTATATTTGCTCTCCAGCATTCTTAGTTTATTAATTCAACTGCCAAGTAGTTTATTAGTTTCTTCTATATATGCCTTTCTGCCGGAATTAAGGTTTATCTAACTCTCCCTCCTCCCCCGAGCCCGTCGCCGCCGTCCTCGATGCCGCCTCCTCGAGCCCAACGCACCTCCTCCCCCGAGCCCGCCACCTCCTCCCCAAGCACAAGTCGTCGCCTCCCCGAACACGACGCCCCTCCTCCCCCGAGCCCGACGCACCTCCTCTCCCGAGCCCGCCGCCTCCTCCCTCGAGCACGAGTCGTCACCTTCCCGAACCCGGCGCGCCTCCTCCCCTGAGCCAAGCACGCGTCGCCTCCACCCCTGAGCGCCTCCCAAGCACCACCGAGGTAAACCGGCCAATCCCACCCCTTGTGAGGTTGAGATATTGAGGATGAATGGATTATATTGAGTGAGATTTACAAATTGCAAATCCTGTAGGATGAATGATGAATGGATCATTTAGTACAGATATTTCCAAATGGTAAAACATATTTCCAAAATTGAGTGAGATTTACTCAATTTGTGAGATCATAACTATAACCTTATTTGTAGTCTTGCTTTGAATAATGTAGTGAAGCTTAATGTAGGTATAAAATTTTTTTTTGTAGAGAATACAATTGCAGTTCTAGACTTCTAGTAGCATATAATGACTAAAATCATGCGACAAGTTAATGCTGCATTCTTAACAACACATAAACAATGTAAAATTTATGGCAAAAGAAAACAGTGTAGTATGAACATTTTGTTTCTGAAAACATGAATTGAGAAGTGTACTTGCTAGAATTGACAGCCTCATATGGTAATGTAAAATTATTAAAATATAAATGCATAACACTATATCAATGTTCTTAAGCAAAATCATTTCCCTTTTAGGTTTTTGTAAAATCGGATGGTGGCTTGGTGGACAGGGGTGAATCTAGTATAGTTTTAAATTGTTGAACATCGCATACTTATATTTAAGGTTTCGCGATGACCAATGATCCTCAGGTTGCTATCATCGCTACAACTGCGCGCGAGGGAACATGCCGAGCTCAAATCCATTCAAGGACAGTTTACATACTTCTTTTTGTGTGAGGTCATAAAGTCAAATGAGGAGTTTCACAATGTAGATTGAACTTGATTGAAATAAAATTGAACTTAATGGTACATGTGTGTATTTGCTCATGAATGGTTAATTTTAGTTCATTTGAGTAAAATGATTTGTGAAATGGATGTGCTTGTTTCTGAAATAAATGTGAATTGGATATATATATGTACTTTTGTGTTTCTGCTTGTTTCAGTGGACATGACTAGCATTTCCTGAGACTGGCCAATAAAAAGAAATAGATTTAGCAATACAAAAGAATATCACAGATGGTTCCTTATGACAAATAAATGCATGATACATCGGCTATCATATACGGTTTCATCTATAAATCGTCTATGATACATAAGCTATCACAGACAGCTATGACTGACAGTTTCATCTATAAACCATCTGTGATAGTCTGCAAAACCATCTGTGATGACCCCATATCATTACTAACCCGCGAACTCAGACAACTCACGAAACTGTCTATGATGACATTTTTGAACCGTCTGTGATGACCTTCTCTGCAGTAGTGTGCGGTTTTCACATTGTAGGTTGGGGGTCGACTTGACAGAGTAATTGTCAAGGACTTAATCTTGTGCGCCATTGAACTCTGCCATATAATACAACCACTTGTCCGTATGTATATAAAGTTCCTTCTTCATCAAGCTCAGTTAAAATTTCATAATTTTTGGAGTTTGTTTGCTATCCCAAATAATTCCCAAAAATCATGATTTAAATTCAAACCCTAAGCGGTTGTCCTTTGTTCCTCGGAGTTCGAACCGGGACTAAGGCTCGAGCCAATGGACTCGGTCAATCAACTAAGCGCCGACTTCGGCCTCATCGGTAGGCGCGTTCAATTCGGACCGTTAGATCTCGATCGTAATGCGTTGCGCTCGAGTGACGTTCGGACCGCCGATCTCTCTTTCCGAACCGTTCATCGAAGATCGGCTGACTCGAAAAAGCGTTCGGACCGCCGAGCGCCTCGCCTCATGCAAAGACATGAACCGTAGGATCAAATCAACGGCCGAGATCAATCGCGCGATCGAATCGTTATCGTGACCGTTCTTTTGATGCGTCCGATTAAATCAACGGTGATCTCTTTCGTCTTCTCTAAAATCGTCACTTTCGCGCCGCGAAGTCAATGATGGCGGTGAAAATTGCG
The DNA here is from genome assembly GCA_036346395.1 of Hsuehochloa calcarea. Lineage (NCBI taxonomy): Eukaryota > Viridiplantae > Streptophyta > Magnoliopsida > Poales > Poaceae > Hsuehochloa > Hsuehochloa calcarea. Next base: position 18,352,803 of record CM070602.1, on the reverse strand, counting down.
AGCGTAGCGCCGGTCACCTCGACTTTGGCCCAGCGACTCTCGGCATTTAATGCCCCGTTCCACCGCCTCCTTAGTAAATCGTCCCCAGTTTCACTGCTCCCATCGGCTCTCTAGCCCCAGCGTGAGCTCACCATTTCATGCCGTTGCTCTCTTCTTACTTCTTGGCCTATAAAACTCCTCCGGTGGCTTCCTTATCTTTCTTTGAACACCCTTGAGCTCAGAGCCTTTTTGTAGTGCATTGTTTGAGCTCAATTTCGAGTTTGCACCTTGCGCCATTATCGCCATTCATTAAGAGCTTCAAAGTTCTTCGGTGAAAGTGGTGCTCGGTTTCTCTCGCTCAAATTCTTTCTTTGCCTTTGCTTCCTCTCCTCTCTGTGAGCAATAACCCTCCTCAATTTCGTTTGCTTGCGGGGAGCGGATCAATTTCGGTTTTCCCCAAATTCGGCGAAAACCTTCAATTTAAATCTCGGCTCGGGTAAGTCCTCCATTGCTCGATTCTTGCTTTTGCTGTAGATCCGCATTAGTATTAGGATCATGTTGGTGCTCTTGGTTAGCATAGCGTGCTCTAGATCGCGGCGTTTAGCGGAGATCCTCTACTATTACTTTTGCCGGACGAGGCGCGGGTCGTCTTTTGTCGATGACTCGGACCGTCGATCTTGATCGGCGGCCCATAGCGAAGCGTTCAATACAGCCGCCGATTCCGCGTGAACCGTTGGATCGGATCAACGGTTGGCGTTTAGGGTTTATGTGCTGCGTCGGTAGCCGGAGTTTGGACCGTTGGATCCAATCGGCGGCCCGGTTAGTGAGCGTTCGGACCGTCCGAAAGGTTCGATCCGTGTGGGCCGTTGGATCCAAGATCGGCTCCTATGCGTGTGAGCGTTCGGACGGCGGGCGTCACGATCCGTGAGCCGTTGGATCCGAGATCAACGGTGAGCGTTTAAATTTAATGAATCCAGCGCGCATTAAGCTGGGGGCGGACCGTCGGATCAAGATCAACGCTCCTCGTTCGGCCACGTCATTCCAAAATTCGACTTTCGAAAAGTTTATTTATCAAGCGAAAAATGTGATAACTTGTAAAATGCATAACTAATTCATTTTAAATCCTTTTCATTGATTCAAATTTTTTAGTTATGTTTTCAACTCATCTTTAATCTAAAAATGTTTCCAACCCCAGTATAGCTCCAGAAATTTTTGTTAATGAATAGTAGCATTTTTATTTATAAAAGCTGAGCAAAATTGTTTTGATCATATCTTTGGCATTAAGAATCCAAATCAATTGGTTCTTGTTGCTAAATTCTTTATAAATCAAGACCTTGCTACTGTAAAAATTTAGAATTTTGGAGGAGTTTACTGTTGGGTCTTTGTATTTTATTCGTTCTTATCGGTTGCTTTTTGCTTTCGTTAGGATCAGAAGAGCACATTCATAATATTGTTGATCCTCGGCAACACCACGACCCACGACAAGCGAGGCAAGATATTTGATCATAAATGTCCCATTACTTTCAAAGTCTAATATCTTGTTTACAAATTATATGTATGCATTGCTTTTGTGTCCAATTATTTTGCCACTTTGTTTAGAGGTAGCTATTCCTAATGCATTGTTGCCATTAAAATGTTATCCCATACAACCATAAGTTATTATCATCATTTGGTGAATTAGAGCCGGTGATTTAATTATGCTCTTTACTTGTCTTTGCGATGTCATGCCTAGAAATGCTTAGCTACGGTAGGTAGAATGGGCGGTTATCGACTTAGTCGATGACCTTGATCACACAAATCATTTTGTTTATTTTGGTTCACACCTTATGCTTTTGTTTGTAAAACCGAAAATGAGACAAAATGATTTGACTTAAACTAATGGCATGTTGGTGTGATTGTTGGGTGTGACAAGGAAAGGTGCAGTCCCTGAAGGACCGAAAATGTTATTGCGCCATTGATCCAAGCACTTTAGCGTACTAACCACATGAGGGTTATATGGGGGATGAACTGGTTAACTAATTAGCAATATCTTAAATTCGGTTGTCTTGGAAGCGTGAGTTACGAAATAGACGTATATTCACAATGGCACAAGAGAGGGGTCTTGTCTGGTTGGAAAGACATTCAGTGTTGAAACCTTAGCGGGCAGAACTGGGTTAATGAGCTTTGTAAAGGTCTTATGATGATCACTTAGTCACACACTTAAGGAGTGTGGCTAGACACTTTAAGTTGATTTACCTCTTGTAGGTGAAGTTGTACAACCTCTCTGAGTTAAAATTGTTTAAGCAGTAGTGTTCCCGATTATGGATTTCACACGATAGTTAGAGTTTCTTTATAAAAATATGTCAGAGTGTGAATGAGAAGTTCACTTGGTGAATGAGGAATTCACTTGGTGATTTGTGTCGGAAGGTGAATGGGGAGTTCACTCGGTTAATATAATGTTTGCTCGGTGGATGAGATGTTCACTTGGTGGTCTGGTTAGGAAGTGAATGGGAAGTTCACTAGTTATTTCAAAGCAATTGTTTATTTATTTATTATTATTCTATGCAATTAAGCATTTCAATCTATTTACTGTATTAAGTCAATAATGCTTTCTGTAAAAGAACAATACATCTATTCCTTTGTTCAAGCCCTACATTTATATTAATTGCATACTATTCCCTACGACTTGTTGAGTACTTTATGTACTCACGACCTTACACTTTGTTGCTTAGTTGAAGAGTATCAAGATGATCAAGAGTTCTATGAAGAAGAGTTTTGTGAAGGCTTTGCAAATTAGGATGTGTTGATTGGCCTTTCCAAGTTTCCTGTTGCACTGCAAGATTTTATTTGTTTCTTTAGCCCTACGTGGCAAATTAAGTAAACGTTGACCATAAGGTCCAATTATTACTACTATTTGTTATTTTTGAGATTTTTTAAGTTAAATCGTTAAAAGAATGATATTTCATCGATGTTTCTTGTGAGCTAACTATTGATATGGGACTAGTTTAGAATATACAAATGATTTTAGATGTGTAAATCCAGGTCCCGACATTGGATAACTTCGAAGAAGAGAAGCGACCGACATGAAAGAAAAGTACATCAAGTATGTATAACATCATGCATGCATCCATATGAATAGAAGCACGTGTATACATAGACAAAGGAGCAAAAATTTGGAGTAGAGATGATGCGATCGTTTAGAATAGGCCGAGGTCATCGGAGAGAGCGTGTGCGTGCCCCTAAATGAGATCGACGTCGGTTGCATGTGTATGCGTGTTGATGTCACAGTTAGCATTAAGAAATAATTAGAGAGAAGTAGAAGATAACTATGAGGTAAAATCTTGTAGAAGGGGTAGCAACTAAGAGGGTCGATGAAGATTTGGACTCACTTGTTGGAGGTTGAAACAAAAAAGCGTGGCGACGAGAAGAGATAGAAGGCACACGGTTCAATAGGGCAATCGATGTGTGAGGGAAGACAAGGTCAAGGTAGGTCGCCCATGGTGCATCGATGTATACGTGAGTAAGGTACTCTAATACCATGTAAACTAATAAGATAATTTGCCGCATACATAATCAACATATTGCTTGAGATTAAATAGAGATATATGTGCATGCATACAATTTGGAAAAAAAATAACTAATAAAGTAAGAATAGGGACATGCAGCTGTATGATCTATGCATGATGGAGAGTGATTAGTTTCTAAGAGCCCCACCAACTTATTATATTCAATGATTTTCTTCCATTAAAACTCATACTTCGATTATGTTCCCCATGTTGTGTTTTCCTTCCAGCTTATATTACTATTTCAATGTTTAGGATATCTTAAAAAAACTAAATAGTATACAAGATACGTAAATATATTCTCAAATTATCGTAGCAAATAGGACTAGACAGTATTGTCGGTGATCTAGAACCAATCTTACGTATGATTGTTTGATTGGGGTCTCCTAGTGAAGCTCTGAGAGAATGGCACAAAGATTTTATACAGATTTGGGCCTTCTGCTGATAGAATAACCACCCTACTCTTGTGTGTATTGTATTGAATATGAGTGTATAAGTAATAATCAAGAGAAGGACTGGAGTCTAAGTCCCCTGCTATTGATGCCCTTCTCCCCTTTCTCCTTTTCTTTTGTCCCTTCCTGTCGTCTGCTGATTTCACCTTTTATATAGTGCTCGAAGAGGGTGACGATTTCTCTAGTCCAAAGGGTGCCTCAACGCTTCAGATGATGAAGCGTTTATTGGAGATTATTGGAGTAGTAACATCCCCACGTCGCCAGACGGTTATCATCAGGACAGAGAGATTAATCATGTAGTTATTACAGGGAATAACAATGTAATTATCTGCCCTATATATTTAAACATGGTGTAGAAGACTTCCTGATCGTAAGGTTTACGACCATAGACTGGTCGTAGAAGGACTTACAACTAGGGGATAGTCATAGAAAAGCTTACAACTAGGGACTGGTCGTAGAGGAACTTACAATCAGGGGATAGTCATAGAAAAGCTTATGACTAGGGACTGCTCGTAGAGGAACTTACGACGAGGGGATGGTCGTAGAAAAACATACGACCTTCTCCCTTATGAATAAGAGGTATACTTACAAGAGGTGTAAAAATATTACTATCTATAATAAGAATTATAGATAAATGAATAAAATGAGGATTGTTAGATCCCCGTCATCTAGCCTCCCAGCTTCGAGTGAAAATAACTTCCTTGGTAAGAGGGTCGTAGAAAATCTTACGACTACAAGGTGGTCGTAGAAAATCTTACGACTACAAGGTGGTCATAATATGGTGATCGGAAGTAAAACCTTTCTGACTGGTATTTCATTTGACCATAAATAGACTTGGTCAGGAAGGTAGTTTCACTTGAGGTGTAAAGACGTACTTGGTTTTCTTGAAAAGACAGATTTAAGAATTCCAATCGACTCTCACGATCTGTCTGAGAAGGGTAAATAAATTTTCAACTTTTCTCTTTTTACTGTTGATTTGAGTTTGACTATTGAAAGTTTATTTACCCATCTGGATCTCCCTGGCGAAAATTGGCCTTTCGAGTCAAGCTTGTTTGTGAAAATCCCTACCACCCAATGTGGTGGCTCCTCAAATCCTGGCGGTCTTATCCGCAGAGGATAAGATTGAACGCCTAAAGGTAATCAAAGATTGATTTCTTCTTTAGGATCTCATAGTCGTAGAAATACTTACAACCAGGGGATTGTTGTAGAAAAACTTACAACTAGATACTGATTGTAGAAGGACTTACGACCAGGGGATGATCGTAGAAAACAACCACTTAGTAATATTTCTTTTTCTGACTCCTGCAGAAATTTGGCATGGAGACCATCAAGACGATGAAGAGGTCGAATTGATGGTCGTCGGAACAGGGGCAGAGGAAAACAAGGCTCCTCCGACCAAAAGGCGTTGCCTTGTAAGGGTCGCCGACAAGGGAGGCGCAGGCTCAAGCTCTGCTGCTTCAACCAGGCTCTTTGAGAAATTCGCTACAGATATGACTGCTGCAGAGAAAGCAGAGGCGGACGAGGTGACCGAAGCTCTCAAACATAAAGCCCCCAAGACCAAGGTACCCTTCTACTATGACAATAAGACTTTCACAATTTTTGCCTCTCATGGCTTTGTTAAGCAACTAGAAAAGGAGAACTAGAAGAGCTCTATGTCTTTTGTGAAGGAAACTGTTGAGCCGATGGGGCCTATGGTTGAGGAAGTTCGAGACAAGTCTTGGCCATCAGGAGAGTTAGGAGGCTTGAGGAGAGGCAATTCTCGCTCAAGACCTACGACCAGGCGTGGTCGTAGCAACCCCTATCCCTCAACTCGAACTTCGACTAGACGTGGTCGATGAAAAGAAACAAAAGAAATCTTCCATCGGGAAGGTTTCTTCTAAATTCAAGATCAAGACCAAATAATCAAGGTATGTAAAAAGTCAAAAGCATAAGAACAATATTTACCTTTTGCTTTCTACAATCCTGAATGATTTTTCTTTTGTGGTCTTGGACCGACTTCTCCAATCCCCAAGTACGCTTATGTCAAGAAGCCCGCTGCTACTTCTTCAGCAGTTGAAGGAACGACAGCGGAAGTGGTCGAAGGATCGACCATTATCCCTGTGGTGGAAGAAGTTGTTGCTGCCAAAGCGACTACGACCACGAAAGTGGTCGCAGAGGTAGAGGCGAAAACGACGCATGATGCGGCGGAGGCATCTGGCCAAAGTGGCAGATCATTCGACCACCGCACCGGGAAGGAAGTCTTCGTAGATGTTCCCCCCGATCCCAAGGAGAAGCTACCATCACCGAATCAGAAGAAGAAGAGTACCTCAACTTCTTTTCTCAGTTCTTTGGCCCTGCTTCCGTTGTGGGGTATTATGCTTTCAGGTATCGTAACCGAGTTCCTCACCCTAAGGAAGAACCTAAGGGAGGAAAAAGAAGACCTACTGAAGAAGCTTCAAGAGGCTAATTCTGCAACTCATGAGTTGTAGAACGAGATAAGTAGTAAGTGCTGAATTTAAGACTACTTATACAATTAACTTTATTTTCTTCTTCTAACTCTTTTCCCTTGATAGAAAAAATATTGAAATAGGTAAACTTCATATTGAGGTCGAATCAAAGACCTTGGTCGTCAACGAGCTTACCGTATCGTGAAGAAAAGAAAAGAGCATCAAGTCATGGGAAGAGCAGTGCGCAAAGAGTGCCGCCTCCCATGATGACGAAGTCAAGAAGCTTGACATTCGACTAGCAGGTAAGAAAATCTTTACATACGACCAGTTTTGCTGACTAACCTTTGGAAGGTATTATCTTGACTAGTTTTACTCTTTACAGAGTAAGTAGTAGAAATAAAACAACTCCAGGGACATTTGACTCGTAACTAGGAGGAGATGAAGTCAACGAAGATCAATATTCAAGACAACATTTCTCTTCTTAACAACGTACTCAGAGAACTTAGTGCTAAAAAGGCCACTCCTCTTGAAAAGCACAATGATCACTCATATGAGTGTCATTGGAGAACAAGTCAGAAACCTGCAAGAGTTAATAACCACTCTGAGGACCAATCAGGCTGACTCAATCAGAGAGGCAGTCGAAAGTGTAGTGAGGTATGCCTTGGCAAAGCTCAAAGCTCATGACCATAATCTCGATCTTCAAGCAATCGAGGCCAATTTCGACTACTTTGCAGCAGAGGCCACTCAGCTGATTGCAGAAGTTAAGCTAGTTAGCCAGAAAGTCATAGAGGAGATGCAGATTGGATCTCCTTCCTCATAGTAGTTTGAAGTAGGGAACTTGTAAAGATAAGCATTTTGAGTATGAATATATATCCGCTTTTTCATGCTATTATTTTGTCGAGTAGTTAGTAGCTAATAAGATAATGAGTAGAAAAAGAAATTAAGACTAAGAATTGAAGTCATATTAATAACTTATAGTTTTTTATCACGATTATCATGTACGGGTCGTAAGAGTAAGAACGAGTCGACACTAGGAAGTTCCTTCTAGTGGGCAGGACCACATGCAAAAGAAAAGACTTCGACTAGGTGATGTTACCCTCTCCGACCAGATTAATCAAATCAAGAGCGGCAACTTGAGTTGGAAAGACATTTGGAGTACCTTAAAAATTCGTTCGACCTTTTTCCAGTGGACTCGGTAGGTTTGCCCTGGTAACAAGAGTTAGAAACATGACGATGCTAGAAAGTTCCTTCTAGTGGGCAGGACCACGTGCAGAGAGGAAAGACTTTGACTAGGTGTTGTGTCTTTCTTCGACCAGTTGTAACGAGCCGAGTTTACCAAAAGTAGTCGAACAAATTACAAAAGTGTACTATGCTTAGAATATTTTTAAAATGAATGAAGAAATAAACTAAGGTGAAAAGAGTTGGCTTGAAAATATTTCGATTACGTTTGTTGAACCTGAGCTCTTTGTGTTGGCAGCAAAAGTGAGGAACAAATCGACACTAGGAAGTTCCTTCTAGTGGGCAAGACCACATTTAGAGAGGAAAGACTTTGACTAGGAGATGTTACCGTCATTTCGACCAATGTAAAGAAAGACTGGGTGTTTTTAAAAAATAATCGAAAAATGATCAAAGCGCTACTCAAAGTAAGACAATAAAGATAGAAAGAATCTGATACTTTCTTGTGGGGATGGTTGGTTACATATAAATTTTGCGTAACTGGTCGATATTCCAAGAATTAGAGAGTAGCCGACCATCTTCCATTGCGAATCGTCTGCAGAAGTTGGTCGCGTAACCCGACCATTGTGTAAGGACATTCCCACTTGGGGGAAAATTTGTTCCGATTAGACAGAGATTGAATCGTCTTCTATACCAAGACACCCACAGTAAGGCTGCGAGGTTGGACCTTACGATCGTAGTATTTGCGCGGGGCTTATTGGCATAGTGCTAAACGGATTAAGGCTTGATTTATCTTCTCTTCGAGTAGGTTGATGTCATATGCTCGAAGTTGCTCCTGGATAGAGTTGTTGAAATTTTTAACCCTTGTCGACCTTATCTTTAGTTCTGGTGGAAGCATGATTTCGACACCAAAAACTAGAAAAAAGGTGTCTCACCTGTAGCCCGACTAGCAGTCGTACAAACTGTCCATAATACTGAAGGTAATTCTTGTACCCAAGCCCCCGAGCGCTTGATAAGCTGGCTGAAGACTCGAGTTTTGATTGCCTGCATTATTTGGCCATTCGCTCTTTTGACTGCCCAATTGCTCTGAAGGTGGGCAACAGAAGCATAACACAATTTGAGGGTAGACTTGTCTCGCTAGGTCGGATTGCCTTAGGCGGACTCGAAGATTCGGAGGGGAACCCTCGTCATGTTATGAGCCTGCCTGGTTGCAGTCCTGATCATGGTCAGATAGACCCTTGCCCTCTGAGGAAACTGGTCCCTCAATTGGACGTATTGTTGTGGGGGAAGAGGATCCCTCCTCAACTCCATCGGTGGCATGGTCTCTTGGATCCGACGAATGATCTCTGGAGGCGGGTCGAAGCCGGCATCCATGTCGATGTCTATGTAGTCGGCCAAGTTGAACCAATTCTTCTCGTTCCACTCTCCTGGCATGGAAGCATTAGGAAAAAAGGGAATTTGTTGACAAGGAATCACCGGAAGATCCCCACGGTCGGCGCCAACCACTACTATAAAATAGGTCATAGAAGACGCCTCATCACAGACGGTTCTTTGAAACCGTCTGTGATTAAATAATCACAGCGGTTCCAAGACGAACCATCTGTGATATGTAACTATCACATACGGTTCTAGAGATCAAATGCGTGATATGTAGATATCACGCAGAGCGGTTCGTGGTTAGAACTGTCTGTGAAGTATCATAAACGATTCTAACCACAAACCGTGCGTGATACGAGAATATCACTGAGCGGTTCATGGCTAGAAACGGTATGTGATACTTCCTGACAGTTCTAATCACGAACCGTCGTGATCTCGATAATATCACAGAGCGGTTCGTGGTTAGAACCGTCTCGATTTACCATGGCAACCAATACTCCGCCGTGGTAGGGTTTGGGCAGCCAATCCTCTGCCGTGGTAGGGTTTGGGCAGCCAATCCTCTGCCGTGGTAGGGGTTTGGGTAGAACCGTCTGTGATAGTCTATTTCTATTTTCACAGACGGTTCGTAAATAGAACCGTCTGTGAAAACAGACTATCACGAACGATTCTATTCACGAGCAAATGCGTGATAGTCGCTATCTGACGGTTCGTGAATAGAACCGTTTGTGATAGCTTTTTTCACAGACGGTTCAAAAACCGTCTGTGATGACCTCGTGTCATCACAGATACAAAAAATCAGACGGTTCAAAAACCGTCTGTGATGATGGTTTAGAACCGTCTGTGATGAGCTTTTGTGTAGTAGTGAACTGTCAGTGATCTAGAACCGATCTTACGTATGATTGTTTAATTCGAAGGGTCTCCTAGACTAATGCTACGCAGAGAATGACTTAGGAATTTTATACAGGTTCAGGCTTTCTGATGAGAAAATAACAACCCTACTCCTGTGTGTATTGTATTAAATATGACTGTACAAGTAGCAATCAAGAGGAAGACTGAAGTCTAAGTCCTCTGCTACTGATACCCTTCTCCCCTTTCTCCTTTTCTTTTGTCCCTCCCTGTCGTCTGCTGATTTCACCCCTTATATAGTTCTCGAATAGGGTGGCTGTTTCTCTAGTCCAAAGGGCGCCTCAACGCTTCAAATGATGAAGCGGTTATTGGAGATTATTGTCGGAGTAGTAACGTCCCCATGTCGCTAAGCGGTTATCATCAAGACAGAGAGATTAATCATGCAGTTATTCTAAAGAATAACAACATAATTAACTACCCCATATCTTTAAACATGGTGTAGAAGATTCCCTGATCATGAGGTTTACGACCATAGACTGGTTGTAGGAGGACTTACGACCAAGGGATAGTCGTAGAAAAGCTTACGACTAGGGACTCGTCATAGAGGAACTTACGACCAGGGGATAGTTGTAGAAAAGCTTACGATTAGAGACTGGTCGTAGATGAACTTACGACTAGAGGATAGTAGTAGAAAAGCTTACAACCTTCTCCCTTATGGATAAGGTGTATCCTTACGAGAAGTGTAAAGATATTGCTATCTATAATAAGCATTATAGATAAATGAATAAAATAAGAATTATTAGATCATCGTCAAGTATAAAAAGGACCCCAGTTGCTACAATGGAAACCAGGAGATCCTTGGAGGGGGACCGGTTGCCAAGAGAAGTAAATGCGTATTAATTGTCTCCAAAAAGGCCATGGTTTATTACACGGGGGAGGCATCTATTTACAGTCTTCCGATAGGGTATATGAGATTACAGATCTACTCCTAAAAAGGCCCTATGCCTATAAGGGCTACATGAGATTTTCCTTCCCCTATGCGTAGTCTTCAGCTTATGGTGGACCTCCCTGGTCTTCACCTTTAGTCTATCCGGCTGGTACGCTCGATCCATCGGTGCTCTCTGTCCTTTGCAACGTGCGGGGTGTCCTCGGGCCAAGGGGCCCTAGACACCCTTCAGTGCTCCTGGGGTGACCCCGGGGAACTCCTCACTCCTGGATTCGTAGTGTTTGACGGTCATTCGTAAGCCTTCGTATCGCCTCCGAAGCTTCCTCGAAGGTATGCCTAGTACCCTTGGGGAGGCCCCCAGCCGTGCCTCCGACCGTCGTCCCACTCGGACCTTCTGGTGGTCTTCGCGTGCCCTTAGGAGCCTGTCTGAAGGCGTACTTGGTACCCTGGGGGCTCGGGCCATGTCTCCGACTCATGGCCTGGGTGGGCGCGTTGGGGCCGGTGGGGTTGCCCTACGACACAAGTATTTATACAAATTTCAAAACAAATCTAGCTGCGGAAATGCAGGAGCCATCATGCTAGTTATCACAAAATATATTCTCTGTCACCTAGCGAAAACTCCTTTAGTCCGAACAGGAAAGACGGTAATATGATCAATCCATTAGTATCGTATAATGTTGCTCACGTCTTATGTGCCTCTATGGAATAGCATGGCAAGATTCAAGACTTGGCTTGGATCCTTGCCAGCAAATGACCAAACCACATCGTGCTCGTCAAACTAGAAACACCCAACCATAGCACAGCTGCACAGGTACTAATCGTGACCGCCGCAACCTCACCCGAGCCGAGCACGTCACACTAACTCGCGCACGGCGCGACAACCTGAGCGCCGCACAGCCTTGCCGTGCGAGCCTCCGAAGAAAGAGGAAAATAATAAGCCATGATGGCCGCCCCGGTGGCCTCCTCCTCTTTCTGCCACGCAGCCACGCGGTTCTGTTTGGCTGGAGGGCGCCATTGGCGTCGGTGTGGCGTGGCGCAGCCGGCCGCCCCCTGCCCGTCTGACAAGAGCCTAAGGTTCAGACAGAAATCGCGAGGCTCCAGGCGTCGATTTCTGTGATTGTTAGAGCAAAAATGGAAACTAAGGAACTAGGGCTAAGCTATTGCGGCTAGGGTTTATATTGATGAAAAACGATAAGAGGTTTCAAGCCATTACAAAGCTTATATAGCCCTCAGTTCAGTTAAACTGAAATTACAGTTCTGAAAGTAAACAGTGCTGAGTTACTTCAACGCGTAAGAAACAACGCTGCAAAAGCTAAGTCCGTTGACAGCCGTAGGATGACGATCTTGCGGAGGAGTGAAGGGATGACACACGCATGAAGCGTTAAGTGAAGTCGGCGCCGAAGTGCTTTATGCTACTCCTAAGCTCCTTTCATCTCAGCCGTTGCCCAAGACACAGGTTCCCTCAATGTGACACCTTGACAACGTACTATTTTGGAGGATGTTCTTGCTAGGTAAATATTAGCCTCTTTGAATTGAGATAGCTTTACAGATCATCAAGGGAATAGTTAACTACTTTTTGTTTCTACTCTTACATGGGTTTCCTCTAAGTCCCACTTTCATTTTATCTATCATGTCCTCTCACTTAGGATGAGGGAAAAAATGACCTGGCTTAGCTCATCATGCAATTCATGTCAGAATGACATATGACCAGCGAAACAGGTTACATTCAATTATCACACTTTTGATCTTGCATGACAGCATAAAGAAAATCCGTAGGGTATTGCAAACATTCCATACTAAATTTTTAGCCACTATAAAAAGAACCACTTGCATGTAATTTTAGGAACGTGTTGACTGCAACTGGTGCATGAGTATAAAAGATCAACAAAAAACTGAGAGTGAGAGAGTTCAGGTCCTGTGTCCTGATCAGAGAAAGGCAAAAACGTAAGGGCTGTGCGTGATACATTGATTTTTTAAATAAAAAAAAACTAAGAGAGAGGGTACCCACCCACCCACAAAAATATTTTATTAGAAACCTATGTTATCAAGGCGTCGCCTAGGCGTCTTGGCGCTCCAAGGTGGACGCTAGGGGTCATCGCCTAGGTCACCTAGCCAAGGGACTCGGGCGGTGTCGCTAGCAAAGGAAAACCGGCGTCGGGCGACGTCGGGAACAGATCCGTCTGCGTGGCGGCAGCTCGAGGAGAGAGCTCGGCGTGGCGCGGCTCGAGGAAGAGCTCAGGCGGCGTCGGGGCCGGAACAGTAGGGGGGGCAGGGAGGCCGTGGCGCGTCGGGGAGCAAGAGGTGGCGCATCGGGGGAGCAGCAGGAGGTGGCGGTGCGTCGAAGGAGCAGCAGGAGGTGGTGTAAGATCGATGAGGCCGACTAGAGGGGAGTGAATAGACGATTTTAAAAATCTTTTGGCTAAAACCGATTTCTAATGTGAAAGTTAACATCAATTCGGTTTTGCACAATTAAAACCTAAATCATCTAGTCTTTACTAAGTGCACCAACAATTCTAAGACTAATTATAAAGATAGCGATCATACAAAGACATGTAAGCAATTTAATATAAGAAATGTAAATTGCACAAAGTAGAGCAAAAGAGAACAAACCACAAAGACACAATGATGTTTTAACGTGGTATTCAGAGACTTGCCGGTCCCCCTAATCCGCGTTGAGGTAAGCCCAAACTAATTTGATTGGCTCCACGAATTAAGCCAAGCACCTCAATTCCTCTTTCCGCTTGGGTAGGTGAGCTCAACCTTCGCAATATACCGAGCCTCTTCACAATCTTATTTGAAGAGATCACCGAACACGACGCCTCCAACGCCGTCTAGGTGTCGGTAAACACCAAAAGTAATAAGCCAAGTCCCCTGTTTGACTCTCACCACGTGCAACGAATGCACAAGCTCAAGTGGATACAAAATCCAATTCTAGATGCAACACGTGCAACTGGAGACCTGTCTCCCTTCTCACAAGGTGCAACACATGCATAATTGAGATGAGAAGCTCACACTAGTTCAATAGAATAAAATAGAGTGCCAAATGTTGTCTCACAACCGACCAAGGGGGTATTTATATCTTCCACCACAAAAACTAGTAGTTGGAACAAACTTTACGAAAAATCGAGATTTGCGTGTCTGCCGTTGAAACCAGGTACTACCGATTTTCTGCTCATCGGTCGAAATAGTAGCATTTAATGCTCTGAACTAGCCGTTACTCATAAAGTTACAGTACTACCGCCAACTAGAAATCGGTACTATTGCAGCGCAGTAGTACTGCTCGGCCAGGACGAAACTACTGTTTTCCAGAGCTCAAGAAATCTCATAAAACACCTTTTCTAGAAAAAGAACATACCGCTATGTAAGCATCGGTATTACCGCACACCGGTAGTACCACTTAGATCATGCGGTCTTACCGATTCTCAAGGGAGATCAAAACTCCCAAAAACACGCTCGTTGTAATTTTTGTATCACCATCTTTATTTCGGTACTACCGACCTGCGGTAGTACTGCAGTTCAAATACGGTCGTACCGATTTTCAGAGAGGATCAAAACACTTGAGAACATTCTCTCTGGAAAAAAAACGTACCGCCAACTAGATTCCGGTACTACCGATTTGTGGTAATACAGCTCATCAAATGCGGTCATACTGATTTTGGGATTTCAAGAAAACCTCAAAAAACTTCCTCTTTGGAAAATTCATACCGCCATATAAACTTCGGTATTATCGACCTGCGGTAATACCGCGCAATACTTGCGGTCATATCAAAAATGCTGAACAGATTTCCAAAGGAAAAACAAATGCAATGCATGAACCCTAACAATTTGTAAACTTAGATCATGCCACAAGGAGTAGATACATGGACTTCAACCATTTGCAAAATATATTTGTAAAGTATAGTCACATGCTCGCTACAAGGATTAGACGTATGAGCCTCAACTATTTGCAAAACACATTCGCAAATAATAGTATTATGCCACGGTGAGCTGGAGCAAGCGAGATTGAGCTATCAACACATGATGAGACTCAAGCTACTAGACAAGACCCATCTTAATAGTACGATAACCTATACTAGCAATCCGGCCTCCAATCAAACACCAAGATCGGTAAAAGACTAGGAACACATCCTTAGCCCTACCTAGTCATACATTTGCCTTGAGTATCCTCTTGAAGCTTAATGATGCACATCTTCACTTCAAGTCCGGGTTATTGTCTTGATATGCATCAACCCATTATGCATTATTCACTTTACTTCCATCAACACATGATGATTTTCTTTACTCCAAGTTCTTGACTTGGATATGCATCAACTCATGATACATTCTTTACGAGCCTTCCATCAACACATGATGGATTTCTTCATTTCGGGATCTTGTCTCGATGCTTATCAACACATGATGCATTCTCTTCTTAAACCTTGACTTGATGATATTCAACTCATGATATCATTCGAAGTCTCCACCATCAAGGAACATAACCTATTTACCTAATTTATGAAAAATGTTAGTCCCATAATGTGATTGTCATTAATTACCACAACATACCATTAACTCATAATGGTAGATCAAAATACTCTAATCTTTCCATTTTTGGTAATTGATGACAATCATCACAAATTGCAAATATTTGGATATAAAGCAATATGGGTATATATGAACTACACAAGTTTTATATACTTAAGAGATATGTTTGAAAGTAGAGATTCCAGATATATGCGGATTAAGAAATATGGATCAATACTAATGAAACCACATAATATAGAGTGAACTCCCCCCAAATGTGTGCATACACGAATATGTAATAAAGACATATGCACATATTTAAGTTAGACTTTTAGTGAAGTTCATCCTATATTTTGGATCCGAGGAATGCAATAAGATATAAGAATATGATGTCAAATGCATATCTCTATGATTTTCACATTTTTATCCAAATAAGACTACACAATAGATATATCAATAAAAGTGTTAGTCTCACATATAGATTTATCATTAATCACCAAAATACTCTATTAACTCATAATGTCAGGTCTAGATTCTTCAGGTGGCGACGTCGGGGGAGAGAGGAAGAAAGAAATGAGGAAGAATGAGGAGCATTGAAGGAGGAAGAAATGAGCAGGTGCTTTCGCGTAGGAAGATAAGGAGGGGGGAGAGAGAGAGAGTGGAGTAAAGAAAAGATAGGGGAAAGAAATGGTTGGCCAGCAATGTTTCGGCCAAAAAAGAAAGAAAATGGTGGAGAGAGAGAAAAGGAAAAGATCATGTAGGACAATAGCAATGCATATACATTATATATCATTGGAGCTCACCACTCAGGTCTATAGCTCTATACATTATAATAATACAAGTGTCAACTGTCTATGAACTATCATATTTTCCTATTTTTCTGCCATCGTCTAATCATCGTCTAGGAGCCCGTCTAGACGCCTAGGCGTTCTGGTGCCTCAGGAGTGCCTCGCCTCGCCTTATCGCCGTGACAACATAGTTAGAAACTGATAGAATAGTCTTCGGTTCACAAAGCATCAAAACTAAAAGCAAACCACCACAACCTCCGTGTGCGTACTATCAGCAAGACCAGGGATACGGCAATCTATGCAAAAGCACCAGAGAGACACCTCCACTGGTGAAACATCATGACTAATATATTCGAACTGAGGAAACAAACTACGAGTCTACGACAGCAAAATTTTGCAGGCTGAAGTTTCTCAAAGCTTTGTTTCAACTCCACTGAACAACAGCACCCCAGTTATCCTCCTTGATCTTGTTGAATTTGGCGCATCCATGTATTTCCTTATGCTAATCTCTCTCTTCCCCCATGCGGGTGTATGCCCAGCCCACAGCGTGCTGATGACGCCATACGACCTCTCTGAAGCAGCAGTTCTGGATTCGCTCTTGTCGAAAGCAATGTTTGAGAATAATAGGTACAAGAAGCCCAAAAGAGAAACAAAATCATCTTCTGACTATGTTGATTGGATGTGATCTGGCCCTGAAACAACACCAAGCAATGCCAGTATCAACTAGATGGTTGGTTCATTAGTATGATGAACAGATAGATGTATTGTAGTGTACATATCACTTGTAGCCTGTAGGGCAAACTGTCAGCAGAGCACTAGATGTTTGTTTTGATCCCCGGAAGGTCAAAGGTGTATAGAATGGAACCGGTTATGTGAACAAACTGCATTGATTTACATCCATTCCCCATTTCATATTCCAGCAAAATACGCCTAGCACGGTATCTGGATCTGGTAAATTAATGAACGCTGTGATGGTAGACTACTGAGTATAATCTGAATTTCGCAAATTGCAGTATGTTCACAAATTACGTCGGAATTTGGTTTGGGATTTCATTTGATGCTAATGATCATCATTCTTCGAAAGCAGCAACAATTTAATGCATCTAGTTTTATCCCGTTGCCCTCCGTACCAAGTTCAAAGATAAGGGATTCTGATAGTGGCCACCGTTTTCATCAGAATTTAATCATATTTTCACCAGATTTATTAGTTCCCAAATACAATGAACCCAAAGCAAGCCCAAGACCATCTCGTTCGCAACGACACAAGGGAAATCAAATCCAGGCCGTAGATCACCGCATTGACGGCTGATCGCAACGTGGCTATCCCCAAACGAAAACGGCAAGGAAGCGCAGCCTCTCCAACGGTCATCTCCCAAGAGCCAAACCAAAACAAGTTCAAAAATCGAATCCGTTCCTCCCTCACATCTCCCATTCTCTCTTCCCCTCGTCTCCTCCCTCCGCTCCCAAATCCCCAATTCCCCAACTCGAAGCCGAGCAAATCTCCACCTCTCCGGACCCCAGATCGCGGCAATGGAAGCGGATCCGGCCACCGCGCGGCCGCAGCTGAACGCCTCCTCGCCGCCGCCGTTCCCAGCGCCGGCGGTGTCTCCGCCCCAGCAGCCACAAGGTACGCACGCCTCTTGCTTCCGTGGCCATAAACTGGGAGATTGGGTTTCTTGGTGCCTGTCTCATGGAGAGGATGCTTGCCAGTTGAGGAAGAGCGCGGCCCCGTGGAGTGCGCGGACCCCCCGAGCCCAAACCGCTGCGCGGGGGCGGGTCCGAACCCGCCGCCGCCGCCGTCGCCTGCGTCGGCGGCCCAGATGCCTCAGCAACCCAAAGGTTTGGTTCTTGGTCCTGTAGTATGCAACCGAGAGGTAGCGCTTTGTTGGCATCCGTCTCACGGTGGGGAGCTTGTCAGGCGTGGAAGCGGTGGTGACCAGCGAGGTGGAGCAGGAGGAGGAGGAGGTGGTGGCAGTAAGAGAAGGGGAGTCTCTTCGCAGCTTCTTGGAGGTGGGAAATTTAGGGTTCTTGCACAAAGATCTCTTGGATTTACTATAATGTTTCCTCTTTTTATCTCTGATTCATTGTTTTCCTTTATCTCCATACTCTGTTCGTTATGTTCTCCGCTTCTGATTTCTAGGTTTCTTGTTCTTACAGGATTTGGGAGACCAAGGAAATGATTGCCTTATCCCATCGCCGCGGCTGAAGGAGATCACCACCCCTGACCGCCCCGCTGCTCTCCGGTTCCTAGGTACACAAACAAGCATACACACCTTGCTTAAGGATGGATGTAAAACATTTTTGCTTGTGGAATTATTGGTGTTTGGCCTCGTTTGTTGTAGGGGGAAAGTATAACAGCCTGATGGAGAGGTACAAGCGGCTGGTGGCTAAATGCGTCGAGGAGTGTGCACCGAGGTACGATGGATTGAAGAAGAAGTACACGGACGAGTGTGCCGAGCGGCGCCGTTTGTACAATGAGCTCATCGAGCTGAGGGGGAACATTAGGGTGTTCTGCCGGTGCCGGCCTCTAAGTGCCGATGAGGCCTCCCGTGGGTGCTCACCCGTGGTCGAGATTGATCCGTCCCAGGAGACCGAGCTGCAGTTTGTTCCTTCAGAGAAAGAAAGGAAGATTTTTAAATTTGATCGCGTTTTTGGACCGGGAGATGATCAAGGTATTAACTGTTGCTACTCTGCTTGGCATTATGTCCATAATGTGCTTTTTGAAAAGATGAAGAAACAGCATGCCTGATGCAATTATTGTAGTAATGTTGAAGGATGCTGAATTCAATGGGTCCTATTGTCATATTCTAATTGTTTCCTTCAGAGGCTGTATTTGCCGAGAGCCTGCCAGTCGTGAGGTCAGTGATGGACGGTTTCAATGTATGCATCTTCGCATATGGACAAACAGGAACGGGAAAGACCTTCACCATGGAAGGGTTCTAGAAAATAGGGTGTTAACTATAGGGCTTTGGAAGAACTATTCAGGATGTCAGAAGAGAGAAGCTCGTCCGTCGCATACACATTTTCAGTGAGCATCTTGGAAGTCTATAATGAAAAAATCAGGGACCTTCTTGATGACAGCTGTGAACAAACATCGAAAAGGTATATTCCTTTTCTTTCTCATTTATCCTGACTTGATAGTTGATTTTTTTTCGAAGCATAATATATTGTTGCATCCAAAGGTTGGACATAAAGCAAAGTGCTGATGGAGCACAAGAGGTTCCTGGTTTGGTTGAGGCTCCAATTTATACAATAGACGGCGTGTGGGAGAAACTGAAAGCTGGCGCTAGAAATAGATCTGTTGGATCAACCAGTGCCAACGAACTGAGCAGCCGTTCCCATTGGTGAGTGTCTTGGTGTTTTACCACTTGTATAGCATTCCTTATAAATAACTCAGCTCATATATTGCAATAGGCCGCCATTTTTCAATATTCATGATTGATCATTAGCATTTAGAATCAAATTATCTACTTGACATATGAATGGCATTGCTATAGCATGGGGATAATGGTATCCGGACTTCTGTTACATTTGCAGCTTGGTTAGGTTCACTGTTAGGAGTGAGCATTTGGTGACTGGTCAAAGGACCAGAAGCCAAATCTGGTTGGTCGACCTTGCTGGAAGTGAACGTCTGGCTAAAACTGAAGTAGAAGGAGAGAGGCTGAAGGAGTCACAGTTCATCAACAAATCACTCTCTGCCTTGGGCGATGTTATTTCTGCCCTTGCCTCCAAAAATTCCCACATTCCATATAGGTGAGTCCTATTCAGCATTAACATACTTCAACATCTACTTTGCTTAGCTACTTAAAGAAGCATAGCTTCAGCTCAGTCTCACCACCTCCATTTTTTTCCCACTGTCAAATAGGAATTCCAAGTTGACTCATTTGCTCCAAAGCTCATTAGGTAAGTTAAATTTTCATGGTATTAGTTATGCAAGAAGTGCACTATTTCTAGCTAAATGATTGATTTCTGTTTCCTTCTATTGATTTTCATTTGTGTACTGGAATGTCCAGACACAAAAACAAAGAGATAATCTGATTTTTCACACTATGATTGAACTGTTGCAGGTGGAGATTGCAAGACTCTTATGTTCGTGCAGATTAGTCCAAGCTCTACAGATTCTGGAGAAACTCTTTGTTCTCTTAATTTCGCTAGTAGAGTTCGGGCTATAGAACATGGCCCTGCTCGTAAACAAGCAGATCCAGCTGAAAGTTTCAAGCTCAAGCAGATGGTAATTTGATTCTTCCGTCACTGAAAAAATATGGCATGATGTAACTGTTACATTAACTGAAAACTTCATTCCAGACAGAGAAACTCCGTCACGAGGAAAAGGAAAATGCAAAGTTGAATGAAAGCTTGCAATTGATGCAGCTCAAGTATGCTTCTCGTGAGAATGTCTTCAGGACACTTCAAGATAAAGTATGTTTCTCATTGCTATTCTCTTGTATGTTTGGGATATCTTCAGTTATGGAACTAAATGTTAACATAAATGAATGTTATACAACAGATAAGGGAGGCTGAGCAAGCATCCAAAACTTATCAGCAGAGGGTAAGTAAGAGAGATAGTTCTGTTTAATTCACCAAAGACCGGATCCTGCGTGTATTTGTCTATTCTAGTCTGCGCTTATGACATTTCTTTTTGTACAGGTTAGAGAGCTGGAAAATGAATTAGCTTGTGAGAAGAAGGCTGATAGGGATACTGCTAGATCCACGAAGCCGCCACTTGCTCCTATGAGACAGAGAGCACCTCTGGGAAGGATTAGCAACCATTTGCCACCTTCAGGCCCTTCCAGACTGAGGCTCAGTAAGGCACCTACAATTCAAAACAAAGAGAACATTCCTGTGATGAACAAAGCATGTTCCGGGGCTGATTTAAGTAAGGTTGCTGGCAAAGCACGGCGTGTATCTTTGATGCCTGTGATGCGACAAATCCCTCTCCAGCCCAAGAGGCGATCCTCAATTGCAATACTACCAAGCGAGAGAGAGCAGCTGTCTGCACTTCCTGAGAAGAGAGCAGTGTCTCGACTGTCCCATCTCCAAATGCCAAGACGAAGATCAGTTGCTACATTTAACTCAATTCCAGGAACACCACTAGCGGCAGCAGCACATGCACCAATTAATGCAACCCCAGATGGCAGAGGAAAGTTCAGGAGAATCGAGTTCGGCAGCAGCAGCAAGTTCACAAGCCCTCCAATGTTGGCCATGTGGAAGTCAAGGAACAATGTCTTGTCCCCGCAGCAGAAGCTGCGACTAGTTTCAGGTTCTGGAAATGTGAGCAAGCTATGCTTCAGTGTTCAGAAAAGGGTAATTCTTGGTTCACCTGCTCCACCAAAAACTGGCCTGCTCTCTGGTGCTGGGATCTTCAATCCAGCTCTGCGTGAGAAAATGATGGCGGGGAAATCAGGCAATGCGCAGCGGGTGTTCAACACCAACAGGAGAAAGTCTGTCCTCTAACTCGTATTTGGGAAGAGAAGATCAGTAAATATTTGGATGTTCAAACAGTGCTGCGGAACCGGAACACTGACAATGGTTCTTCTGCTTCCTTGGAGAAAGCCATCTGTACTCATGGCTGGGAGTTTGTGTTGATAAGAAATTGTGTTAGGGCTGTAGTTATTTTTCTTCTTTTTCTTTGTGATGATAATTGTTTTCCTTTTCATTAGCTTTCAAAGGATTGATGAGTTCATTGAAGTAATTTGCCGTGTAAATTCCTTACTGGTTGCAACAATCCAGTGGTACACTAGACAACTAGGTAGCTGAGTTTACTATCATCTGCACACAAGTTTTAGAATTATGCTTGCCCCGTACAATTTCCATTCGTTCATTTCACAAAATGTATGCCAGTTAAATCATCACTGATGTTATGCGACTCGTTCATTTCACGAGATGTACCAAGTTAAATCATCACAGATGTTCCGTTACAGAACAGACTCGGATGCACAGAGAAGAATACAGCCATGGGGCGCTTCATGATTCATGAAGACATGAACAAATCATGGCAAAGCCTGATTCATCTGCACACAGAATACTTAGCGGCAGATCATTGAACTGAATAATGTTCATACCTGTCGTTTTCTAACTCACTGGCAAAAATTCAAACAGGGTGGTTCACAAGAATTACAGTGTTTTAAAATTAAGTAGAATAGAAGCCCTACTAACCAAACACTCCGGAACAATTTAACGTAATCTAAACACACCTGTCAACTCTAAAAGAATTATCGGTACTCAGGTCCCACCCTTTGCAAAACTGTAGGCCGTAAATCAAATTGGTCAGCTACATCCTTGGAGAGCCTGACTGCTGTACCTTTGCCGCACTAGCTCACTCTTGCAAGACTCATCAATGCTACTGTTACAACTCGAATCTTTAGCCCCATTGACGCAATGAACCTGAATCGGTCTCTCTAGCACAAAAGCTGTTGCTTCTTTTTCCAACTGCAAGCAGTAGCTCCCGAACATCTCTAAATTCACTTTGAGCCTGAAGTCCAGATTAAACAACAAATCCAGCTCAAGTCGATTCATCTCAATTGTGCTAATTCCTCCTACTCTAGCATAGAATGCATTGTTGAAAAACCTGCAAAACATGTTTTCAGAAAGTTATTGGGAAACCTGTGCACATGTTTGTCTTTTTTGCTTCTTGAAGAAACAGAACTATCTTGTGAATTGTGATTGGAACTGTGCCTTTTTCTATGTCAGGGTGGGATTTGTTAACTAATGTGGTGTTCAGCGGCCATAAACCTGTAAAGACGACTCCTCATGTCCTTTCCTAACCCCTTACTGTGGAAAACGCTATCGGCAAAATTTCACCGGTAACCGGCGGTTACCGGCATTATCGGTGGGGTCCGATAAAATTTCATACTGGGCAAAAAAAATCGGATTTATCTAATTTTCATCCTAATTCAAATTTCAATTCAAAAGTTAGATAAATTTCATCTTTACATCTCAAAATTCAAATTTCAATTCAAAAATTTGTCCAAAATTTTGCAAAAATTTCTAGTAACCGGAGGTTACCGGTTCTATCAGTGGGGTCCGATATAGTTTTCCCTGCCCCTTACAACCAGAGGAACACTAACGCCATCCAAGGTAATGCCTGATAATGATGGTTTGATAGATGACAGTCAGAACTGTCTTGCTCATTTTAGTAGCAGTCCTATGTTAATTGGTGCTCCATTTATAAGAGAATAATGACACAGCAACGACTACAACCAATACTGTTTGCTGATTCAAAACTAGAACTCACAAGCAGCTCTTTTGAAGTGCACAAAGGGCAAAGAACTGGGAAAATTATTTAAACACACAGATAAAAATGCTTAGTGTAGAAATAAAAATAGGCAACCGTGCAAAGTGGTTCTACGTAGTACAATACCCAGAGAGCATATATAGACATAACCTAGTGAAGCTAGTTTATTAACCCAACTAAAGTTGAGTTCATATCGCTTGTCAACATCCCACTGACCAAACAAAGCACAGCGTATAGAGGACCTAACACCAATCAAAGGTTTAAAGTATGCTAGAACACTTATAATCAAAGGCTACGCTAGAGTATATATAAAGCATGTAACTGAATAGCAGTTGTAGTGGGTTCTTACTGTTATGAATAGCGCTTGTATTCAATATGAGGCCAATGGGCCAATATATATACACAAGAAAGATGTTACAGATAAGGAAAGCAAATAATATCTAGAGTCCTATTCTATCTCTAAGAGATATCTCTAACACCCCCCCTCAAACTCATGGTGGATCAACAACACTGAGTTTGGAGAGGTAGAAGCCATGCTGTGCTCGAGTCTGGGCCTTCGTGAAGAAATCCGCTATCTGAAGCTCTGAAGGCACATACTGAAGAGCAATCACCTGATCATGCACACAAGACCTCATGAAGGAAGCATCAACACCAATATGCTTGGTGAGCTCATGCTTCCACGAGGTCCGAGCACATCTTGATAGCACTTGTCTTGTCGACAAGAGAGAGTCGGTGTAATGTGAAACACCAAAATCCTCAAGTAACCACCGTAGCCAAGTAATCTCTCTGCATCAAGAGAGCCATAGCATAACTCGACCTCTGCGCTCGGCGGGACAACTGCGATCTGTTTCTTCGTCTTCCGGGCAATAAGCGAACCACCAAGAAAAACACGATGGCAGAGATAGGCCGCGATCGGAGGGATCGGCCCAAGTAGCATCCGAATAAACTGAAGGCATGCGCGGTGGGCGTGGAAAGAAGAGACGGCGAGAGATAGTCCCACGAAGGTATCGCGAGAACTTCGAAGAAGGTGGGTAGTGGACTGAGTGGGAGCGTAAACGAGCCGACTCGAATGTGAGCTGGATAAGTGATATCCGGACGAATAATGACAAGGTAGACAAGACTCCCAACAAGATGGCGATAGCGAGTCGGATCGGAAAGAGGCTCGCCATCGGAGGTCGGAGGTGAACATTGAGCTCCATGGGAGTCTCAACGATCTGTTGATCGATGAGGGAGGCACGATCAAGAAGATCTGAATATACTTCTCTTGGGACATAAAGAAACCATCCGGGTGGAAGTAACCTCAATCCCAAGGAAGTAACGAAGAGGACCAAGATCCGACATAAGGGCGCTCGCTAAGGCGAGCCTTGACAAAGGCAATGTACTCGAGTCATCTCCGTAATGATCATATCATCAACATCTGAGAAGAAGAAGAGTCAGACCACGAGATGAAGTGTGGACAAAGAGCGCGAGGATCATGATCACTCATTTGAAAAGCCGGCGATAGTGACCACAGAGGAGAAGCGCTCAAACCAAGCACGAGGGCTTGCTTAAGGCCATAGAGAGAGCGGCGAAGGCGGCGGACCATGCCCTCGAGAGCAGAATACCCGGTGGCGGATGCATGTAGACCTCCTCACGCAACTCACCATTAAGAAAGGCATTCTTGACATCAAGTGAAAGCAGGACCGATGGTGAGCAGGCGCCACCGAAAGAAGAGTGCGAGCAGTGGTCATGTGAGCCACGGGGCAAAAGTCTCGTCGTAGTCACGACCATGCTCTGTTGGAAGCCACGAGCAACAAGGCGCGCCTTATAGCGCTCAAGAGAACCATCGAGGCGAGTCTTAATCTTATAGACCCACTTACGTGATGGGGCGAGTGATATGGAAAGGAACAAGATCCCAAGTACCGATGCGCTCAAGGGCGAGCAATCTCTCGGCCATGGCATGCGCCACTCGGGGTGAAATGCTGACATCCCAGAAGAGAGCGAGCTCACGAGTAGGCTGCGCCCGACAAAGGCAAAAGCAGGCGGAGGCAAGCGAGCGGGCGATCGCGAGAGCGTAGCGAGGAGAAGATGACCCATCGGGGAAGGTGGATCATCGAAGAGGAAGACTCATCGGAAGATCCTCAATCGAGGTCGGCGAGTGTAGGCGAGTGTAGTGGGGAGCACGAGGAGCGCGCAGGAGGCGGAGCGGCGGCGACAGCGGCGGAGAGGCCACAGGGGAATATGTGGAGACTCAGTGGGGCGGGTGGACAAGGGCAAGATAGAGATAGGTGTATCTGGAAAGGTCAAAAAAGCGAGAGACTCCACAGAGGAAGCCGAAGGAGAGGCGGGGCGTGGGTAGAAGGGGCGAGACTCGTCGAAAGTCACATCGAGAGATCCGCGTCCGTCGACCAAGGATCCCGACAAATAGCCCTTGTGCTCAAACCTTTGTATCCCGAAAGACACACTCAACGGTGGCGATCGGTTTAGTGCGTTCTCGAGGGCAAGAGAGCGTGCAAAGCGCACCAAGCGAACGAAGGCGAGTAGTCGGGAAGGAGACCACGAGAGGCGCTCAGCGAGAATTGCGCATACGAAGAAGCGAGAAGAAGGTGGATGTTGGCGAGATAGGTGGCGGTGGAAAGCGACCTCGGCCCAAAAGTGAGGTGGAATAGGCGGCAATCATCGGGCACGAGCCGAGCTCAAGAAGGTGACGATGCTTGCGCTCGGCAACACCATTCGAGCATGAGCACCGGGACAAGAGGCGGCGAGAGTGCCTGCTCGGCAAAGGAAAGCTGCGCAAGTGATGAGAGAGGTACTCGCCGGGAGAGTCGACCACGAAAGACACGAATAGGAGTGGAGAAGCGTATGCGAACCATAGTGGCAAGCTGTTTATAGATAGACAAGGCCTCGCTCACGAGAAGACATGAAATATATCCAAGTGTGGCGAGAGAAATCATCTATAAATATGATATAGTATCGATGACCCCTTTCGAAGCGAAGGGGCGGACCCCGGACATCGAGTGAACAAGATCAAAAGGACGCCGAGACAACGACTCACTATGAGGATAAGGAAGTGAATCTGTTGCCTAACTTACGTACGACAATCTAAAGATCGTCTCTGAGGCGGATCCCGAAGACCACGGCGAACTAAAGGCGGCGAGCGAGATCCACGAGATGGCCAAGACGGTGATGCCCTTGCTTTGGAAAGAGCCAGGTGAAGCGGCGTGGCGAAGCGGAGAGGCGGCGGCGATGGTGGCGCGGAAGGAAGGTGAAGCCAGTCAAGCTCCCAAAGGCATTTGTGAGTCAAAGCGCCGAGGCAGAACCAACCGAGCTCCGTGTGGCGGTCTGAACACAACAAGAGTCGAGTCGAGAATGACTCGACAACCAAGATCGATGTCGCCTTGTGAAAGAAGGCGCATGGTGAGGCGAGGAACATGAGCAACAGAGGAACATGGAAAGAGGAGTTGCTAAGAGGTCCTCGACCGGAGAGAGAAAGAGAGGTACCATCGGTGATAAGAACAGCGGGAGAATCAAGGGGTGTAATGAAGGATGAGTGGAAGAATCGGAGTCATGTGGAAAGATGCTCGAATCAAGAATCCACGGGAGGTGCTGTTGTGGAGGTGGTGGTTTCGCGATGCGAAAAGTCGATGGCGAGCCGAGAACTGTCGAGGAGAACACAAGCGGCAAGCGGCGTCGAAGTCGGCTATCTCTGCTCGATGAGAGAAACTCTTGAAGGAATCGTCTGACGTCAATGTAGAAGCACCGGTGCGGTGCTAGTAGAACGGCGTGAAAGATCCGCGCTTCTTATAGCCTTTGGGGCGCAATGTGGCCGACCTTGTCGCGATAGGAAGCGATGAGGCGGCCACCGCCGAGATGGAGGCGACCACCGCACTGTGGCAATCGCCGGGAGGTAGTGTCTTGGCGTGGAGTAGCACCACGCAGACGAGCGGAAGCCATCGGTGGCGGCCTGACGGCTGCGGCGACCAAAACAACGAAGTCTAACGGTATTGACCGGGCGCATGGCGGTTAGATCAACGTTTTTTTTTTTGGCGGTTCTTGGCCCCACGAGCAAACAAAAGCAGGGAACCCTAGTTCCCCGTAGCGCGCCTTGGTGGCGAGCGGCGGCTGGCGGGCGGCGGAATGGGCGGCGGCTTTGAGCCCAGCGGCCAGAAGCAGGCGGCGGGAAGCAATGGCGGCGTCAGCGGCTCGGCCGAGAACAGCAGCGAAGCGGCGGCTCAGAGGCGGCGGGCGGCGTCAGCGGCTACTGGCGGGGCAGCAATGGCGAGCGAGCGCCACGGCAGGCGGGCGCGCCTGAACTGGCCGGGCGAGCAGGCGGAGAAGCAGCGGCTTGGCCGTGAGGGCAGGAGAACGGCCTGTGTGAGAGCGAGGCCGGAGCGGCGGCCCAGATCGGGAGGATCCGGAGGCGCGGTGGCCCAGTCAGCGTAGTGGTCGGAGGAGGCGTGGCCGGGCCAGGAGAGCCTGGCCTTGGTCGGGGGGCTTTGTGGCGGGCCGGGAGGCGCAAGGATGGGAGGAGGCCGGCGTGCGGCACGGCGGGAGGAGCCGGCGTCTGTGGCAGGAGAGGAGGAGGCGTCTGGCGACAACAGCGGCGAGCGTGAACCCAAAACCCTAGGTGCGCTCTGATACCATGTTATGAATAGCGCTTGTATTCAATATGAGGCCAATGGGCCAATATATATACACAAGAAAGATGTTATAGATAAGGAAAGCAAATAATATCTAGAGTCCTATTCTATCTCTAAGAGATATCTCTAACACTTACGCATCATCTGTGAATTTGGCAGCAACCACCACACTTGTAATTAGCAAGCGATGAACACTATAGGACGTCATGTACACATGTGGCTGCTGTAGATATCTCTCCATGTAGATAAGTGCCAACACAAAGCAAGATGGACTGCACTCTGCATACTTGAAAATGCGTTCTGCATAGAGCTGTATACTAAGACCTGGCACCCTCTGACCATGAAAAATAGTGTTTGACTCCTTTATTTTGTTGGAATCTAGTAACTCTTGGTTCTTCTGAACTGCTCTGTCAAGATATGTTGCAAGAAGCAACAAGACCTTTGGAAATTCAGCATCTCCTTTCTTTGACTGTGATACTGTTAAGCCCAAGGACAGGTACCTCTCCCAATGTTTATCACTGGCATCAGTTGTCAATGACCCCATAGGCAGACATTGGCACTGCAAAAGATAAACAGCTGTTAAACAAGAGTAAAGAACTTGATCCTAGATCCTACTCTATACACTAGCAGTCTAGCACTAAATTTTTTAAAAAGATATCACAGTTTGAAAGCAAGACTGAAAGCTCTCTTTTATACACAATATAATCGGAATACAATTTCCAAGTATAGGCATTCTCTTATGAATGTGCGAAAAAAAAAAAAAGCCAAACAAAATGAAGCTGCTTTTTCTCTCATTTTTCTTTCGAGGATGAAGCTGCTTCAAATTAATCAGTGATACCAACTAGTTGGGCGTTAATCCCATTTTGGCATATTATTCTCTCCTCTCCCATCCTGAAGAATATCCCCAAATTTAGCCATATTTAGCCTCCTTTACAAAGCTAAATAATGCCGGGGAAAAAAAATTGAAGGTATAAATATTTAGCAAGTGATATAACTCCATAGTGCAGCTGTGCGCAAATCTACACCAATACCTGCCAAGAACTCGGCCCACCCTCAGATCACGGGAACAAGTAAATTTCTGCTTCAAATTAGCAGAAGAAAAGCACTCCAGACTGGGAGAGAGAGAGAGATCAGAGTCAGAACCGAATCTAAACCCAAATGCCGCACGATTTAAGCAAGTGTAAACACTCACCACTAGCTAGGATAGCACGCTCTGTGGCTTGAGACCTAACTAAGAGAGAGAGAGAGAGAGAGAGAGAGAGAGAGAGAGAGAGCACTAGCAGATAGTTGGGTGGATGGATAGATTCTTACAGCCTGCTCTAGCTTCAGTTCGGGGAGGAGGCCTTCAGGCTTCAGCTCACGAACAGTGTCGCTCTCGCACTCCTCGGTCTCCTTTCTTTAGGAACAGCGTCTACTTGGATGCAGAATGAGACGCCAGCGGGGGGAGTACGTATAATTAAATAATTGCGACTCACAATTTGTAAGGAATCCTTTTAACTTCTTTAGAAAATAAAATAAAATATCAGGTGACGGCCCATGTGATGAGCGTAAAATATTTCAAAGTTTTAAAGTCAATTGACTACTAATCATGCAGTGGTCATTCAGAGGAATGGACAATCCTACGATTTTCCTAGAAAATCTTGTGAACCAAACACATACAGGGTCTTAATAATTTATTACCTGATTTCAAATGCAGATCATTTTAGAATCTATGCCGGTCAAATATTTACATAAAATTGGTATTACTATATCTATCATTAAATATACTTTCAAAATGTATAATTAATTTTATTTGAAACAATACATTTTAATAGGAATTGATGGTCAAAGTATCACATTAGAGACTATATCAATACCCAAAACAACTTATTATTTGGAATCAGATGAGTATATATGCAGTCTGGCTTGTGACAGAGTCGCATAGAGGCACTACTATCTCTTTTAAAGAAAAGGAAAATGTCAAGCATGGATGGTATGCACAGTGCAGTGCTCACCGGGGTATGATCCAGCACTTGAGGCTTCAACTGAGAAACATGAAACACTAGATGTACTAATGCTCCTTCTGGTAGCTCTAGCTTGTAAGCTGTCACTCCTATCTTCTCTAGAATCTTGTAGGGACCAAAATATTTGTACGATAATTTCGGATAAAGCCGGTTAACCACTAATGATTGAGCATAAGGTTGCAATATCAAGAATACTTTTTCACCCATTTGGAACTCTCTCACGATCTTTTACGATCTGCATATTCATGCATATCTGTGCCTTTGCCAATTGCGGTTTAGCAATCTGAATATGTCTCTCTCGGAGAAATGTCAATCACAGATGAATTGCTAGCAGCACTGAGATCTGGAATGATGCCAAACTGAGGCTGAATTCCATACAAAGTTTTGTAAGGGGTACATCCTAAAGTTGTATGATAACGGGTATTGTACCAATACTCGATCAAGGGCAGCAATTGCTTCCATTTAGTTGGTGTTTGTTGAACTGCACACCTCAAATACATCTCTAAACACTGATTAATTAACTCGTTCACTTTGTCCATCGGTTTGAGGTATGCAGTGCTCATTTGCAATTTGGTATCCAATAGCTTAAACAACTCTCTCTAGAATAAGCTTGTAAATATTTTGTCCCTATCCGAAGTGATAGTTCTAGGTATGTCATGTAATTTCACTACATTGTCAAGGACTACCTTTGCTATCTGTACTATAGTAAAGAGATGCTTAAGAGGAAAGAAATGTGCATATTTAGTAAATCTATCCACTACTACTAAAATGGCATTATATCCTTCTAACCAGGGTAGTCCTTCGAAATTGTTGAGTACAGCGATGTGTTGGAATGTTCTATTTGGTTCTTAAGTGATTAATATGATTCAGTTTTAAAAGCTCTTCTTGTTTGAGGTAGAGTGATGTTGTAATCAAATAAAATTATTTCTTTGTTAAAGGAAAAAAGTGTAGTAGAAGTAATTGAGGTTGGAGTTAAGTATTGTAACTTACAACTTATTAAAGTGTGTTTAGCTTTTCTGTCGTTGCTGCTTAAGAGTTTCTTGAGTTATAATAGCAATATTTTGTTTTTTATTGGTTAAGGTTTGTTATTCTCTTCTTGTGGGACTTGTGCTCTCAATTGTGGTCTCGTCTTTTGTTTTTCCGAGATCATTGCTAAGTGACTAGTTCTCTTGGTCTTGTGTTTACTACAAATGGTAAACATTTTCCTGTGTGCTGAAATTTTGTGTTTATATGCCTCTTCCATTTGAGAAAGGATTAATCGATTCGTTTCAATGGTCTTTTAAAGTGTCTGATGGCAATTGGTTGGTGGTGGTCAAGTGAATGATTTTGTGGGACTTTGGATGTCAAGTTGCTTGAGATGCATTGAGTGATAAATTGATTTATTGGAATAATCCTTAGAAAGGATTTGATTTAAATAGTTTTTTTTTTTGTCTTTTGAGCTAATTGATTACGTTGTTTCAACTAGTAGGACCTAGAGTGGTTTGTGGTCCAAGATCTTTTGTTCATTTTGGATGGAACATTATAATTATCAAAAGTATGGAAAACTTAATCAGTTTATTAGATTATCGCGTTTGGGTCATTTGCAAGGTTGTGTAGGTGATTTATAACGGTGTAGTTTAATGAGAACAGGATTAACGAAGTAATCTAATCATTATGGCAATTACTGGGACAACAGAGATTGTTGAGTTGTTGTCAAGTATGATTTGGGTTCAGTAAGTAACCCTCTAGGAGTTAGAATCGCTCTAAAGATAAATTGGTCGATAAAATGTTTACATGTTGGTGTTAATGATTGAGTATGTTTGGATTGTTGGAATTTTAGTAATCATTTGGATCGTGGGAATTTTTGTCATTGGATTTGAGATGTTAAAGTATCGATTCTGTAAAATATATATATATATATATATATATATATATATATATATATATATATATATATATAATTTGAATTTGGTATTCTATGCTAGACCCTTAGTTACTCAATGACTATGTAGAAGTAGTAGAATAAAAGTGGATTCTAATAATATGATGATCACTGATAGAACCCTTTTGATGTAGTAAATGAGAGTTTGCGATGTGAATTTCAAGCTGATTGTCCTTAACGAATTGAGGTGATGTGTTTGTGGGTGAAATCCATGCTGAGGTGCATTGAAAATTATTTATCAAAGTAACTTCGTTGGTAGAGGAGTTGACTAGAGTATATTTTGTAGGGTCAGCAAAGTCGTTCTACAAATGTATGAATGATGTATTCGGTTTGAGCATAGCGTTGAAGTTGCCAATTTAAGAGAAATAAGTAATTGTGTTATGCGATGATTTGGAATCTCATGGTTTAAGAGAAGTTAAATGTAACACCCTGGCTATTCGGAAGCCAAGATGTCACGCAAAACTATCAAACTACTAAGAATAGCATTGACGAGGATCTAATAATCCTCATTTTATCTTTTGTCTATAATTCTTATTATGGGTAAATATGATGTCACATAGTCCCCAGAAGTACCCCTTATATCTATAAGGGAGAGGTCTAACAAGTGATTGTAAGTTCTTCTACAATCACCCCTATAGTCGTAAGTCTTGCTACGACTATATCATGGTAGTAAGTCTTTTTACGACCACTACATGGTCGTAAGTCTTTCCACGACCACTACATAGTCGTAAGTCCTTCTCGATGTTGTTACACAGTCGTAAGTTCTTCTACGACCGGGTAAACTCGACCACCTTATAATCAAACCTACTGGCGAGTGGGTCCAATTGATTAAGGAATCGAGCGGTCTACGCACTATTATTCCGCGTATTAATGGTGTGTAAATACCCCATTATCTCGGAAGATAATTGCGGGACGGCGTGAAGAAGCCGAGGCGCCGGTAATTATCGCCATCATGCGTCGTTACAGCATTAATTAGGCGCATCTCACGCGAGACAAAGCGGCTACTTCTTCACTACTATATAAGGGCATCAATCGAGAGGCAGAGAGGGGGACGGCGGCAAACAAGGGCTAGTCAAGTAGAAACATAAGCACTATTCCTGTAATAGTTTTAGTCCTTTCTTTGGATCATCAAGAATACCATACACAGGATTAGGGTTATTATTCTCTCGGAGAAGGCTGAACTGTCTAAACATCCGTGTCAATCCACTCTGCGTGATCTCATCCTTAGGAGACCCCGAATCAAATAATCTTTACGTAAGATCGGTTCTAATACACCGAGCGGTTGGCGCCGACCGTGGGGATCTTAGGTAATCTCTTGTCAACATACTCTTTTTCCAATCTCATGCAAGCATGGCGGGAGAATGGAGCGAGAGAAGCTGGTTCGACTTGGCGGTCTGTGACGTCGACATGGATGCGGTTTCGACTACGAGCCGAGTGATGCATCCGCCGATGGTGATGTTGCCTCGGAGATTATTCTCGAAACCATCCCATCAATGGAGTTGAGGAGGATCCTTATCCCCACAGCGTCGTCCAACAGAGGAGCCAATTCCCTCCAAGGACAAGGGTCAATCCGACCGAACCGCACCCGGGAGGACTCACGACACAATGAGAGTTTTCCTCTAAGTGTCCAAGTTCCCTTAAGCGGTCCAGGCACAGTGAGACAAGTCTGGAAGCCACCATTCGAGGACTCCACGGCATCTTGTGATCCTATCTCTCGGGGTAACTCCGAGAGATAGTGGGATCAAGCATGCTTTTCCTACGAATCTGACCGTCTCTCCGCAGATCTCATTTGCGGATGGAGCGATTATAACCGGAGTTCCCCTACGGAGGATTACTCCAAGTCGCGAGATGGTGTCTCTCGAGCACTCCTCAAGCGGGAGGCCTCAAGCGCGGTGAGAATCATCAGCGGAGGTCTTCGTCCTTCCCTCAAATCGAGTCAACCTCATGGAGGGCGAAATGAGAACCCTCCCGAAGATCACGCCTGCGCCTCCTCGTAGTAATGGCAAGGGAACCACCGTGACAGAGAGAACCAACACTACGATGAGCGAGAGAAATCCTCGACATTCTCGCACTCCGAGAAGGCCTCAAAGATCGGCGGGGAGGATTTTGAGGTCATCAGAAGAAAGAAAATTGCACCCCAGAAGAACACGCTGGGCGCATTCAATATCGATCCACAGGAGGTACAAGAACTCCGAACATCAACGACTTGCTTGAGAATCCCAATCAAGAGCTTGCTCGAGCGCCAGATCGATCTCTTTCTTTGAGGAGATTGCGCAAAGGCTTGAACTGTGATGACAAGGCGGAAGTACCTCGTCAACAACATTCGGTGTAGTCGTAGCAATGCGACTTCTTGACCACCGATCAATCGAATATTTCTGCGTAGGAATCGACACGGTCATAAGTCACATCGATCTCCTATTCGAGAAATACTTTTCGATCGGTGATGATCAAGTAGCCCTCAGGAGGTGATCAATCACTACTCGGCAAAGAAATTCTGCGGGTGGATTACGAGGAGTATTCCCCTCAAGAACCGAGACCTACAGCGAGCAGTCGACTGTTGCGGGTATCGTCGTATCGATCACTGGCGACATTAACCTTCTTTCCTACAAAGAAGGCGTCAAGAAGTAATTACGGATCTGGGCATTTTCGCCGACCTTGGCGAAGCGATTCGCCACCTCATTTTCGACCGGTGAACATGGAGAAATTTGATGGATCTCAAAATCCCATCGAGTTTCTTCAGATCTATACAAATTGTCGAAGCGGCGGGAGGAGGAGGAAAGCACGTAATGGCGAATTACCTTCCAAGCGTGCTCGAAGGATCCGCTCGATCGTGGTTATTAAACCAACCACTCGAGTCGATCTACTCTTGGCAACACCTCTGTGATCTTCTCGAGCAAATTTCCAAGGCACATACAACCGCATACGGAAAGGAAGGCGACTTGCCGGATCAAGCGAACAACAGCGAGACTTTGCGTCAATTCATCAAGCGCTTTAGTCAGGTTAAGTAACTCAATTCGGAAATTTCGACTCCTCTGTGATCGGGGCTTTTAAGCAAGGAGTCCGTAGTAGAAGAATAACGAGAGGATATTGCTAAATCCTCCCAACACCGTTCTTCGAACTCTTTGAGATGGCCGATCGATATGCAAGCGCTTCGAGGCGGTCAGTGGAATAACACTATCGATCGGAAACACACGCTCTTGAGAGCGGTGAGGTTAGTAAGGACAAAAAGCAAAAAGTCCAAGAAGAAAATAAAAGTCAAAAGCCACAAACTAGTGGTTTCAAGGAGGTTTTGGTAGTAAAGATAGAGAGCCCCAAACCACCAAGTCGAACCACGATCAAGGCAAAGGTAAGCATACGATCGTAGGAGCGACAAACCAAGATGGTGTCCTTTTCATAAAAGGAAGGACATGACCTCATAGCTGAGAGTTTTCCAAAGAAAGCTCGAGGACTACTACAAGCGGCAAGCACCGCTCCCTACTCGGCGGGTAGGACATACGAGTGGTCGAAGTCGTCGGATGATGAGGAGATGCCATTCCAAGATCCGCACCATACCGTTGAGCATATCTATGGAGGATCATCGGCATCGACTCAAGCGACAACAAAAGTGCTAGGACGAGAGGTAAATTCCATACATACTCCTCTTGTCAATAAATTACGAAGTGGTGGAAGTTACCATCTCTTTTGAGAAGGGCATTGCCCGATCACTATGAGTCGATCAGTCGATTTCGATTGTGGTCGAACCCACCATCAACAAGCTGTCGGGTAAATCGAGTGTTGGTTGATGGTGGCGATTCTTTGAACATATTATTTACCAAAGCCACGGATGAGATGCAAGTACCGGGACAAAGGTAAGGCGATGCGATATTCCTTCCATGGAATCGTGCAGGGGTCTTCACCAAACCCATTGGCCAAGTTTCTCTTCCTTTAACATTTGGCTCGCCAAGTAATTTCGAGACGGAAAGTCTCCTTTGATGTGGTCGATTTCGATCGGCATATAACGCCATACTCGGACGACCAACTTTGGCAAAATTCTTAATGGCTACTCATTATGGGTATCAATGTCTTAAGATGCGAGTCCCAAAGGTGATCACAATTCAATGTGACAAAAGATGGCGTATAGGCATGGCCGCCGATCCCTCGAGATGGTTGGTCAAATACCAACTCGAGATGAAAGTCGACCTTCGACTAGCAAGTCGAAGCCTAAAAAGCACACCAAAGCCGAGCGACCAAGTCAAAGAGGTTCCTCGGGCGCAGAGAAACCCTCGAAGATCTATTCGCATTGGGAGACTTCCGATCCCAAATAGGAAGGCGCCCTCATTACCTTCCTCAGAGCTACGCGGATGTCTTGGCGTGGCAAGCATCCGACATGCCGGAGTCCCAGGAGGTGATCGAGCACGAGGCTAGCTACGGCTGATAAAGTACCGTAAAACAAAATTACGAGATTTGCCTGATCGGCGAGATGCTATTAAATCGAATTGGATAAGCTACTTAAGGCGGGCTTTATAAGAGAAGTCAATCACCCAGTGGTTGGCTAACCTGTAATGGTCAAAAGTCAAGCGGCAAATGGCGTATGTGCGTAGACTTTCTTGATCTTAATAAAGCTTGTCCAAAAGATGATTTCCCTTTACCTCGTATTGATCAATTTGGTTGATTCTCTGCGGGTTGTGAAATATTGAGTTTTTAGATGCATATTCGGTTATCACGGATCAATATGTGTCTAAGCGATGAAGAAAAGACCGCATTCATTACTCCATTTGGTACCTTTTGTTATATCAAAATGCCATTTGGTCTAAAGAATGCGGTGCTTCTTTTCAACGCTTAATGCAATCGACTTTTTCATCTCAATTAGGTAGAATTTGGAAGCCTATGTTGATGACCTAGTCGTAAAAGCATTAAGAGACTTAATCATATCAGCGACCTACAAGAAACATTCGACAACCTCGAAAGCACCATTTAAAACTTAATCCGAGAGAAGTGTGTGTTTGGAATTTCTTCAGAAAATTGCTTGGATTCCTAGTATCGAGCGAGGAATCGAAGCAAATCTGAAAAAATAAAGGCCATCCTCGGATCGACCTCCAAACACAAAAAGGAAATCGAAACTCACTTTGGGTGCATGGCGGCTTTAAGTCGTTTCATCGCATGCGACTAGGAGAAAAGGACTACCTTTCTTTAAACTTCTCGAGGAGACATGAAGGTTTTGAGTGGTCGAGCGAGGCAAACATTGCCTTTGAGGATGTCAAGAGGTATCTTTCGAGTGCTCTGATACGGTTTCTCCAAAGCGGAAGAGGCGCTCTTAATTTACCTAGTTGCCACGCCACGAGGCGACAAGCGCGATCTTGGTCGTAGAGCGTGGCGTACAACGACCAGGTTTACTACGTAGCGAAGTTTTACGGGCCTAAGGGCGTTACCTCGAGTCCAAAACTTACGTATGCCCTCCTCATGTCTTGAGAAACTACGGCATTATTTTGGCGCACAAAATAGGTGTCGTCTGAGTTTCCTTTGGGAGCAATCCTCCATAATAAGGAAGCAATGGACGCATGGCAAAATGGTCGGTCGAACTTGGGAGTTCGACCTCCATTCGTGTCGACGGCCATAAAATCGGATCTTGGCGGACTTTGTCGCCGAATGGACAAATCTGAACTGTTGGGATCCCGATCTGATTCCACGAGCAGTGGATGATGTACTTTGACGGGTCACTTACTTTAAGTGGCTCGAGGGTGAGGTAGTCTGGTATCTCCTAGGAGAAACCTTAAAGTATGCCATACAATTAAACTTCGGGCCACTAACAATGTGGCGAATCGAAGGTTTGCTAGGTGGCATACGAGTGCAAAGCTCTCGATTCGTCGACTACTCGTGAGAGAGACTCTCAACTAGTCGTGAATCAAATTGGGAAAGAGTACGGTGCTCTAACTCAACAATGGCTCGGTACTTATCAATCGTAAGCTAGAAAAACATTTTTAGGTTTGAGGTACAATTTATCCCTCGAAAGGATAATTTCCTCATGAGACCAACTTGCTCGGATGGCTTCTTCCGATCCATAATACCAAAGGAGTTTTCTTGGAGCAACTCAAAAGCCGTCTCAGTCGAAGAACCGGAGACACCTCCTCTTGAGATGGCCTCATTAGATTACGAGGATACGGATGACTCCCATCTACGAGTATCTTTGCAAGGGTTCCGTGCAGAAGATGATCTTGAGCGGATCGATTATCCCGAAAAGCCAAAATGTATACTTTGGTTGAAGGAGTCCTCTATAAACGAGGAACCCAAGGGATACTCATGCGATGCATTCCGCAAAACGAAGGAATAACACTCCTTCACGATATACACAGTGGCATTTGTGGGACGCATGCTTCCTACAGAACATTAGTTGGTAAAGCCTTTCGACAAGGTTTTTACTGGCCTACAGCCCTGTACGATGCTAAAGAGGTGGTTAAAAAGTGTGTCCAGTGCCAATTTCATGGTAGACAGATACACCAACCAGCTCAAGCATTACAAACAATACCTCTTTCTTGGCCTTTTGCGACCTGGGGGCTCGATATCCTAGGACCGTTTCCCAAAGCTCCAGGAGGTTTCGAATTCCTTTTTGTGGCTATTGACACGTTCACAAAATGGATCGAAGCTGAACCTGTAACTGGGATAACAACGGAAGCAGCAAAAAGGTTCATGATGAGAAGCGTAATTAGTCGATTTGGAGTACCAAGTCGGATAATTACAGACAATGGTAAACAATTCGCAAGTGCAAAATTTCAGGAATTTTGCGACGAGTTGGGTACCAAGTTATGCTATATACATTGCACATCCCCAAAGTAATGGGGCGGTTGAGCGTGCAAGCGGCCAAATAATGCGAGAATTAAAACTCGAGTCTTGACCCGACTTGTTAGCGCTCGGGGCTTGGGTACAAGAATTACCTTCCATATTATGGGCGATTCGTACAACCACAAGTCGAGCAACAGGAGAAACACCATTTTTCTAGTGTTGGGCGAAGCCATGCTTCCTCGGAGCTAAAATGCGATCGACACGAGTTGAAACCTTCAACAACTCGGACCAGAACAACTTCGGCGGATGACATTAACCTACTCGAAGAGAGGAGAAACCTAGCCTTAATTCGTTCGGCGGTCTACCAACAAGCCTGCGCGAGATAGTATGATCGTAGGTCCAACCTCGCTGACCTTCTTTGTAGGTGACTTAGTATTGAGGCTCGCCAATCCAAGTCTAACAGGAATAAACTTTCCCTAAATGGGAAGGTCCTTACGATGGTCGAAGTAACTTCGGCGAGTCAGTCACGACTAGCAATGGAAGATGGGCGAGTTCTCTCAAACTCTTGGAACATCGACCGATTCACATAAATTCTATGTGTGACCGATTTTCTCAAGCAATAAAAGTCGAGTTCTTTCTACCTCTTTTTGCCTTATTTTGAGTAGTGCTTTTTAATCTTTCGACTATGATATGAAAACACCAGTTTTCTTTACTTGCGGCGAAAAGCGAGAAGCGTCATCTGGGCGAAACTTCTCCTCTCGCATGTGGTTACGCCCACTAGAAGGAATTTCAAGCATTGACTCGTTACTCATTTTCTTTGCCATTACAAAGAGCGGTTTCTATCGATCGAAATGTTCTCAAAGCCAACTCTCTCAATCTTAGTCTATTTTTTGATCAATTCAAAAATAATCTAAGTAGAGTACACTTTCTTACATTTGTTCGACCACCTTTGATGTACTCGATTTGTTTTAAGCGGTGAAGGAAGAGACACACCTAGTCGAAGTCTTTCCTCTCTGCATGTGGTCACGCCCACTAGAAGGAAACTTCCTAGCTATTGCTCGATCTCCTACTTTTGCTCTTGGAAAAGACTTATCGAAGTCCACCAAAAAGGACGAGCAATTACTAAAGTCCTCTAAGGCGTCATTTAACT
This sequence comes from Hsuehochloa calcarea, assembly GCA_036346395.1. Taxonomy (NCBI): domain Eukaryota; kingdom Viridiplantae; phylum Streptophyta; class Magnoliopsida; order Poales; family Poaceae; genus Hsuehochloa; species Hsuehochloa calcarea. The sequence continues at coordinate 18,313,085 of CM070602.1, read as the reverse complement.
CAAGTTCTTTGTTCTTGGTTCGATTAAACTAGTCGGAAATGAAAACATCACCTAGTCGAAGCCTTTCCTTTACGCACGTGGTCACGCCCACTAGAAGGAACTTCCTAGTGTCGAGTCGTTTTACTCTTTCGACCGATTAGCTTGACAACCGTAACAAAAGCTATAAGTTAAATAAACCTCTCTTTGTTTTGAAAACCGTTTCAAACACTATTTGTTTAGATTGTCTAAACAATCTAAGCAAATAGTCGGGGGCTAGGATAAAGTTATTAATTTGACTTCAATTCTTAGTCTTTCATTCGTTTATTATCTTTTGAGTTACTAACTACTCGACAAGATGATTTTCAGGAAATAAAGCGGATCATATATTACTCATCAACAAAATTATGCGCCTTACAAAGTAGTTACAAGATTACTCTGAAGGGGGAGAGCCTAGCTGCATTTCCTCCGCCACCTTTTTGCCAACTGACTGCATTTCCACAATCAGACGACTTGCCTCTGATTGAGCGATCGAAGTCGGCTTCGATTGGTTTAACATTAAGGCGGGGATCTTGAGCTTTAAGTTTCGCCAAAGCGTAACTTACTGCAGCTTCGACTGCCTCCTTATCGATTGATTTGATTAGCCTTGAGTGGTCACCATTTCTTGCAATTTTCCGACTTGTTCTCCAATAGTACTTGTGTGAGCGACTATAGTATCTTCTCGAGGAGTTTTCCCTCGAATGTAGCTCACTAAGCACATTGTTCAGAGAGTGATGTTGCCTTGAAGACTAGTCTTCATCGACTCCATCTCTGTTGGGTAAAAGTCGAAGCCTCGCGAAGCTTTTGTTCTCGACCACTTGTTACGAAAAGAATAATACGGTCAAACAAAAATACTTCTAGAGGAACATAACACAAAGATATTTGTAGGTAAAAGCATTTCTTACCTACTAATTGAGAATCAATTTCTTGACCTCTTCGCGATGGAAAGCAGCGATTTGACATGCTTTTGCTCCCACGCCTCGATGTCCTCTGCATTCATCTTAGCAATGCGGACGGACTCATTGCAGAATCAAGGTCTTTGCTTGGATTTGACCTCAAGGATTCTCAATTGGGCGCAATTTACGAACAAGGAATTGACATTAAAAAAAAAGCGATGAAAGGAAGAAAAGCCACGGATATAAGTATTCGAAGATACTTACATTCATAGTCGTCCTAGCAAGCGTTGAATATACAAAGTGCAGGTCTTTGCTGACTTATCTATCCTCGCAACTTTGTCCCACCACACCTTCTCAAGGCGCTCGTTATCAAAGTATTCTCCATATTGGGAATATCTTTGGGATGGGGGACTCGGTCACGAGATTTGTAAGCAGAAGACCCTACGACGGAGGCAGGACCAAAGAAGTCACCACAGAAGTCGAAATTTTCTCCTTCTGTTTCTGTAACTTCTCTTTGGGTAGGGGAAGGAACGCCTCCTACATTTTCCTTCCCAGTGGTGCGCAGTCGTTCACCACCTTGACCGAGAGGCTTCCACAGTTTGCCTCTGTTGTTTCTCGACATCGGCAATGATCGTGTGACCACCTCAATGATAATGGCCGCTACCTCAAGAGTCGTAGCTACAATTTTGCAGTGTGAGAGTCACTCTGGGAGTCTCGACTTCATCGGCCACCTGGGCCAAAGGTGATGCTTCGACCACCTCCATTGCTACCTCCCCAGTAACTGAAGGGATGGCAATGGACTTCTCAGTGGAAGCATTCCCGGGGGCTGAAGGAGTCGGACTGAAATAAAGAAAAGCAAATCAGGTTGTGAAAAAGAAAAAAGGTAAATGTCGTTCTTACACTTTAGTACATTTCACATACCTCTGCACTCTGGTCTTAACCAGGAATTTTGGAGCAATCCTCCCAACGGAGGACCTCTTCTTCTCCACGACCACGTCTGGTCGAGGTTCAACAATTGGCTCAGCTACGATCACGTCTGGTCGTAGAGTTGGAACAGGGACCAGGGCTCTGGTTCCCTGATTCTCTGGATGGACGAGATCAGTCTCGACCATTCCAGAAGCAGCACTGCCCTCAGCTGCAGGTTGTGCTGATGCTGCATCCTCCTTCATAAAAGACATAAAATCTTTCCAGTTCTCCCTTTCCAGTTGCTTAATAAAACTAGGAGTGGCACCGACTGCGAAAGATTCCGTGTCATAATAGAAGGGTACCTTAGCCTTGCGAGGTTTGCGCTTAAGAGGTTCATTGCTTCAACCTCCTCGGCCGGCGGGTGCGACCTCGGCCGGATACAACTACGGGTGCCGCGGTCTCAGAAAGTGCAGTCGAAAGACGAGCTCGAGCTGCTCCCCCTTGTCGGCAGATTTTACAAGTCGGCGTCTTTTGAGGAGGAGGCGAGCTTTGTCTTTCGACAACCCAGCGCCAATAGTCATCGAATGACTTCTTCGTCGTCTGACGATTTTCCATGCCTACTTTACGTAAAGCAAAGCGAAAAAGAAGAATCACTAATTAGTCGTAAGTTTTTTCTCGACTAGTACTAAGTCGTAAGTTCTTCTCGACTTTTTATTGATCGTAAGATATTCTCGATCACCATTAGTCGTAAGTATCTCCTCGACTATAAAGTCCTAAAGAAAGAATCGATTTTTGATTACCTTTGGCGATCCATCTTTTCATCTGCGGATAAAACCGCAGATGACTTGAGGAACCGCCCCTCGGGTGGCGGAGACTTCTCACAAATGAGTCGACGACTGAGTCAACCTCGGCTGTGAAAGATCGTGTAAGCAGATAAAAATATTAGACAAGGTTAAGAAAGACCAAGCGGAGAGCTAAATCGACAATTGCTTACCCTCCTCATAGTCTCGGTGGGGTCTCCTCTTCCGAGTACCTCCACATAGGAGATGCTCGTTTCTTGATGGGTGATTGGCTGTGTGATGAAATCCTTCACCACATGCCATCCGGTCAACCCTTCTTCCTTCAAGTCCTTAATAGCTTGAATATAAGGGCTAATCATTTGATATCTTGAGGTTGAGTCCCATGAAGATTTCTTTTCAGCGACCTTCCCCTCAAAGAAAGGTGTCTTCAGAGGTGACCTTCGGTAGAACCACCTCTTCCTCCGGCCCGACCACGAAGGCCGGGTAAAGCTCTGAATGTACTCCTTCGACTTGAGTCGTGGAGCTTGAGCCATGACTTAAGGCAATTCGGTTTGTCGAGCCATCCCATAATAATATTGGAGCAGCTCGAGATCATGGGAATCCTAGGTATGCCTCGCACGGATATACGAACACACTCAACATGGTAATGGAATTGGGACCTAAGTTCACGGTTCCACCCCAAAGTGTTCGAGTACTCTGTAAGAAAGGGTGGCGAGTAATCGAAGGCGCGCTCTGTCAATACGCTTGGAAGGCGATTTGCCCATTTTCCCCGATGGCGATCTTTGCCCGATAGCGGAATCCACTTCACGAGCCTTCTCAGGATCTTCCGACATCGACCAAGATCTTGATCTTAGCGCATCCATCTCCGATTCCTCCCATTCGAAACTCTCTTAGCCATTTAAGCGGAAGCAAGAAGTTTTTTGATTGGGTTGGCGGCGGAGAAGATGAAACCTAGTCGAGGACGGAGAAAGCAAGAGCTCGAAGAACAGCGGAGTGATTTGGGGGAAAAGTAAAAACCCAAGTCTACCTCCTGGTAAGTTTTTATAACCGCAAGATCTCCGCCGCTTCGGAAACCGTCTCGTCTATAGGTCTGTAGGAGTTGGTTGTACCGCCGAACCGCTTCATCGGACAAGTCTGTGAGAGCGATTGCAATTCCCGGATAGTGCGCTCGAGAAAAATTAGGTGCGTATTGTCACCCCCAGGCGAAATTACATTCTTGACCAAGTATTTCTGGTCGAAAGAAGTATCAATCGGAAGGGCTTTTTCTCCGATTCCCCTACTACGACCACCAGACGGTCGTAGGGGTTTTTACGACTTTTTGATAGTCGTAAGCAATCTTCACGATTGCAATCGCTTCGGGAACCGTCTCATCAACAGATCTGTAGAGATTGTTTGCAATTCCCCAGACAGTCTGTTCGGGAAAGTTAGGTTCGTTTTATCACCTCCAAGTAAAATTACTTTCTTGACCAAATCTTTCTGGTCAAAGGAAGTATCAATCGGAAGAGTTTTTCCTTCGACTATCTTTCTACGACATGTTCATGGTCGTAAGTCCATTCTGAAGCCTTTACCAAGTAAGTTACTTTCACTTGAAATTTGGGGGCTAGATGACGAGGATCTAATAATCCTCATTTTATCTTTTATCTATAATTCTTATTATGGGTAAATATGATGTCACATAGTCCCCAGAAGTACCCCTTATATCTATAAGGGAGAGGTCTAACAAGTGATTGTAAGTTCTTCTACAATCACCCCTATAGTCGTAAGTCTTGCTACGACTATATCATGGTAGTAAGTCTTTTACGACCACTACATGGTCGTAAGTCTTTCCACGACCACTACATAGTCGTAAGTCCTTCTCATTCGTTACACGGTCGTAAGTTCTTCTCGACCGAGGTAAACTACGACCACCTTATAATCAAACCTACGGCGAGTGGGTCCAATTGATTAAGGAATCGAGCGGTCTACGCACTATTATTCCGCGTATTAATGGTGTGTAAATACCCCATTATCTACGGAAGATAATTGCGGACGGCGTGAAGAAGCCGAGGCGCCGGTAATTCTGCCATCATGCGTCAGTTACAGATTAATTAGGCGCATCTCCGCGAGACAAAGCGGCTACTTCTTCACTACTATATAAGGGCATCAATCGAGAGGAGAGAGAGGGGCGACGGCAAACAAGGGCTAGTCAAGTAGAAACATAAGCACTATTCCTGTAATAGTTTTAGTCCTTTCTTTGGATCATCAAGAATACCATACACACAGGATTAGGGTTATTATTCTCTCGGAGAAGGCTGAACACATCTAAACATCCGTGTCAATCCACTCTGCGTGATCTCATCCTTGGAGACCCCGAATCAAATAATCTTTACGTAAGATCGGTTCTAATACAGAGCAAGCATTAAAATTTGGATTATCTGATTCAATCAACAATAATTTTAAAGAATGACAATAAGCGATCACGATTCATGGAAAAGAATGGATAAGCAGATATAATACCACGAGCAGTCAAGCAATACCAAAGTTGGATTATTACAAATGGAAATTTATTTAACAAGTTGGCTTGGTGAAAGGTAATAATAAATTACGGTTGGATAAAAGTGAAGTGTAGTGTGCGAACTACCCCACCAAATCATCTTGTCGTCCTCCTCAATTACCTAATTAAAACATACAAAGCAAGGGTGAGTCGAAGACTCGGCAAGTACTAAACAAGAATAACCAAGCATGGAGTGGACAACACAATTGGTTGAATTACGAACAATTATTGGAACACATACATGTATGTATGGAATGAATACATGAATGGATGAAATGTAAGAATGCATTGAAGGTATGGACTTATCGATTGCATATCTGCAGTATAGCGAGTGATACACCGTCGGTGTTCACTTAAGCCCGTACTTCACAAAGTACGGGACCCAATCACCGTATGAAGAGCGTTTCATGCGGGTGTCCAAGTTGCCACATTGGAATGGTGGTCAACACTACCCACATTGGAATGGTGGGTTTTCAAATGCCCATCTTTGGAATTGATGGGTCTTTCAAATGCCCATCTTTGGAATTGATGGGACTTACCAAAAGAATCCATACGTGGTCATAATGAATTTTATGAATGAACATGATGATTTCTCATGGTATGAATGAATATCACACATTAGTGGAAAAGACACATGGCATTCAACAACATGTGTAAACAAGTATGAGTATGCATTCCCACACAACATAATATATCAAGAATGCCACACAAGTTAGTTGCATGTAATGGAATGCAACAACTGAAATGAATGTCAATTCTTTAATCACATGAATCATCTTCTTGAAATGAAATAAACATCAGGATGGATAAAAAAAGGCATTCACAATTTATCCCAACATCAAGCAAACAATTGGAAACATCACCAAAGCGGCATAGGGTACTTGCCTTAGCGATGTGGCGTAATAGGAGGACACGAAGATGCCCCTCCACTCACCGCCTCACCGTCTACACAAATGTATAATCGAAATAAGAATAACAAGGTATGACATTGCTACAAGAGCCCTTCCATCCCCTCTATCTCTCCCACACAAACAACGGGAACAATTTTACCAAGTTTACCCAACAGCCCGATTACCGCTAAACTGGCAGCGATACTAGAAAAATCACAATTAATTATCTGTAACTCCAAAAGACCTGAAACCAGTGCTCACTGAATCTTAACAGATCAGGCTACAAAACATTAGTTGGCAGAATCCCCTGATTCGGCCAAAACAGAGGGCTAATTAACAGCTAAACACAACCCATCTACGTCTGTCCAGAATACAGATCAGAGATAAAGAAAATGGCGTAACTTTCACCCTATTAATCCAATGAGAATGATTCTTATCAGCTTGGAAAGATAATTTTAAGGGCTAAAATAACTTAGTTGGGTGAAGGTTCTGATTCGGCCCCTAATTTGAACAAAACAGAGGGACAAACCTACTGACCTCAGTTTTCGGACAGATCGGACAGTTCGTAATCAAAAATTCATATCTCCCAAACTACAGATCGTATTTTCCTGATCTCGGTGCCAAAAGAAAGTTAACGTTCCCAGAAATAAAACTCTAGAAGGGCAAAACCCCAGATTCGGCCTCTACAGTAGTCTAAACAATAGATGAAAACACTAATATTTTTCTGCCCAGAATTCAGAACAGTGGTAAAGAAAATATCATAACTTTCATTATACAGATCCAATGGAGATGATCTTTATCAGCTTTGAAATATAATTTAAATGGCTATAATAACTTATTCGGGTGGAGGTTCTGAAAATTCCTCTAACTAAATCAAAACCTAGGATCAAGCCGACAGATCCTTCTCGTCAGACAGACAGAACAGCGCGCACTAAAAAAAATCATATCTCCTAAACCGTAAGGCGGAATCATGTGATCTCGGTGGCTATGGAAATCTAAGAACAATACCTACAACTTTCTAAGAGATGGACAGGACAGAAAACGAACGCATCTTACCCCAAATCGACGTACAAGGAGGTGCACAGCAAGGGGGAAGGGGGGGCGGCGGCTCCAAAGGGAGGACATGGGCCCCTCCTGGGCCGTGGCCCAGGCCCAGGTTGCCGTGAAATCACAGAAAACCCCCCGGTGAAAAGATGATTCTGGTTTTGCGATTAGCTCCCTCTTCCGAAACTTCTTCTAATAAGCCGAATCACCTTCGGGGTATTACATTAAATTCTTAAAAGAAAGAATGAGAAAATGATATTTACTTGGGTATTGAAATACTCTCTTGATTCTTATTTGAGCTATGTGTTTATGACGTGTGTCTTTCATAAATTGAGTTGCCTTTAGGTTGGCATGTGTGGTTCTTACCAGTTCGGAAAGAATAAAGGAAATGATTGATTTGGATATTCGAGTGATCTCTCCTTTGGCTTTATATGGTGTTTATTTGCAAACTGGTCACTTGGGAAGAGAAAAAGATTTATTGATGAATCTTTCGATTTTGGATTGGATCCTTTTGGAGGGAATTTGGTTATGATTTAGTTGTATTGTGAATCATTTATTTTCAGTTTGGTTTTGCTTGTAAAAGATTTTATTTAAAACGAGTTCTGTGTGCGTCTCTGGTTAAAGGAGGTGCTTCTTGTTTAGGTGAATACATCGATTGAGAGATGGAACAAGAGTTCCGTGTGTTAGGTGCAGGTTGTATAGTTTGGTTTTGGAAGTTGCGAGGATTTTAGAAGATGACGTATCACTAGGACCGTCTCTAGACCTGGTGCTCGGTGTAGAATTTTAGTCATCGGATTTTAGATGTTCCGTATCAGTTACACCGTATCAGTTACGTTTGGCCATAAAGCAATGAGGTGATGTGGATGGGGTTGAGGACTCATCATTGTCGGAGCTAGAAGTTGAGTATTCTTCTCCTGATGTCTATTCTTCTACACAATCATCCTTGGTTTAGATGGACATTTCATAATGATCTTGAAGATGTGTCCATATCTCATGAGCGTTCTTGAGATTGCATACTTCATTGAACATCTCTACACTCAAAGCACTAAATAAAGCGTTAATTGCTTGAGCGTCTAGATATGAGCATTTCTCTTCCTCAATAGTTGGAGCAAGAGGATCCTTTGGAGGAGAAAAAGCCACATCTACAATTCGCCATATTTTAGGGCCCATGGCCTTAAAGTAGCATGGTATGTAGATATTCCAATAAGCATAATTTGTGCTGTCAAATAGAGGTGCTTCATCTAGGTACACTATATCACTAGTGGGTATCCTTTACTCTCTAGACGGTTAAGTATAATAAAATAAGAGACCAAGATCTGATACCAATTGTAAGATCGAGGAGGCCGACTAGAGGGGGGTGAATAGGCGGTTTTAAAAATCTTTTGGCTAAAACTGATTTCTAATGCCGAACAGTAAGCCAAATCAGTTTTGCACAATTAAGGTCTAAAACAATTAGTACCACTAAGTGCACCAACAATATAAGACTATGTCAATGATAGCAAATATACAAAGACATGAAAGCAATTTAATTCTAGGAATGTAAATTGAACAAGATAAATCACTAGAGAGCAAACCACAAAGACACAAGGACTTTTTATCGTGGTGTTCGGAGACTTGTTGGTCTCCCCTAATCCACGTTGAGGTAAGCCCAAACTAATTGGATCGGCTCCACGAATTAAGCCAAACACCTCAATTCCACTAGTGGTAGCTCTTTCCCGCTCCGGGTAGGTGAGCTCCAACATTCACAACATGCCGGGCCTCTTCACAATCTTCTTTGAAGAGATCACCAGACACGATGCCTCGAACGCCATCTAGGAGTCGGCAAACTCCAAGAGTAATAAGTCAAGCCCCTTGCTCGACTCTCACCACGTGCAACGAATGCACAAGCTCAAGTGGATACGAAATCCAATTCAAGATGCAACACATGCAACTAGAAACCTGTCTCCTTGCTCACAAGGTGCAACACAAGCACAATTGAGAGGAGAAGCTCACTACTAGCTCAATAGAATGAAATAAAGTATCAAAGGTTATTTAACAACCGACCAAGGGGGTATTTATAGCCTCACCGCCGAAAGTAGCCGTTACGACCACTTTCTTGGAAAAATCAGGATTTGCAGTAGTATCGCCTTTGAAAACCCGGTACTACCAATTTTCGGCTCAACGGCCAGAAGAGAAGCATTTAATGCTCTGAACTAGCCTTTACACATAAAGTTGCGGTACTACCGCCAACTAAAAATTGGTACTACCGCATCGTGGTTGTACCGCTTGGCTAGAATGGAGCTACCGTTTTCCAGAGCTCAAGAATTCTCAAAAACACCTTCTCTGGAAAACTCATACCGCCAAGTAAATATCGGTACTACCGCACTCCAGTAGTACCACTCAAGAGAATGCGGTCATACCGATTTAAGGGAGATCAAAACTCCTCAAAATACGCTCTCTGTAATATACATACCGCCACATAAATATCGGTACTACCTACTAGCGTAGTACCGCAGCTGAAGTGCGGCCGTTTCGATTTTCAGAGAGTATCAAACCACTCGACCTGCGGTAGTACCGCCATACATTTTTGGTACTACCGACCTGCGGTAGTACTGCAGTTGAAATGTGGTCATTCCGATTATCAGAGGGATTCAAAACATCTGAAAAACATACTATCTGGAAAATACGTACTGCCAAGCAAATATCGATACTACCGACTTGCGGTAGTACCGCTTTTCAACATCAGTTATACCGTTTTTCAAAATAGTCTTCCAGAAGCTCAAATCAAAGCAATGCATGAACCCTGACAATTTACAAAACACATTTGCAAACTTAGATCATGCAATAAGGAGTAGGTACATAGACTTCAACTATTTGCAAAACACGTTTGCAAAGTATAGTCACATACTATAAGGATTAAATGCATGAGCCTCGACTATTTGCAAAACACATTCGCAAATACTAGCATCATGCCGTGGTGAGGTAAAGCAAGCAAGATTGAGCTATCAACACATGATGAAACTCAAGCTACTAGGCAAGACCCCTCTTAATAGTACGTCAACTTATACTAGAAATCCGGTCCCCCAACCAAACACTGAGACCGGTAAAAGACTAGGAACACATCCTTAGCCCTAGCTAGTCATACCTTTGCTTTGTAATCCTCTTGAAGCTTGATGACGCACATCTTCACTTCAAGTCCGGGTCATTGACTTGAATATCATCAACGCATGATGATCTTCTTCATTTCGGGACCTTGTCTTGATGCCCATCAACACATGATGATATTCTTCATCCCGAATCTTGACTTGAATATCATCAACACATAATGATCTTCTTCACGTGCCCTCTATCAACACATGATGTGTCTTCTCTTGACTTGATGATCAACTCATGATCATCTTCTCGTCGAGATTTTGATATGCATCAACACATGATGTACTCTTCACTTGACTTCCATCAACACATGATGGATCTTCTCTTGATTTGATGATCAATTCATGATCATCTTCTCTTTGAGATCTTGATATGCATCAACACATGATGCATCCTCTTCTTAAACCTTGACTTGATGATGATCAACTCATGATGTCATCCTAAGTCATCATCATCATCATGGAACTCAACCTATTTCACCAACTCATGTCAAATGTTAGTTCCACAATGTGATTGTCATTAATTACCATAACATACCATTAACTCATAATGATAGGTCAAGGTACTTCAATCTTTCCCTCTTTGGTAATTGATGACAACATCGTAATTACAAATAATTGAATATAAGAACATATGAGTATATATGAACTACACAAGTTTTATATACTCAAGGGTATGTTTCAAAGTAGAGATCCCAAGTATATGTGGATAAAGAAATATGGGTCAATACTAATGAAACCACAAAACATAGAGTGAACTCCATCTAAATGTGTGCATACATTAATGTGTAAAAAGAACATATGCACACATTCAAGTTAGACTTTTAGTGGAGTTCAACCTTTATTTTGGATCCGAGGAATGCAACAAAATATAATAATTTGATGTCAAATGCATACTTCTTTGATTTGCACTTTTTCATCCAAGTAAGACTACACAATAGGTATATCAATAGAAGTGTTAGTATCACATATGGATTTATCATTAGTCACCAAAATACTCCATTAACTCATAATGACGGGTCTAGATTCTTCAAAGTCGACGCTAGAAAGTTCCTTCTAGTGGGCAAGACCATATGCAGAGAGGAAATACTTCAACTAGATGATGTTATCTTCCTTCAACCAGTGTAAAGAAAACCAAGTTGTAAAAAATGATAAAAAAATCATCGAAGCATTGCTCAATGTAAAACAATAGAGATTAGAGAAAACATAAACTTTATTGAGAAAGTAAGGTTACACATAGAATTTGCGCAATTAGTCGATATTCCAAGAGTTAGAAAGGATTAGGCCATCTTCCATTGCAAGTTGTACCGAGTCTAGTCGCGTAATTTCGATCACTGTGTAAGAGCCTTCCCACTTGGGAGAAAGTTTGTTCCGATTAGAGATTGAATCTTTTTCAATACCAAGTGACCCACAGTAAGGCTGCGAGGCTAGACCTTACGATTGTAGTATTTGCGTAGGGCTTGTTGGTAGACTCCCGAACGAATTAATGCTTGATTCATTTTCTCTTCGAGTATGTTGATATCATCTGCTCGAAGTTGTTCTTGGCTAGATATGTTGTAATTTCCGTCCTTTGTCGATCGAATCTTTAGTTCTGGTGGAAGCATGGTTTCAACCCCAAAAAACTAGGAAAAATAGTGTTTCACCTGTAGCCCAACTAGCAGGCGTGCGAATTGCCCATAATACTGAGCGTAATTCTTTTACCCAAGCCCTAAGCGCTTTATAAGCTGGTCGAAGACTCGAGTTTTGATTCCCGGTATAATTTGGCCATTCGCTCTTTCGACTGCCTCATTGCTTTGTGGGTAGGCGACAAAGGCATAACATAGTTTGGTACCCATCTCTTTGCAAAATTCTTGGAATTTTATGCTCAAAAATTGTGTACTATTATCTGTAATTATTCGACTTGGAATACTAAATCGAGTAATTACACTTCGCATCATAAACCTCTTCGCTGCTTCCATTGTTATCCCAGTCATATGTTCGGCTTCAATCCATTTGTGAACATATCAATAGCCACAAAGAAAAACTCGAATCCTTCTGGTGCTTTTGGGAATGGTCCTAGGATATCATGACCCCAGGTTGTAAAAGGCTAAAAGAGAGGCAGGGTTTGTAATGCCTGAGCCGTTTGGTGTATTTGCCTGCTTTTTAATTGGCATTGTATACACTTTTTAACCAACTCATTGGCAGCATGGATGGCTGTAGGCCAATAGAAATCTTGTCGAAAGGTTTTTCCAACCAGTGTTCTATAAGAAGCATGAGTTCCACAGATGCATCCATGTATTTCGTGAAGAGGATTTAATCCTTCTGTCTACGATGTATATCGCATGAGAACCTCTTGAGTGCCTCATTTGTAGAGGACTCATTCGACCAAAGTATATATTTTGACCTTGCAGGATAAACGATCAGCTTCAAGATCATCAGTGGGTACTGTACCATTCTAAAGATACTCGTAGATGAGATTCATCCAAGTATCCTCGTATCCCAGAGAGGCTGTCTCAATAGGAGATGTCTCTGGTGTTTCGACTAGAGGCGGCTTCTGGAGCTATTCCAAAAAGACTCCTTTTGGTACTTGTGATCGGGAAGAAGCCATTTGAGCCAACTGGTCAGCGATGAAATTATCATTTCGAGGGATATACTGTACCTCAAAACCGAAAAAATCAAGCTTCCTGACTTCCGATAAGTACCGATACATGATTGGATTAGACTATTGTACTCTTTTCTGAGCTGATTCACGACTAGTTGAGAGTCTCCTATCACAAGTAGTCGTCGAATTCCTAGTGCTTTCGCTGCTCGTATGCCAGCCAACAAACCTTCAGATACGCAACTTTGTTAGTGGTGTTTAATCTCCAAGTTCAACCGACCATTTTGCCATGCATCCATTGCTTCCTGCTCGAGGACCTCTCTTAAGGAAAGTCGAAGACACAATTAACTTTGCGCCTAAAAATAATGCCCGATTTCCTTGAAAACATGAGGAGGGTATATAACAGTTTTTGGACCTGAGGATATCGCTCCTTAAGCCCGTGTAAAACTTTACTTACGTAGTAAACTGGTCGTTGAACGTTTTCACGTTTGGCAACCAGCACTATGGTCACTACCTGTGGCATGACAGCTAGATATATTAAGAGCACCGGACAAACCAAAACAAGATCACTCGTAAGATACCTCTTCACATCCTCAAAGGTATTGTTTGCCTCCTCTAACCATTCGAAGCCCTCATATTTCCTTAGAAGTTTAAAGAGAGGAAGTCATTTTTCTCCCAGTCGTGCGATGAAACGACTTAAAGCCGCCATGCATACTGTAAGTTTCTGGACTTTTTTCTTTGTGGTAGGAGGGTGTATTTGTTGAATGACCTCTAACTTTTCAAGATTTTCTTCGATTCCTCGTGCAGAAACAAGGAATCCAAGCAATATTCTTGAAGAGACTCCAAACACACACTTCTCAGGATTGAGTTTCAAATGGTGTTTTATGAGGTTATCGAATGTTTCCTATAGATTGGAAATATGATTAAGGCGCTTGATGCCTTGTACAACCAATTCGTCCACATGGGCTTCCAAATTTTGGCCTAGTTTGAACAGAAAAGGTCGGTTGCGTCAAGCGTTGAAAAGAAGCGTCATAATTTTTTTTAAACTAAATGACATTTTGACATAGGAAAATATTCCAAATGGCGTAATAAATGTGGTCTTTTCTTCATCATCTAAACACATACTAATCTGATGAAAACTAGAATATGCATCTAGAAAACTTAATATTTCACAACCTGTAGTAGAATCAACCAACTTATCAATACGAGGAAGTGGGAAATCATCTTTTGGACAAGCTTTATTGAGATCAGTAAAGTCTACACACATGCACCACTTACCATTAGACATTCTAACCATTACAGGGTTAGCCAACTACTCTGGGTGGTCGACTTCTTTTATAAAGTCTGCTTTAAGCAGCTTGTCCAATTCCGATCTGATAGCATCTAGTCGATCAAGTGCAAATCTTCATAATTTTTTACGGGTTTCTTGTTAGGACGTAGAGCTAGCATGTGCTTAATCACCTCCCTGGGGACTCCGGGCATGTCGAATGCTTACCACGCAAAGACATCTGCATTAGCTCAAAGGAACGCGGCGAGGGTGTTTTCCTATTTAGGGTCAGAAGCAACCCCAATGCGAACAGTCTTTGAAGGCTCCTCTGGGTACAGTAGAACTTCTTTAACTTGATCATTCGACTTTGGTGCAGGCTTCGATGTAGGCCATCTGCTTGGTCGAAGGCTGATCTTTGCTTGGTTTTCGAGTTGGTATCTGACCAACCATCTCGAGGGATTTTCGGTCGCATGTAAGCACCATCTTTTTATCACAATGGAATGTGGTTACTTCTTTGGGACCTGACATCTTAAGACGTTGATAACTATAATGAGCAGCTATTAGGAATCGTACCAAAGTTGGTCGTCCGAGTATGGTATTGTATGTTATGTTGAAATCGACTACATCAAAAGAGATTTTTTCTGTCCTGAAGTTGTTTGGAGAACCAAATGTTACAGGAAGAGAGCCTTGGCCAATAGATTTGGCTAAAGACCCTAGTACGATCCCATGAAATGAGTATCGTGCAAGTTTTACCTTGGTCCTATGCACTTGCATCTCATCCAGAGCACTTATAAACAATATGTTTAATGAACTCCCACTATCAACTAACACACGATTTACTTAACAGTTGTTGATGGTAGGCTCAACCACGATCAAAAATCGACCTGGTCGAGTAGAAGGGATTGGACAATCACCCTTCTCGAAAGAGATGGTGACCTCCGATCACTTCGGTAATTTATTGACAAAAGAAGGGTCAATGGAGTTTACCTCATGCTCGATAGCCTTGAGTTGTCATTTTGACTAGTATGGTGAAGATCCTCCATAGATGTGATCGATGGTGTGCTTTGGATCTTGAAATGATATCTCCTCGTCATCGCTCAACTTCTACCTTCTCGAGTGTAGAGAGAGGTCCTTTGCCGGTGTAGTAGTCTTCGAGTTTTCGTTGGAAAACTCGGCAGCTGCGATGGTCGTGTCCTTCCTTTTTATGAAAAGGACACTATCTAGGCTTGTCATTCTTCCGTTTAGGGAGTTTGCCCATGCCCTAGTCGGAGTATGGAATGGAGCCTCAAGTCTCTTTATCGCTTACAGTTAAAACTTCTTTGGAGCTATTGACTTGAGGTTTTTGGCCTTTGTCCTTACTCTTGGACTTCTTTACCTTTTTATCCTTCTTCTTGCTACTTTCGTCTGCTTTTTGAGTATCTTTATCATCTCGATCGATGGTTCTGTTCCACTCGACCGCTTCTGCAGCAATTGCATATCGGTCGACCATCTCAAAAAGCTCATCAACAGTAGCCAGAGGATTTAAAGCGATGTTCTCTGTGATCCTTCTACTGCGGACTCCCTGCTTAAATACCCTGATAATAGAAGAATAAAAAACCTCAGGTATAGAGTTGCAAACCTGACTAAAATGGCTGATGAACTGACGCAATGTCTCATGGACATTCTGTCTCATTCTGTGCAGGTCATCCTCTTTTCCGGGACGGTTGTAGGTGTCCTGGAAATTGGCCAGTAGTAGATTACAGAGATGTTGTCATGAATAGATTGACTCATGTGGTTGGTTTAATAACCACGACCGAGCAGATCCTTCGAGCACAGTAGGAAGGTAATTTTCCATAACATGCTCTCCTCCCCTACTGCCCGAACAACGGTCGTATAGACTTGAAGAAATTCGATGGGATTTTATGACCCATCAAACTTCTTCATGTTCACTGGTCGAAACCACGATGACTAGCGAACTACTCGATGGTCAGGTGAGAACACCCGACATCCGGTAATAATATCATGATGCCTTCTTTGTGGGAATGAATGGTAGATATCACCAGGTGATTGTACATGACGATACCTAGTGGCAGGAGGACCTGATCTATGATAGGTCTCAGTCATACGAGGGTAATACTCCTCGTATTCCATCTGCTATTGCAGATTCCTAGGTAGAAGTGGTGAACGATCACCTCCCCTAGAAGCTTGTCTGTCTTTCGATGTTCAAGAACTCTTCTCCTATGGGAGTTGTGGTTAGGAGAGCGACCGGACCTGTTGTCGTGCCATTCTCCATGAGAAGAGTTATTCAAATGATTGGTGTTCGATGGAGTCGTTCCGGTACGACTACCAGAATGATGTCTGCGAGTTTGCTCAAACCTGACCATTGCGCCTCGAAGCCTTCGTGCGATCTCTTCAGCGAAGAGGTCTTAGCTTGGCGCTCGTCCAAGGTCTTGAGTTGGATTCTCGATCAGGTCATTTATGCATTGAAGTTCTTGAGCTTCTTTTGACCGATATTGAATGCACCCAGGTAAAGTTCTCTGGGATGCAATTCTGCTCCTCCGGATGGTCTCGGGATCATCCACATCTGAGTTTGCCTCAGTGGAGCTCGATTACTTCTAGGATTTCTCCCACGCTCATGAAGGTGGTGATCCTGTTCATTACCTGAGGCGTCCTCGCTATTACCACGAGAGCCCGAAGTAAGTGAGTGATGAGAAGTATCCCTAGTCCTACCTCCCAGAGAGAAATTAGGATCTGAGTGGAGGACGAAAACCTCCTGGATATCATTTCCACTTGCGTCAGAGCCATCCTGGCTTGAGGAGTAGTCGAATGACAACACCTCGTGACTTGTAGTAATCCCCAAGAAGGGGAATTCTTGGTTATAACCGTCTCCAATTGAAGTTGAACATTACGAAGGTAACCGAAGGGTGACGATCAGGCTCGACCACACACTTTGTAGGGGTAACCGAAGGGTGACGATCACCAATTGCTGGTTGAGTCTTGGAATGATGGATTCCGGGACTTGTTGTGCGAGATCGGACGGAGAACCATCGCGATGCTCTGTACTTGTCTTGATGCAGTTCTGATCATGGTCGGATGGACCCTTACCCTTTGAGGAATCTGGTTGCTCATCTGGACGTAATGTTGTGTGGGGAGAAGATCCCTCATCAACTCTATATGTGGCATGGTCTCTTGAGTCTGGTGAAAGATCCCTGGGTGCAGCATTACCATCAGACGAAATAATACTCTGCTCGTATGCGTAGCAAGTATCCATGTCGAGTTCTGCGTAGTTGGCCAAATCGAATCAATTCTCCTCATTCCACTCTCCTGACATGAAAGCATCAGAGTTGAAACAAGAAAATAATAAGAGAACTTGCTGAAAAGGAATCACCGAAAACTCCCCACGGTCGGTGCCAATGTCGATGATCTAGTAGTGATCTTACGAATGAATATTTAGGGATCTCATAGAATTAGAACCACATAGAGAAAGATACATGGATTTAGACAGGTTCATGCCTTCTCCTGAGAGAATAACAACTCTACTCCTGTGTTGATGTATTAACTATAATCTTTACAATCGGGAAGAAAACTAATGCTTAATGTCTCCTCCTGAGTTGCCCCAATGTCCGCTGACTTTTGTCTTTATATAGCACATGAAGAGGTGACAGTTACTCCAGATCAAAAGCCACCTCAACATTTGATGTAATGCACATGTTGATGAATGTTATTGTCGGAGAGATGACACCCCACGTCGCCTGACAGTTATCATCAGAGACCGAGACGTAGTAAATGCAGTTGTACCAGAGGATAATGACGTATACTAACTACTCTGTATTTATTTACACAGCGTATAAAATTAAAATTATAGAGTGATCTTAATTGATATAGCCGTAGAAAAATTTAGTCGCTTAACGACTTAGGATCGTAAGATATCGTAGGATGATTTACGACATACTTGCGATCGGCGAAGACCAATATCAGGAACATGAAACCGATGCGTCCTCGACATCGCACTAAAGCTTGTACTAGTCGTACTTGCCTAGTCAGAAAGAAATATATTATCCAAGCTGAGGCGGACTAGTAGTGGGGCCCACACGGACAACGCATCTGATCCAAACACGGTAATCTAGGAGGGAACTGGCGTAAAATTCAGGCAATTTGTTTGCTTCTCCGTAAGCTTTTCCGCAGTAGCTCATCTGGAAGGCCTACTTATTTGCACATCGAACTAGCTTCTTCCTAGGCGCCAGCCGTTGGATCATGGCGCTCACAAGTCAGTCTGGCCTTCTTCCTTGGTCGGTTGGTCCCAGCCGTCGGACACTCGATCAAACAAACCCAAAGGGACAGCACGCACGGGGGCAGGAGACCCGGCAAAACGGATGGCGCTACGCCGCTTACGTGATAGCGGCGCCTACTCCCGTATTTGTCCCTGTCCCCCGACGTCAGGCGAGGCCGGGTGGCATGCCATCCGTTGTCCATGCCAAGTTGGAAGAAGACGCCAAACCGATAACACATTTCTGCATTGTCGACAACACGAAGAACACCGATTGCCATTACACCGCTCAAGCTTATCCTCTCCACATCCCACATACACGGAGCTGTCAACTGCAAGTGACCCTAAACTCAGGTGACTATGCCAAGACCGACAAATTCGGTCGAGGCCAACAAATTAAACCTATGCCAGCCTAGGCTGGTCTGGCACTTGACTAACCACCGGTTCTCTATAACCTTACACTTACTCTTACCATGGTGAGCACTGAATAATAATCGAATAAAGAAAAGATGTTACATTGTTGCTGATGTTAATTGAGGACCCGGCCATCATGTGCCCCAGAAGGCCACAACAGATACCACGGAATGGCAATGTCCGACGCCAGAAACTTTAGCTGTACAAGATCTCCAGCAGCACCTGTCAGATGATGGTGGTGTCAATGGTTGTGGAAGTTGTGGGTTCATGGCTACGCAGCGTTCCTGTGGCTTGGCCTTAGTGCCTTAGCGAAGAAGCTGCGGAGCTCCGGGATGATGCGCTGGATCAGCTGGGGGAAACTGCATGGCAAAATGGCAAGTTAGAAGAATTTTGTTACCTAAAGCGCGTTAGATAATGCACCCATGTGGTGGCCCTATATCAAGGTTTATTAGGGAGAGAAGATACCCAGGTCTGGTGCAAATCTTCTCAAACTGCTCCAAAATAAACAACACACATGTATGCCTCAGTGACATGGCATGAAATGCTTCGGATAAGTCATACATGTCAGAGACGTTATCTAAATTCACGTCCTGCAAGGCCAAAATATGCATTAAGTCAGATGTAATCAGCAGTTTAAACAAAGAACATAGGAGTAACTTCACTAATCACCTGCACAATTGTATATTCACAGAGGCGTTTGAGGCCTTCTAACAGATACTGATCGGCAGCTCTAAGAAGATCCTGAGCAATATCACTGGTTACCTCCACTGATCCTGTATAGATAAATCTGCATAAACCAGATAGGATGTTTTCAAACTTCAATTTAGCAGGCATTGACTCAAAAGAAAAGGAAACAATACAAATGCAGATATTTGAAGTTTTGAACCAAACAAGAAGTAAGAAACCTCATTGACTTACTGACCTCATCATGAGTTCGAACACGTCCCACCTGATATTTGGAATTTCTATGTCTCTTGCATCCTTTTCCTGGTTAAGAAAACAGCATTTGAGTTGAGACACAGTGAGATTCTTTGAAAGCTGAAAAACTATTTACAACAGGGAATTTTTCAACTAGGAAACAAGATCCACTTCTTCCAACCAGAAAAGGAATATTATGTTATGGCAAGACTCACCCTATATCCACCATCGAACATTGCACGAAATGCATCCGAAGAAGCAAGCAAAGCAATTCTGTGTGCATAAAAGCGTTTTCCTGCGAAACACAGGGAATGCGATTACCATGGACCTAATGAAAAAACAGCAATTATCTTAAGTAACTTCTGATGACAGCAGGGTCCAAAAATACTACGAACCTTCCACCAAGAAGGTAACATCTGAAAGTGTTGAACTGTTCACATATTGCTCGCCAAGATAAACCTGCAATGTAAAATATATTTAGTAACAGCGATAGAAAAAATTATGGGTGGATCAATCACCAATCCCTCAGTATTATATCTTTTTGGTCAAGGAATGCACAACTTAGGGTTTATTGGGAAACCTTGTTAAACAAACCCAGGATGGAGCAAGCTAAAGCCTGTCAACTATTAGGAACAGACTGCCAAGCAGTATAAAATCAAAATCAGATGACAGAATATCTGTATCCCAACAGGTTGCACGTGCCAGGCTAAGGAAAAAATTAATTCAGAGAAGTCCACACACACCAACTCTTAGGTGAATTCAAATCTTGCTAATAACTCTCCTGGATCATGTCTGACAAAATTTCTATTTTTTTTGACAGTTTTGTGTGTGTGACACATCCCCAGCAATGGAAATGAATGCATGGCTAGCGCAGAAAGTGGAAAGCTGTGACGTGCACATCTGAAAAGACATGAAATGGGAAATCACACATAGCCGTGAATACGAGATGTGTTGAATTGGCTCAGATGAAGCTGTCAGGCAATTTGTAAGATGAGGCAACATCTATATCAATTTACATGCCTCATGAGGAAAACCACGTTGTTAGATTTAGATGGCAACAGCAGTAGGACCAATAGCATGATCAAGATGGACAGTGAGGTCAGGCAGCAAGATCAAGATTGAGAATTGTAATGCTAGTTATGGATGGCAATGCCAACCATTGGACTATGAAGAACATATACGCAGGGGCCTTGTTCGCACGATACACCAAATAATAGGACAACAATACGATAGATGAAACTAACAGGGTGGCCCGCGCATTTGCACGGCTAGATTTGTTTTGAAGTTTGTATAAGTGATTGAGAATATATTTACGTATCGTGTAGACCAGGGATTGAAAAACGAACGGCGGAATCGGCGTGCGTAACGGTAATCGGCTAGTTACGGTTTTCTCGAGAAAACTCGGTCAATTTCGTTTAAATTTGCTTAAAATCAACAAAATTCAAAATTCAAAATTTGAATTTGTAAACTGGAAAACCCGCCGGGATTTCAAATCCGATATATATACGATTTACGTAGAAGTGAGTTGAGGATTTCTATCCATGGTGTAGACTATTTAGATTTTTAGTATATCATAAGCATTGGAAATGACAATAAAATCTTGAAGGAAAGTACAACCTGAGGAACGTAATTGAAGTACGAGCTTTGATGGAAGAAAGAAAATCATTGAGCATAATAAGTTTTTGGGGTTCTTAGAAACTAATTACTCCCCATCATTCATAAATCATGTAGTTGCACACCCCTATTCTTACTCTTAGTTATTTTTTTCCAAATTGTATGCATGCACATGTAACTCTATTTAATCTCAAACAATACGTTAATTATGTGTACGACAAATTAACTTATTAGTTTACATGGTATTAGAGTACTCTGTTCACGCATACACCGATGCACCATGGACGATCTACCTTGAACTTATCTTTCCTCACATGCCGACTACCCACCGAACCGTGTCTTCTATCTCTTGTCGTCACATCTTTTTTTGCTACAACCTCCAACAGTAAACCCAAATCTTGATTGATCCCTTTCAGCTGCTACTTTTTCCAATGCAATACTTTACCACATAGTTATCTTTTACTTCTCAATTATTGCTTATTGCTAGCCGTTATGACATCAACATGCATACACATGCAACCATTGCTAATCCCAGCTGGGGACATATCACACTCTCTCTGGTGACCCCAAGTCTATTGCCTACAACTTCGCCATGTCTACTCAAAGCTTTTTACTCCTCCCACCTCTGTACGTTCGCGCTTCTATTCGTGCATCCCGTACGGATGCACGCATATACATACACATGTATGATGTTATACATACTCGATGTCATCTTCTCTCGTGTCGGTCATTCCTCTTCTTCGACGTTGGCCAACTCAACGTTATTGTTTCTCACTAACCACGACAACCTCCCATTTTCACTGATGTCGGTATGTCTGCTTTAGTCGTTACCTAACGATATGGAGAATCTTTTCACCATCGCTGATGGCGACGTGCCCCTCACCAGTGATAGCACACTCCTAGCTACCCGATGGCTTTATATCGTCCATAGCTCGTCTTCAATGCAAAGCTTTATCTCCTCTAACTACTACAAAAAAGGACTTCACAGACGGTTCAAAAACGTCACCACAGACCATAAGATGGTTCAAAAACGTCATCACAGACAGTTTGGTGAGCCGTCTGAGTTTATGGGCCAGTAATGACATGAGGTTATCGCAGACGGTTTTTGAACCGTTTGTGAAAAAGCCAGATTTTGAGCCAAACCAATCAATTGTTGGAGTAGTTTCCATATGCAACCTCTAGCAAGACAACTAAAATTCAATTAAAATTCTGATGGCAAACACATTGCAGGAGAGACCTATCTAGCAAAAGGAAAACCAAAAGGTTTCACAACGTTCCCTCCGAATAGGAAAAAAGAACAAAAATAAAATATCATGACAAAACATCAATACAAGCATATATTACTTGGTATTTACGGAACCTGCTGTTGCATTTTCGGCTCAAAATTTGCATTAAAATTTTAGTTGTTAATACTCACATTGAGTAGCTCTAATGAAACATTGCAGTAGTTGTATAAGAATGTTCTCACGGTCAATAAATTGCAAGATTTTTTGACAAATGTCACAACATTGCAGTTGAAGTACTGCTACATTTTTCTAAGCAATTCTATGTTTAACTAGTCCTAGGACGTCCTAGAGTTAGCAAAGGCCAGAACCTATGTTATATATTTACTTCTTTTAATATATCCACCCTGATTTCCGTCAATAAAGAAAATCAACATGATTATCAGGCAGCATTTGGCTGGTTTGGTTGTGTTACTTTTGGGCCCTTTTGTTTGACAAATAGCCCTTTCCACATTGATTATACAAAATGAAATCCAAGTGCACCTGAGCATTACCACATTGTATTTTTTATCATTGTGAAGATCTTTTGCATAATGCACCACATTCAGCTCATAAAGACATTATATTCACTTTAAATGGCGTAAATAAGCCAAAGTTGAGTTTAATTAAAAAAAATCAGCCTTTTTCCTAACCTGCGGTGTTGGAGATGGAGGTGCAGCATCCATGGGAGAGAGTGCTGCAGCTTTGTTGGCCAATTTGTACAGTGCTACTGAACCATCTTGTTGATGTTTCAGGCTCACCGAAACCAGAAGATCAAGAAGCAAGTCAAGACCTGAATTAACTCAGAATTTAATACATGAAGTACAAAACACATCGGAAATAAAAGAGTACACTTTTTGGCGGATGTAAAATTGTTCATACCGTTATTATCAATAAAAATTGTTCTTTGATCTTCAGGGGAACAGAGGTGTGCCAAAGCCAGAGCAACACGCCTCTGCACAAACTTTTCTCCTACTCTCATCAGATAAACCAAGTGTTTTAACACCTGTAAAAGATCACATGGCAACCAACTGGACTAAATACTACAGCATGGTAAATAAGGAAAAAAGAACTGGTGAGCACAGCTTACTCGTCCATTTATCTTCTCCTCTAACCTCTTCAATGTCTTAGCTACACAGTCCTTTGTTGCCTGAAATAAAATAAAAAATGACTTAACCAAACTCAGTTACAACAAAATTAACCAATCTATACTATGATGGTTGACGTACCTGGACAATAAATTCCCCAGCTTGCAACTTTTTGACACCTCCTACTTTAATGAAGTCAGAGACATAGTCCTATAAGAAGAAAAAGAAACCATTTATTTTGGAGCCATTAAAGTAAGAGAGACCTTACGTGAAACAACGAAAAGGAAGATGAGTTCATTCCCTTTTCAGAAGAAACATGAAATTATTAAGTGGAAAACACGGTTTTGAGAAATATGGGTTACTCTTTTGTTTGAATAATTATGAATTACCTCATTGTCCGCAACTCCGTAAAGGGCAAATGCAGCATTATGTTGCAGAGACCCATTTTTTGAGTCAAGAAGCTTTAGTAAAGGCACCAAACCACCATTATATGCAATACCTGCTTGGTTATGTGTGTCCTGGGAAACAAATGATTTTATCTCAAATTGGCCATACACTTTACAATTAAGCTAAAGAAACTATTTTAAAAAGGGCTAAGCCTTTACTAACCCCAAAGATACAATGCTAAACCTGATTGACAACTATTTTGTTTTCCCGTCCCATCTTTGAAAAGTTTACAGCTAAGGACGACTTTGAAAAGGAAATAGCTTGGCTTGTGTCTGCAATATCTGGACTCTTGATCACTAACATTAGGTCATACAGAATGTGCTGTATGGAGTCCGGATAAAAATTGGTATGCAAAAATAATATATCCAACATGATAAACCAACGACCATTTGGACTTAGTGTTTCAGCGGTGCATTGCACACTAAGTGACACCAGGGTACATATGGAGGCCTTTGGCTTATGTAGACCAAAGATGTTAGTATCGCCATTCTAAGATGTTGGTATTTTGGTTTATGTACATAAATCTGTAATACTGCAGTTTAACCTAGTCTGGTTTCATGGGGATCATCTATTATGTTAAACTAGCCAGATAATCTTATGTAGTTTTGTTAATGCTAATAATGATGTATTTTATACAAGTGACTTCACCATGGATGTCAACAGCATCCATGTTGTCACTCTGCAAGAAACTGCTAGTGACAAAATGGGGCCTTTCCCTCAGGGCCATTCCTGAAGGCAGGGTTACTCATCACAGGATAGTGGATACAGTGGAGAAACATAGCAGCATACACAGACAAAAGGCACCATTCTGTGCAACCAACATTTCAAAGGCTCAACAGTAAGTCTGGAAACTTTGCCTGTATGGATAATGAGCTGTATTACTTCAATTATTAATGGTACATTATACATGACCTGTGTCAACCTTATGTCAATTCTTCCAAGAATGAATAGTCATTACAAATTTTGCCCTGAACATATTGCTATCTTTGCAATCCCAACATAAAGTTGCCATCAACATAGAAAACGAGGGAGCAGGAAATTTGACAAAATACATAAAGTAAAACCAGATGACAAACAACAACAATCGGATTAGCATTGTTGAGTACATGAGAAGTTGAGAACAGAATGAAAATTTTAACCTGGGCAAGCCTCCCAAGGGCAAAAGCAGACATTTCCCGGAGTTGGACATCAGCTGACTGTAACATTTCAATCAGTGGCTGGACTGCACCCCTTTGCACAATATGGACCTGAAAACACACATATATGCATAAAATGTTTAGAAAAGAATGGCTGAAAAAACACCATTCTGCATTCTTTTGATTCACCATTCCTTGAAGTCTACATTTCCAATTCTCTATCATGCGTGATAAAATATTTAGTAAGTACAACTCGCATAACAATGCCTTAAGGATGTAACACATAGTAGATCAATGATATTTCTCACACAAAAGTATTATATTAGGGGAAAAGAACTTTGATTTTGTTTCTTGCTCTTCCAATCCATCGCTCGTCACAAAGGAATTAAAACAAGGAGCTAGCAACGAATGAAGCATAATCAAGCACCTTGCAATCAGAGTCGGCCGAAGCAAACTGCCCTAGCAATAAAGCAGCCTCTCTTTGGCTTTCCATACAGCAGGAACTGCACACGAAAAGAAGCACTTTATAGATCAAGCAGAGATTCTTGAAATGGGCTGGAGAGCACAGACTCAGGCCAATATCAAATCCTCATACACTTTTATGAGATTGAAAGGATAATAAGAGGCCTTCTCATTTGAATGGGATGATGCTATAGAATACAGAGGGTGTGAATCTTGATTAAAAGATAATTTGCTATGCCCAAGCTTACACTTGAAACAATCATAAGATCATAACCAGCATATTCTTCTTAGTTTAAAGCAGCAAAGTTAATCAGCACTCAGAAACACATGTACAATGGTGTCTTCACAGTAATTAAGCGTAAGGCATGTTCAATAAAGCATGCAGTCATTATTATTGTAATTCAAAATATCAAAAGTTCTCATACAGAACTAAAAAATATATAGAATTTGAGTTATCAGTAGTATTTGAGCAGAATTCAACAAATATATACAATAAGCTACATGCACTCAATTCTCTACAGATACAGTTAAAAACTATGATCCTAAACTGCATATGACGATCATACCTTAGTAACCCAATTACAGGTTGCAGGGCCCCTGCATTAAGAACCTCTTTCTTGATATTTGGGGATGAATGAACCAAATTTCCAATGACGCCAACCTAATATGCCAACAGAGAATATTTATTGGCATGCACTGCAATAAAGATATGATATATAGAGCTAGCAAGAGTAGGGTGATATTCCAAGATTGTCACAGTACATATTAGATCGTTCAAAAAAAATGTTATACAGAACAGGCAGCCTTGTACTGTGCAGAAGTATATGCATGTGCGAGTATACATATAACTGATAGAAATACTTGTTGGAAGTATAGAGGCAAGTAATGAGACTATTTTCATGCAATTCACTTGCTTTATATAAACACCACGGGATCAAGTACTCTATTATTGAGTAAACATGTTCCAAGTGGCTGATGCAGAATGCTTTATATATATATATATATATATATATATATATATATATATATATATATATATATCAAAAAAGAAGTAGCAAGTACATATAGTCTCAAGCCCTATCTTACTGTTGCCATGAATATGGCACTCAATTTCAGTTATCTTTTCAAGAAAGAGTTGATCACCTAGTATTTGTTAAGACAGTGAAATGCATAACTACCATTTAGTAAGCAGTAGTTCAACCATTTTTTCCTCACCGTGCTTATAAAACAAAAACTGAAGGACAGGTACTCAAACTTGCCCAGCTGTGTCACTAAGGTTCTTAAAATTCAATTTTAGTCTGGCAGATACCCTCAACTTGCTTAATTGTACCACTTATGCCCATCCTCTAGTCAAGTGACAGAAAAATGACCTGGCAGACCATTGTAGCGACCTTAAGGATACTTACCTCTGCTAATTAGGGAATAGGGACCTCAAAACTTGTTCTACTAGTTCGGCACCTGACATGTCAATTTTTTTTCTTTCATTTAACCTATGGATGGACGTAATTGGCTCAGTTAAGCAAGTTCATGCTAGGATAATATTTAGTTCAAAGACCTAACATACACAACCAGCAAGTTTGACGACCTCTGGTGCAATTTACTCTTCTGATAAGTGATAACTAGCAAAGTTTTACAAATATATTTTGAGCAGATTTATTGCTTTGTCTGCAATATGATTTGTCATTAGTTTGAAGTTTGAACTAGTCATCAGAAGATTTTCTAGCAATTCCTTGGTGGGCCATGCTCATATAATTGTTAAGATTCATGCACTAGGTTCATTTCATCCAATAAAGTATAGCAATCATCCACTCCATACAAATCTATCGAGCATAGGTAAATACACTTCAGAAACTGGATTCTAATACATCTTAACACTTATATGGTGCAACATGATTGTTTATCGGAAGTATATTCTAGCATACAGATCAATACAAGTGTGAGATTTACAGTATTCACACATCCAGTTTAAGACCACTATCATGGATAAAGGACTTGATTATGCTTTAAGGCAAATATTAATGAACCCATACTTTTCATGCCAGGAAACGTTGAATAGTTTATGCATTGCTCCTAAATTCCTAATGTAACACATGGAAGTTTCCCAAGCAATACTATATTTCAACAATAAGCTGTCCAGAATGAGCAATGTGAAGTTTATATTCCACAAGACCTTAGGATAATTGTTGATTCAACATTCAAGATTGTAGAAAACTGGAGAATTATCGTAATTCGAAATCATATAACTATTTTTCTGTAACACATTAACCGTATAATTAATAGATACATGACAAGTAAGCACCATCCTAAAATCAAACGAGGGTTCTTCCAGAGACGTGCAGTTTGTAACAAAAAATATGAATACTACTCAGTGTCTTACTGCTTCATAGTGAATTGCAGCATCCTCTGATCGCAGCATTAAGATCAAAGTTGGCAATGCATTGCAGTCAACAATCTGCATTGAGGGGAAAATTCAACATGTAGAAGTACGAAAATAATATACGTGCAAAAGCGGATGCAAGTCTAATGCTAAAATCTAACATGAATGTTGGTCTCATTTATTTTTTAAAAAACTGATATCTTACCTGGCTTTTGTTTTCATCATTTTTAAAAGCCAAAGTTCGCAAGGCCCCTGCAGCTGCCCTCTGCACCTTAAGATCCTGCGATTCTAGCAATTCAACAAGAGGTGGGATTCCACCTTGAATTCTGCAGTAAATCAAAACCATCAGCAAGCACAGAAAAAAAACCAAGGAAAAGGAGCATCAAACGAGCAGCAAAGTATAGAACAAAACCTGACACAAGTTTTGATGTTGCTATTTTCATGAGCGAGGTTGGTAATTGCATCAGCTGCTCTCCTGATAACACTGTTAACTGCCCTCAAATTTGTAGCATTTTTATGCCTTTTTAGGAGATTCACCAGCCGAGGTAGGGCACCGGCATCAACTATAAGTTGTTGATGGTCAGGCTGTTATACCAATACACAGTAATAAATGATTAAGTTTCTCAAAGCAACTTAGCTAAAAACATAATGATGAAGCAGTCATGCTCAAGAACATTAATATTCATGTATTGCTTAAAGGGAACTATGGAAGATTGAAGCATGTCCTACTTAAAAACTTGAAATCAAGTTCAAAGGTTTTTTTATGTAAGGCATGAGAGGTTACAACTTTACAAGAGAGAAGACATATGCGGGAGAAGGGGAGAGGGGAGATAGTCCTGTTAAATTTTGCTAAGGAAATGGTCTATTTAAGACAGCTGCCGCACATAAAATTTAGAAAAAACAATTATTCAAGGAATTGCAATGGGATGGAAGCAAAAACTCAGCTACGGAGCAAACAGGAAATTAATCGAAGTAACCTTTACGGCTAGGAGGCCGAGAGCGAAGGCAGCGCCCTTCTCGACCTCATGCTCGAACGGCCACGGCTGCTGCTGCTCCTGCGCCACCGCCACAGCAGGGGGCTCCTTCAGGTGACACACCAACACCGGCACGGCCCCGCCCTCTACGATCACGTTAACAACATCCTCTGCGTAGAAAGCAACAACCAGATCCACCTCAGTAACGGCGGCGGAGAGGGGGCGGAAAAGCACGGATCGGGGTGGTGGGCGTGGGGTTGGGGTTGGGGTTGGGGTTGGGGTTGGGGGGGGGGGCGGTACCGTTTTTGGCAAGTTCGGCGAGGACGTGGGTGGCGCGCTTGGCGGTGGCGCGGTCGGAGTGGCGCCACGAGAAGCAGCGGTGGAGGGCGTCGACCTGCGTGCGGACCTCGCGGGAGAGCGCCGCCTGGGAGTGGCGGCAGCAGATCTCGGGTCCGGCGGAGCCGTCGTCCTCATCGTTGTCGTCGTCGGCGCCGGCGCTGCCGAGCGACGACGGGACGGTGGCGGCGGTGGCGGCGGCGCCGCCGGGCGAGGCGGAGGCGGCGGCCTCGTCGTCCAACTTCCGCTTCTGTCCCTTGCGGCGCGGGCGCTGCGGCTGGTGGTGGTGGTGCTCTGCCTCCATTAGAGGGGTAGACGGCGAGGGGAGAATTTGTCGGAGGTTGAGGACGAGGGAAGGGCGGAAGCAAAGAGAAAGCGCCCAGCCCAATCGGGATTTATTTCGTGTTCGGTTAAAATTGAACACTTTTACTGTGAGAAATGTACACTTTCCTCGCTGTACTCTTCTATTCGAACCGTGAGAGCCGGCCCAGGCCAGGTGGTGGCCCAGCCCGACACATAGCTTGTTTAGCCCGTCAAGCAATATGTGGTTCGTTTGCTCTCTCAAAATTGAAAAAAAATAAAATAAATTTAAAAAAAATCTAGAAAAATATGTAGAATTTAGAAGTAGATATAAAAATTAAAAAAATAAGACAATCGTATTAAAAATGTAATAAAGAGCTTTCTTAATGTCCAACTGGCTACCTCATTAAAACATTCGTTAAGTAAAATCTCAAAATGAGGAAACTTTGGCAAAGAAAAAATAGTACAACCTGTAGCTCTACAATTTTATATACATGATACATCTTTATTCTATGTGTTGGTGTTATTGTCTAAGTACAGATTTTCAAACACCTCTGACAGCTCTGGATTTTCCACAGAGTGTCTGTTCATGAATCAGCTTGTTCCCAGTCATTCACAGTTAGAAGGATCTCCACAATCTCACTTATGAGACTTGTTCTTCTCTCCTCCAATATTCTTCTAGAAAGACTGAAAGCAGACTCAGAGAAAATCGTAGAGACAGGAACAGTTAACATATCACATGCAAGTATAGATAGCACGAGATATGTTAGCCTATGGGCTTGCCACTATTGCAAGATGTCTAAGCCTTCTGAGTTGAAATCCACTGTATCGTTGTCCAGATAGATGGACAGTTCTCCGCTCCTTGTGGGTCCTAGCAGAGCAAGCGTTGGCGTAAAAGAAGAAGAAGGAAACCTGGACCTGGACCTAGAGGAAGAGGCACTGAAGATCGCGCCCCACATATTTGTCTTCCTACTTGAGGTGGGGGCTACTGGAGGTAGTTGCGAGCGGACTCCTTGGAATTTATTTTCGTACATTTGGTAAACCTCGTATAACCGAGAATGAACTTCTGCAAAATAGTTAGTATAATTTAGCCCCGTAGCATCACTAAGAAGATCAAGTACAGTACTAAATGCGTCAATTTTAGCCCTTGGATCTAAAAGAAATGCAAATGCATATAGG
This sequence comes from Hsuehochloa calcarea, assembly GCA_036346395.1. NCBI lineage: Eukaryota > Viridiplantae > Streptophyta > Magnoliopsida > Poales > Poaceae > Hsuehochloa > Hsuehochloa calcarea. Next base: position 18,282,272 of record CM070602.1, on the reverse strand, counting down.
CAAGAGATTTCTCTCCAATATTTAAGGTATTTAGATTTCATGGAAACAACATCATCGCGTAAAACTAAGTCATTTTCATACATTTTCAATTGAGTAGCACTCCGTAAAATAGTATGCACAATAATAGGAGATGTTGGATAGTAGAAAGCGGACAAAGCAACAGTTGCCTCATAAAATTTTTCTAAAAATAACAGTATCTCCTCAGCAACGAACCAATATTGCTCAATTAATAGTATACTACCGTCAGTGCTATGATAGTGCGTTTGAATAAAAACAGAAAAATTACTCTTGTATGGTAAAAGATTATTAAGCATGAGGTAAGTAGAGTTCCACCTTACCTCCATGTCCAAACTGAACTTTTTTGAACGTACACCCATCGCCCTGCAGAAGTTCTTATATTGTGCTATTCTTACTTTAGAATTATTAAAGAAAGAAATCGCATCGTGAAAAGCTTTAATATACGAACTCAATCTCTTCAAACCACATTTGACTATAAGGTTCATAATATGATAAGTGCATCGTTGATGTAGCAAGAAGGAATCGACATGTGTACTCAACACTGGAGTAAGAATGTCCATAGCACTAGAGTTTGAAGCGGCGTTGTTTAAAGTAATTGCGAATATTTTGTCTGTAAGACTAAAGTCTTCCAAGACTTTGATAATACAGTTCACAATATTCTCCCCCGTGTGTACGACATCAATTAATTTGAAAGCCATAATATTTTTCTCCATTACCCAGTCGTTATTAACATAATGCGCAACTACACTAAGGTAATCCTCCCTAACCCGACCACTCCATATGTCCGAGGTCAGGGCCACCGAAAATGTGCACGTACTAAATAGTTTCTTTATTTTATTACGATGTTCATTATAGTATTTCACTAGATCCCTGGTTGTTGTATGTCTAGAAACTGAAGAAAATCTAGGATTATGCGTAGTCCTACTGTATTTTGGAAAGAAGCGGACTTACCAAAGCCTAATAGTAAATCCTCAGATGCAATTAAACAATAGAGAGATTGGCGGGCTACCTGAGGATTGTAGTTCCAGCTAGATATCGTATGTCGGGGTTGTATTGCAGCTGTGTCTGCCTCATCACCAAGCCTTGCTTGGTTCGACATCTTGTATCTTGTCTAAGCAAGTGCCCGTTCCTTCTGTAGACTTTGTAGACAATTCATGACGATAAATTTTACAAATAGCATATGATACCTCATTTCTCCCTGCACCTTGCTTGGTTGTCCGGTCGAAATTCTCCCATACTACCGATGTAGACAGTCTCGACCTCTTTGCTCTGGTTGTCGTTGAGCCTGATGCTGCCGTGGAGCCTAATAACAGAACTCCACCTTGCTCCTCTGGTGAAACCTCTGGTTGGTTTGAGGCAGCTGCAACCACCTTCATGGACGCAATTTCCTCCAGTGAAAGTCCGTAATCACCAAGAGCAAAGCTGTTATAAGGACTGTCCATAATGAAAACTGCAAAATAGAAACTAACACTATTACTACTTTCATCTTATCATAACAAGAACTAAAAATAAAAATATTACAAAAGTAGTATTGTACCTCTTTCGCAAACTTGCTACCGAAAATTGAAAATTTCAAATTTTGGCACAATATTTTTGACTTTTGCTAAATTAACTCAACACGGAATTGAATTTGCACAACACAATTTCCCAAAGAGAATGGAGAATGAAGGGGTGCTGAATGAGGGGGGTATGGTGGCTATTTATAGGAAAAATTTGAAGAATTTTTGAATTTTTTGTTATTTTTAAAGACCCTAACAGTCAAAATGATAAAAAAAAGACCAAAATTCACTAATGGGTGGATTTTTCGGGTCATGTCGTGCCAGGCATGGCCCACGAGCACAAACCACCCATTGCAGACGGCCGCCCGCCGCCGCCCGCCTGCCCTTGTCCGTCTGGCTGCTCCCCCCTGCTCGCTGCGCCTTCTACCCACCGCCGCACCCCTTGCCCTTCTTCTTCCCCCAACGCCCATCACCTGCAGCCTCGCACCCGCACGCCTCCTCGCCTCCTCGGTCCTCGCAGCTCCATGCGCCGTGCCACCGCCTCCTCGCCTCCTCTCAGCTCTGGCCAGCCGCGCCGCCTCCTCTTCGCGCCTCCTCGTCTACTCCACATCACCTCCTCCGCGCCACCTCGTCCGTGCCTCCTCCTCTCCTCTGCGCCGCCTCGTCAGCGCCATCGCGTCGGCGAATGGAATGGAGGAGGCGGCTACGGGCCCACTGCACACGCACGTGTGCATCATCCCTCCTCGGTTGCGCCGCCTCCTCATCACCTCCGCGCCGCCTCATCCTCAGCTCCTCCATCCGCTCCAGCCTCCTCCCTCCTCGGCTCCTCCGTGGCTGTTGGCTCCCTCTCTCGGCGTCGGTGCCTCCACTTCCGCCTCGACAGCTCCCCGCAATCGAGCCGTGCAAGGCTACACGGGTTGTGTCTGGGTCATGCCGTCCTTGGCACAGCCCGGCACTATTCATGCCTTGCTAGGCTGGTCCACCGTGTCTGATTGTCGGCCTAAGCACGACACGGGCTTTCATGTTGGGCCAACACGGCCCATGAACAGTGCGGGCATGCTGTGCCTGGGCCGGGCCTACAGTGTTATGCTTTGGGCCGGCCCGGTAGGCATGACCCATTTGGCCAGCACTAGTAGGGGCTGTTTTGCCCTGCCCTTACGAACTAAGCCAAAATTTGATTCGGTTAAAGCCTAGGTAAAAACCAAAATTTGGTTAAAAAAAAGAGTATTGTTTGGATTGTAGCCAAGTTTAATTTTGGCATTACCAAAGATTTGGTGAGTGATTTTCTCGTCCTCGGATTGCTCATGTGCGACATTGGATTTTGTTGGCTTTACCAAATTTTTGTTGACACTACCAAATATTGGTAGTAAACCAAACGATAGCCAATTTTCATTGGTGTTATCAAAACTTGATTTGGTCGACATTGGTAACAAACCAAATAAGCCCATACTTATTTTCTCCATTCTTTTTCAAGGGATGTTTTTTATTTTTCACAGTGGTGGACGTGGTTGTTACTTTTGTAACTTTTATCTTATTATGTACTAATAAAATTATAATATTATAAAAGTATTTTTAACGATAAATCTAATAATATGGTTTTCTTGTAGTCAGCCTAAATCTTAACTAATAAAAAAAAGGGGTTTACCCCCGCATAGTTGGAAATCGTCCCTCCCCTTCCTCCCCCGCGACTCGCGAGTGCGTCCATGCCCCCACTTCTCCTGGGCGCCCCCCAAGGCCCCGAGTAAAAACCGTATCGCAACCTATATCATTTTCTACAATTGTATTCCTATGTATCGAGCAAGACAACTACCCACACACTTCTCCCTCTTTCTCGTGCATTCCTGTCGCAACTCTTAATTTCCTCCTGATCCCAGCCCCTCTATCCTCCCCATCCCACACGATCCCCTCACATTTGATTCTGATTCACGCTGTCCAATCTGGTGTCGTAGTGCGGACAATGCCACAACACCAATTTCGGGGGTCTAGAGACGACAAATTGGGGCTCGCGGTGGCAGCGCAGTAGGTGGAGAAGGCATGGGAGCATGCCTGACCAGTGGACGGTGAAGGCCTCCCTGCACGCGGATGCCACATGAACTGTTGAATTTCTACATGAACTATTTTCCATGCTTGTAGGGACCCGAAAATGCATATCAGGAACCCTGTGTGTATTCTGAACTAGTCTCAGATCAGTAGCTAGCTCACACAGAAAACAGTGATAAAATACCATCTGTTTATTTGATTTAAGTAAAAAGATATAAAAATAAAAATAGTAATAATAACTGGACCTTATAATCAACGTTTACTTAACTTACCACGCTGGGCTAAAGAAACAAATAAACTCTTGCAGCGAAACGGGAACCTTGGAAAGGCCAATCAATATGCCCACATGCAATCGAGTGGAGAACACATCCTAATCCGCAAAATCTTCATAGTCCTCCTTTTGAAAGAACTCTTGAGCAGCTTGGTATTCTTCAACTGATCAATAAAGGCATAAGCCGTGAGTACATAAAGCACTCAGCAAGCCGTAGGGAAATGTATGCAAATAGTATTCATCGAAGGCTTGCCAAAGGTTAGCTGTATGGTTCTTTTGCAGAAAGTAGCATTTACGATAAATACAATAAATAGATTGAAATGTGTAATTGAAAAGAATAATAAATAAGTAAACAATTTCTTTGAAACAACCAGTGACTTCACATTCACTTCCCAACCAAACCAATGATAAGTGAGTCTCCAATTCACCAATTGACATAAACCACCAAGTGAATTACCCATTCACCAAACGAACATTATATTCATCAAGTGAACTTCCCATTCACACTCCGACACATTTTATGAAGAAACTTAATCTCTCGTGTAAAATCCCCGAGCACGTTCATAACCGTAGACACGGTTATTCGAATAGTTTTACACTTTGCAGTTATTGTATAGCTTTTCCCACATAACACAACTTCTCTAGTTTGTTTGGCATCTATTGATACCACTGCTTACTACCTTAGGTAAGCAGTCTAGAGCACGTGACAAGTCCTTTACAAAATTCTGTTTTGACCTGATTCTGCTCGCTAAGGTTTCAACACTGAATGTCTAACCGACCAGACAGGGCCCCCTCTTGTGCCATTGTGAGTACGTTCCCCGTAACTCACACTTTCAAGACAGAACCAAAATTAAAATATCGCTAATTAATTAGCCAGGTCTCGCCCATACAGGATATATGGTTGTACAGTTAAGACCTAGTTCAATGGCGCACAAGATTAAGTCCTTGACAAGTTACTCAAACGATCTTACCACAACCCAGAACGCGCTAACTACACCCTCAATCCACCATCCACTCGCCCGAGCGAAAACCACCCTGCAATGGTACATAAATTTTAACAACAGTGGCTAACCACCACAATTCCATATACCATTAAGTCAAGATTAATCATTATGACACATGTGATAATGAACCCATCATAACTAAGCTTGACTAAGCGTTAACATGATACCCATGTTGGTGATACAAATATGTTCAACTAGAATTAACCATTCTAGGGTGACAAATGATTCATGGCATTCAAATATCCAAGGAAGGCATAATGACAACTAGGTGATAGCTAATCGTAAATCAGTTGATATAAAAATATCATGCAGTTGTATAAAACAATATACTTTTGAAATCATAGGTTCAATTTGATCAAAAAACTATGGCTTGCCTTGGAATAGATCTTGGTATTAGTCTTGATCTTGATGTACTCCTCCTTGCTCAAAACTCCCCGGAGTAGCAACGTCTACTCGTAAACAAAGCAAATAAACTAAATAAATACAAAATAGAGATAAAATCAACTCCAAAAAATAAATAAAAATCTCAAATAAATAAAGATCAAATTTATATGAATTTAGAAATTTGGATGAGCTCGAACGGAGTTCGGGTGAAGAAGATATGGACTCTTGAATATTGAAATCTCATAAAATTATGAAAATTAGATTTTTTGGATTTACTGAATTATTTTTCTGAAGAAAAAAGAATTATGATGTCAGCTGACGTCAGTGGAGGTTTTCAGCCGAAGGAATTCAATCTGACAGGTGGGACCCACTGGTCAATGACTTGCTCCACGATGGACTGGGTCTATGGACTAGTGCTTGGGTGGGATTTGGATGTGCCACATGGCATTGACATGCAAGCACAGACTAGATGCCACACAAGCAAACAAGCGGAGGTTGCACTGATGTGGAGGATGAAGTGGACGATGAGGTGGCAAGAGAGATAACTCAAGGGAGAGGTAGGGGCAACACTACCGATAGTGAAGATGACGACATCGCCGGCGACTGGCGGTGAGATAGCTCCGGAGAAGGACAAAAATGGAATGCCAAGGACACGATGGTTCTGAGGAAGGTGCTAGCGCGACAACTCTGGTGACGAGGTGGCGACAGCGATGACCTTGGCGGCGGTGATGCTACTAGGTGCGGCGACTTCAGTAATGGAGTGGCGTATGAGGAAATTCGAAAGGAGCACCGGGACGGCGACGACATGAGGATCACATAGAGAGGCTCGGAAGGTCCAGAGATTGACCACACTGGCGGCAGTTCGAAGATGACCAGCGATGGGTCAGAACCACGGTGGCAGCGGCTCGGTAGCGAAGAAGCCAAATTAGAGGTGGGGATAGGATGGGAATAGCATGGAGCACAAGATGACGCACTGGATTAGGGTAGAAGCTCACCAGAGATGTAGATTGAAAAAGAGAGGCGGCGACCGGTTTGATGACGAAAACGAAAACAGCGGTGTGATGACTCTCGGCCAAAGATGGTGGAAGCACGGTGAAGTTGACGATGATGCGGCCTCGATGGCGAAGACGACGTGGGCGGAGTTGCACTGATGGTGGCGAATTTCAACGACGAAGAGCTTTGGCGGCCAGCTCGGTTCTTCGGCGATTGCAGCACGATTGATGACGAGACCGGGGCGGTGCCTTAGGGTTTTGAGGGAGGAGACTCGGGCAAAGCTTTTGGCACATGGGGGCTCCTTAAATATGGTTCAGAAGAGGGGATTCCAAGTCAGGGCTGGCGACGCTCGCGTGTGCAGAACGGACTCAAGAGTCCTAGAGATTGAAGACGAAGACGTGGCAATCTGCGGTTCCACGCGGCAGAGAAACAAAAGAAAAAGAAGGCACGACTCACTCTCGGCGTTGGCCGGGCTGACTCGGCCGCGGCAAGGAAACCAGGAGGCTGGTTGGGCTGGCTCGGTTGGCAATGAAGTGGGCCAAAGGAAAATAGGATTGGGACGAGCGAAGTAATTCAACCCAAGACAAATCTGAGACTTTATATTCGTTTTTCTTTTTAGAAAATAGCTGAAAATCCAAATAGCAACTAGAAAATAGCTGAAAATCCAAATAGTAACTAGAAAATAGCAAATGCACTCGGAAAAAAATCTAAAAAATATATCCAAGCACATAGAATCCAAATAAAATAATTTTGATAATAGTTGATGCTGCTATTAATCATATTAATTTTTTTGTTTTTGAAAGTCCATATTAAGCTTTATTTTAATTCAAATAAAAATTTGGTGAATTTTTTCTACAGAAAAAAACTACTCAAAAAGATTTTTAAACTTTAGAAAAATTGGAATGTTACAAATCTACCCCCCTTAAAAGGAATCTCATCCCCGAGATTCGGGCCGACTAAAGAATATGATCGAACCAACCTTGCTTACTATTCCAAAAGATTTCTCTTATGAGTAAAACAAAGCTACAACTGACGTAGTTCTAACTTAAAGACTTACCAGAAGAGACGTTCTGAACTGGTTGTCTTCTGTAGTGATGTCATTTAGCCTTCCTCTTGCTGCAGTTGATGGAGTCCTGGTAGCTTGATTTAGAGTCTGAGGTATTCCTCTTCCTTCTCCTGGCAAAGAAGTTTTGGCTGGTGTAGCTCCTAAATTGAAAGGAATTGGTGTCGGCCCTTGCTTCTGCGGACACTTGTTAGCATAATGACATGTCTAATGGCAGTTGAAACAAGTAACTACTACAACATGATTGTTGGTCCTCTGAGGTTGATTATTGTTACTATTATTGACATTGGGAATTCCTGAGTTTCTTGAATGAGATACTGGTGTAGGGGTTCTGAATCCGGCAGATGAATTATTAGGACGAAAAGGCTGCTGAGTATTGGTCCTGGTTCTCTATAGTTGATTATGTTGAACTCCATGTTGTATCATCTTCTTTTTGCGAGATTTGTCTAATTCACGATGAGAATATTCTATGAGTATGACTTTATCCACCATATGTTGAAAATCCACATAATTATTCCTGATAACTTGCACTTTCAAGCGGGGGTTGAGTCCACGCAAAAATCTCTTCTGACGTGCATTATCTGTATCAACATCTTCTGGAGCACAGCGAGAAAGTTGAGTGAACTTGTTGAGATATTCACCCAAGGACATGTTTCCTTGTTGTAGTTAGCGAAATTCATTCTTCTTCATTTCCACAATACCATCTGGAACATGCGCTTGACGAAAAGCTGTTGAAAATTCTTACCAAGTAATAGCTTGTGAATTCTCATGAGCTGTGGTGTAGTTCCCCCACCATTCTGCGGCTGTACCTTCCAACTGATGTGAAGCATAAATAACTTTCTCACGATCATTGCACTGGGCAATGGCAAGCTTTTTCTCAGCGGAGCGAAGCCAATCTTCTGCGTCCAAAGGTTATGACGAATGAGAAAACGTAGGTGGACGAGTCCTGATATACCCTGCTAACTTGGAATGGTGATGAGTTGGTGGCAGAACAGCTGCTGCTTGATTATTCTGATTCAACAAGTTGACTATTGCAGCGACGGTCTGACTTTGCTGAGTCATCATACTATTCATATTATGCATCATTGCACTCATGAATTGAGTCTGAGCTGCTAGAAGTTGTGTCATGCTTGGTTTTGCGGCTCCAGGGACTGGTGACTGGCCATTAGCATTGACATTGGCATTGGCATCATCTGACTGAGTGCAGCTCGATGTGTTGCGAGTGTTAACCATCTATGATGATTCTTCCTAAGTTTAATAGGTAAGATAGAAAAGCAATATAGACGAGAGGGAATAGCACCATAGACGAGATAAACAAGATAGAGTAGATAGAAACAACTTAACTAGGGGAAGTTAGATTATACGCGGGGCAAAAGACAAAGAAGACATAGCTGGAAAGCTATGAAAGAACAATTAAACTCTTCAAGTTAAAGCCTTAGTGTGACTGCAACATAATGCTTGACAGCAAAACTACAGCTCCCACTTACACACAACCCAAATAAAGATATATTCAATAATAATCTAAAAACGCTACTAAAGACTCTAATTTGATGGTTACTACTCTGGACCAGAGAACGAAGATTCTTCAGAAACAACTGGAATGAAGCAACGAAGATACTCTTAACAATTATCAGTGAATTGGCTTCTTCCTTCCGGACTAGAGAAATTAATGAGGCGAGAAAGAGAATTTAAAATTGTAAAACAAAATTCGGCAAGGATAAGAAACAATATTACAAGAACAAGATGAGAAGATAATAGAATATGATAAGAATAGAATAGACCCAGATCAGTAGCTAGCCTACACAGGAAACAGTGATGAAATACCATCCATTTATTCGATTTAACTAAAAAGATCACAAAAATAACAAATAGTAATAATAACTGGACCTTATGATCAATGTTTACTTAACTTGCCACGCAGGGGTAAAGAAACAAATAAACTCTTGCAGCAGAACGAGAAACTTGGCTTGCCACACAAGACATTCAAAAATGAGGCAAGACGGCAATAAGCAAGATAGGAAGATAAAAAAAGAAAAGTAAAAGCCCAACTTGCTACAATTGCTGAGAAAAGGGACACATTGGTAAACAATGGCCCAAAGGTATCACTCCTAAGCCTCTTATCCATAATGATCATTATTTGCTTAGGAAGGATAAAAATAGCAATGTGTTTGCTAGAATTGTTAGCTCACCTAAGATTATTTCAAGGGCCATTTGGGTGCCCAAAAGTATCGTGTCTAACATTCATGAACCCAACCAAGTATTAGGTACCAAAATGCGCTTAAATGCTTAATAGGTACTTGGAGAGGCATTGGAGGCTTAGCTTATTCATATAGAGGTGGATTTCATCATATATCAAAATTGGAGCCAAGCTTGATGATGATCACTTAATATCATAAACCAATGTTATCTCGGTAACAAGTATTTATATTAAAATACATAGCCCTTTATGCCTTGTGTAAGTTGCATTTCATAAAAATCTTTTCAAAAGGGTATTTTTGCTCTTATTCATAATCTTCATTATTAAATTTTTTCAGCAAGATGGTAGTGGCGCATTAAGGGGGGTGCTAAGTCATATAGATGTATATCACATCCCTAAGTGTGCCCAAATAAATGAAGTGCTAGTAACGATTTTTAAAATTGAGCCTTTTAGCCAAAAGTTAAAAACTTCATGACAATTAATAATCCTTTGATAAACTAGTTGCAAAATATATACAAATACTATTTAAGGGTTTACCAAAGGTTTTGGCTCAAGAAAAATATATTTTAAGTGAAAAAAGAGTTTCTAGCCAAAATTCTAGATCATAGTATCTTGTTTTTGACACAAACTAGATTTTTGTGTAAAGTCTATTCTAAAAGGAATTTGAAAACCGTCCTAAAAGGGATAACCTAGAGTTGGTTATTCTAAATGTTTTTGGTATGCATGAGATTTTCGAAAGGCCAACCTAGTAAAAGTTATTTATTTTTGAAACTCGTCCAAAATCATATTTTGATATAAGTGGTCACATTCTAGCACTTAAGTGAGTTTTGCCATTTAAGCCAAATTTATTCATATAAATAGGTCCATAAGGGTATTCATGACTCATACATGAAATTATATGTTTTAAATCCTTCATATGCTTAGTTTTGCTCATTTCAAGAAATTTCATGAAAATAAGTTTCATCTTGAAAACAAAACTTTACTTCAAAAAGGGAAAATATTTCAATGATCACAATAAAATGAATTTAATTGCCAAGCTCATTGTTTTGCAAAATCTCTATGTTGGATTTTGATTTATTTTGGATTTTTGGTGCTTAATGCCAAAAGGGGGATAATATTTGGATGATTTCACCGCTTGACATGCATGGATATAGTTCAATAGCTTAAGTTCTTATCTTATGATGATTTATATCCAAATGTTGTTATTGATAAAGGATTTATCATCAATCACGAAAAGGGGGAGATTGAAGAATCTAGACCTGCTATTATGAGTTAATGGAGTATTTTAGTGATTAATTACAAATCTATATGTGAGACTAACACTTTTACTGATATAACTATTGTGTACTCTTATTAGGATAAAAAGGTAAAAATCATGGAGGTATGCACCCGACATCATATTCTTATATATTGGTGCATTCCTCGAATCTAAAATATAGGTTGAACTCCACTAAAAGTCTAACGTTAATATGTGCATATGTTTTTATTACACATTGGTGTATGCACACATTTAGGGGGAGTTCACTCTATGTTTTGTGGTTTCATTAGTATTTATCCATATTTTGTTTTCCACATATATTAAGGATCTTCACTTTGAAACATATCCTTGAGTGTATAAAACTTGTGTAGTTCATATATACTCATATTTATCTACATTCAATTATTTGTTATTGAAGTGGTTATCATCAATTACCAAAGAGGGAAAGATTGAAGTATCTTGTCCCCACCATTATGAGTTAATGATATATTGTGGTAATTAATGGTAATCATATTGTGGAACTAACATTTTTCCATGAGTTGGATGAATAGGTTATGTTTCATGATGATGGAGACTTTGGATGGTGTCATGAGTTGATCGTCATCAAGTCAAGACTTAGGATGAAGGAAATCATCATATGTTGATGATGTTCAAGTCAATATTTCGAAGTGAAGAAAATCATCTTGTGTTCATGATATGAAGTCAAGAGCTTGGAGTAAAGGATACATCATGTGTTGATGTGTGTCAAGATCTCAAAGAGGAGATGATCATGAGTTGATCATGAAGACCCAACATGTGTTGATGGAGGTCTAGTGAAAGAGATCATCATGTGTTGATGATTATCAAAGTCAAGAACTCGGACTTGAAGTAAAGATGTGTGTCATCAAGCTTCAAGAAGATACTTAAGGCAAATGTATGACTAGCTAGGGTTAAGGATGTGTTCCTAGTCTTTTACCGATCTTGGTGTTTGGTTGGAGACGGGATTGCTAGTATAGGTTGACGTACTATTAAGAGAGGTCTTGACTAGTAGCTTGAGTTTGTAATGTGTTGATAGCTCGCTGTGCTTGCTCTAGCTCATCTATGCATGGTGCTATTGGACGCGAATGTGTTTTGCAAATGGTTGAAGCTCATGCATCACAATCTTTGTAGCATGAGACTATAACTTGCAAATATGTTTTACAAATGGTTGAAGTCCATGCAAAGACTCTTTGTGGCATGTTGCTAATATTTACGAATGCGTTTTGCAAATAGTTGAGGTTCATGCATAATCCTTGTAGCATGTGACTTTAGTTTGCGAATGTGTTTTGCAAATGGTTTAAGTCTATGTACCTTATTATTTGTATCGTTGATTCTAAAAGTTGGCAAATGTATTCTGCAACTTCTTGAGAATCTTGCCTTTAACCCTTGTTTGCATCTCTCATCAATTGACAAATGTGTTTTTGCAATCGAGTTTCTTTTGAAAGCTAACTAAGCTTTTCTCAGGATAATTGGTAGTACTGACGTTGTGTTGGATGTACTACCGCACCGCGACGTGACCGGGAAAGTGGTGCGTTACTATCGCAACACGGTCGGACCGAAGTTTAGTTGGCGTTACATGTTTTCTAGAGTGACACCTTTTTGGAGCTTTAGTGCTCCCATGGAAAGCAGTAGTACCGGAGTTCATTTGGCGGAACATCACGGACGTGGGCCCTGGTTTGGGGGTAGCGAGGTCGAGGATGGGACCGACATCGCTAACATCAGCCGGCGCTTGGGCAACTTGTTGCAACCGCACGAGCAAGCTTGACTCACAAGGTGTGTTGGCTGAACTAGATAATGTTCGACAATTAGGACTACAATGCGGCCTGCGCCCACAATTCACACATCCGCCAAGTGCAGGTACATGGCCATCGTGGTCCAGTTGAATAACTGGACCAAGCTGTTGTTATTTAACCCACTTTGTTATTGATTGTCTTCTTTAAAAAAACAAAACCGACATGAGTACTTTCTACATTGATCTTGGTTATCAGCATTTGGTTTCAATTACACAATACAGAGCAAACTAAGTAAGACTTCCAGTGGGTTGTCGCTTTAGGATTGTTACAGTAACAAGGGATCTAGGTGTTTTTGCCCATAGTTGTTCATACCTTATCCATGATGATGGATTGTTCGCAAAGTAACTAAATGTATTTGGATTGTATATTTTGCATACAAAGGAAATATTGATTATGAATTTTTACTAGCATTTTATCAATTGGCGTGTTTATTTAGAATTGTATTGCATCAACACAATTGGCTATATCCCCTGCGGATGATGCCCTCTTTTGATAATGTTCTGTTGATTGATTGATTGATGCATTTGATATACGTGCGTGTGAAATAAAAATGATATTAGATGCAAGGTTTAGTATTTCGTTGCAATCCAAGAGCACTCTGCTAGTATTTTTAAACATATTGGTGGTTAAACTTTAAAAGGTTCGACGATACGGATTCTATGATGTCACTTAAAAAACGAGAGAGTATAAAACTTTGCATTACAGACAAAAAAAATACAATAAGTAATTCATATTAAAAAGGAACTTATAGGTTTTCCTTATTTTGATTGTTTAATATTCTCTTATTAGAAAATAATTCGGATGTGGAAATATTTCGGTTTCAACTCTCAAATAGCAGGTCATATCGTTGACATGATTAAGAGCAGTACAATACAATCTAGTAGTACTCAAGATGAGTAGCGCTCCCTTGTAATCGAAAAAATATAGAGAGAAATGAGTAGTGCTTCAATGCTTCACTACTTGAATAAAAGATGCACAAATCATGATGCTCGAAGGAGTAAGGAGTAATGCAAAGTCTAATATTTGCTAAGGCTTGTATTAGCGCAGCTATTCGCATTGTCATTTGCAGTTGGCTACATTTGTAACTCGCGACGGATGTGCATGTGCAGTCCCGCAATAAAGAATGAAAACAAAAGTGTGTCTGAAATGCCAGTGACGCGGTTCAAGAATGCCTCAAATTCCACTTGGAAAGCTGCGACTGTCGTCATTTGCTGCAGTTTGGAGAGAGATCCTTCCGGATCCTCGTACAAGTACGGGCCAAAACGGAGTTTGATGTTGTCGAGGAAGGAGTCCCAAGAAGAAAGTAGATTATTTGCTTTCATCTAGCGGAATCAGGCCAACGCTGCTCCCTGCAAGTGGAAACCCACTAATCGGAGATGCAATTGAGCTAGTACCTCATGCACAACGAAGAATTATGATACGTTGAATGTCCAATCGTGCGAGTTAGACCCATCAAACTTGGGTGCGTCAATTTTGAGGGTGCGATGAATTGTCTTTGTGTCGACGTGTGTCGAGGATTAAAATATTCATATATTATCTTAATATATGATAAAGACCATACGTCTTCATGGTCGTAACTTCTAAGACCACCGACCTAACTGGTCGTAGGTACTACAGAAGTTATATAATAAATACCTTGATCGGACAAAGTTCCAAACCAAGTCCACGACCAGGTAAGTGCTCGTAAAGCTATGAACAGGCGTCTGGATCAAGTCTCCGACCACGTCACTCACTATGTGAGGAATGAACCACGTGTTCCATATTCCGCATAATACAACACTACCACGGTTGATGATTTAACGTCTTCTAAATCATTAACCGCATAACAGTTGACATCTTCACCAACCACCTCTGCAGTTGGTGGAACCGTCAAACTGCCACCTCTTTCCGACCAGACGCGTCGCTCCCCAACGGGTGTCTCCTCGTGAGATAACTGTCACCGCTTCATCAAGTACTTAAGGAGGACCACAGAAGGCGGAAGGGGATCATCACAACAAGGGCAAACACGGAACAGTCGATAAGGCACATGATACAAGATGAAGACACGCATCAAGCGAGATATAGCAAAGTGTTGTGTTTTTAGATACTCTCAGTGTTTGTAATCGTGAGTTCATAGCAATAAAGAGCAAGTCAGATCCACTCCCAGGAGTCACGCACATTTTTCCTCTTTTCATTTATATATTCATAAGATCGGCGATTTGATCGTCGACAACGTGATTTAGGACTTCTGGTGTCAAATCGCCAAAAGATGATATCCCTACTGTTCCTTCTAGGAGGACTGCCGGAGGATGACCCAATATACCACTGGTTGTTGGGCGCTGTATGTCAGAGATTTGTGTTTCGATCCATTGACATTGTTGCTGTAACGCCTGTTTGTGGATAGCACGTGCTGACCAACTCTGTCCTACAATCCATTAAGACGATGGGCGATTGCCTTGACAATGGTGAGAACATCGTCATCAGCCATGGTAATGAAAGCACCAATTGATAGGAACTTCCTATCAGGTAAACGTTCTATTTGAGCAGAACGAAGCTCCAAAAGAACAGAGGAGAAGGGAGAACAAGTTGGAGGATATTCAGATTGTATTCGATGTCTCAAATAACCAATAAATCCTCCTTTCATAATGAACTAAGGATATAAATTTAGTAACTGTCGGTGTATTAGAACCGATCTTACGTAAAGATTATTTGATTCGGGGGGTCTCCTAGAGATGAAATCACGCAGAGCGATTGACACGGGATGTTTATACAGGTTCAGGCTTTCTCCTGGGAGAATAACAACCCTACTCCTGTCTGTGTGTGGTATTGACTGTATTCTCAACAATCAAGCTCGAAACTAAGTATATTACAAAGAACAGTACTTGTGTTTCTCCTTGACTCGCTCTGTTTCGCCTCTCCCTTTGGCCATCTGATTGATGTCTTTATATAGTCGTGAAGGAGTAGCCGTTTTTCCCTGCTGAAGATGCGCCTAATCAAGTCAGTAATGGGCGTATGATGGCAGTAATTACCGGCGTAGTGGCTCCTTCACGCCGTTGGGCAGTTATCCTTCAGAGGTAATTGGGTATTTAAGCACTATTACTACGCGGAATTATAGTGCACGAGGACCGTCTGGATTCCTTAATCAATTGGACCCACCCGCTTGTAGGTGCTATTGATTATAAGGTGGTCGTGGTTGACTTAGTCATAGTAGGACTTACGACTGGGTACAAGTCGTAGAAGGACTTACGACTGGGCAATGGTCGTAGAAGGACTTACGACTGGGTAATGGTCGTAGAAGGGCTTACGACCAGGTAGTGGTCGTAGAAGGACTTACGACCATGACATAGTCGTAGTAAGACTTACGACTATGGGGGTGATTGTAGGAGAACTTACAATCACTTGGTAGGCCTCTCCCTTATGAATATAAGGGGTACTTCTGGGGACTACGTGACATCATATTTACCCATAATAAGAATTATAGATAAAAGATAAAATGAGGATTATTAGATCCTCGTCATCTAGCCCCCCAGCTTCAAGTGAAAGTAACTTACTTGGTGAAGGATTTGCAAATGGACTGACGACTATGAAAATGTCGTAGAATAATGGTCGAAGGAAAAACTCTTCGACATTTGAGTGCTACTTTGACCAGGAATTTGCTTGGTCAGGAAGGTTACTTACGACTATCAAATAGTCGTAAAAACCCCTACGACTGTGAAGTGGTCGTAATAGGGTGATCAGAGAAAAATTCCTTCCGATTGATACTTCCTTCGACCAGAAATACTTGGTCAAGAAAGTAATTTCGCTTGGAGGTGACAATACGCACCTAATTTTCTCAAACAGATCATCTAGGGAATTGCAACCGACTCCTACAGATCTGTCGATGGGATGGTTCCCGAAGTGGTGGCAATCGTGAAGATTGCTTACGACTATCAAAAAGTCGTAAAAACCCCTACGACTATGAAGTGGTCGTAGTAGGGCGATCGGAGAAAAAACCCTTCCGATTGATACTTCATTCGACCAGAAAGACTTGGTCAAGAAAGTAATTTAGCTTGGAGGTGACAAAACGTACCTAATTTTTTCGAACGGACCATCTGGGGAATTGCAACCGACTCCACAGATCACATCGATGAGACGATTCGGCGGTGGCAATCGTGCGGTTATAAAACTCACCAGGAGTTAGACTTAGAGTTTTACCTTTTTCCCCAAATCGCTCACATTGTTCTTTTCGTCTTCTCCGCCTTCGACTAGGTTTCATCTTCTCCGCCGCCAACCCAACCCAAAACTTCTTGTTTCTGAGAGAAATGGCCAAGAAAGCTTCCGAGTGGGAAGAATCGGAGATGGATGCGGCTAAGATTAAAGTCTTGGTCGATGCCGGGAAAATCCCAGAGAAGGCTCTGGTGAAGTGGATTCCGCTATTGGGCAAAGATCGCCGTCGGGGAAAATGGGCAAATCCCGTCTTCCAAGCGTCTTGTGAGTGCGACCTCCATTGCTGCTCACCCTTTCTTACGATGGTACTCGAGCATTTTGGAGTGGAATTAGTGAACCTAGGTCCTAATTCCATTACCATGCTGAGTGTCTTCGTGTACCTGTGCGAGGCGTACTTGGGGATTCCGGCGGACCTCGAGCTTTTCCAATATTATTATGGGATGGCTCGACAAACCGGAATCGCCGGAAGTATGATTCAAGCTCCACGACTTGAAGTCGAGGAGTATATTCAGAGCTTCACTCGGTCTTCATGGCCGGGATGGAGAAAGAGGTGGTTTTATTGGAAAGTCACCTCAGAAGACAGCCTTTCTTTCGTTGGGAAGGCTGCCGAGAAGAGATCTTCATGGGACTCAACCCCTGAAGATATTAGCCGGATTGGCCCCTATATTCAAGCCATCAAGGACTTGAAAGAAGAGGGGCTGACCGGATGGCATGTGGTGAAAGATTTCATCACACGCCGAATTAGTCCCTTGAAGAAACGAGCATCTCCTATGTGGAGATACTCGGGGAGAGGAGACCCAACCAGGGACTATGATGAGGGTAAGTGAACTTCCGACTTAGCTCTTGGTTTGGTCTTTCTCAACATTGTCTAATATTCTTATCATTTTACGGATCTTTCATAAGTGAGATTGACGCTAGAGTCAGACTCATCTGTGAGAAATCTCCGCCACTCCGAGTGGCGGTTCCTCGAATCATTGCGGCTTTGCCCGCAGATGAAAAGATAGAGCACCTAAAGGTAATCAAAAAGTTGATTTTTTTCTTTAGGACTTTATAGTCGTAGAAAAACTTACAACTAGTGGTGATCGTAGAATATCTTACGATCAAGAAAGTGTCGTAGAAAAACTTACGACTTGGCACTGGTCGTAGAAAAACTTACTACTGATCAGTAATTCTTCTTTTTCTGTTTTGCTTTACAGAAAGTAGGCATGAAAAATCGTCAGGACGACGAGGAAGTCGCACTGATGACTATTGGCGCAGGGTTGTCGAAAGACAAGGGCTCGGCTCCCCCATCTAAGAGACGTCGACTTGCAAGATCCGCCGACAAGGGAGGAGCAAGCTCGAGCTCTGGTCATTCGACCAGACCCTCTACAAGGCCTGTGGCAGACACAGCCATAACTGAAGCCGAGGCCGCAACTATTGAAGCCGAGGAGGTTGAAGCGGCTGAATCTTTTAAGCGCAAACCTCGCAAGGCTAAGGTACCCTTCTATTATGATAAGGAATCTTTCGCATTTGCTGCCACTCCTAGTTTTGTTAAGCAACTGGAAAAGGAGATCTGGAAAGATTTTATGTCTTTTGTGAAGGATGATCTTCGCCCAAAGACAACTCGCAATGAGGGTAGTGCTGCTTTTGGAATGGTCGAGACTGATCTCGGCCATCCAGAGAATCAGGAGACCAGAGCTATGGTTCCTGTTCAAACTCTACGACCAGACGTGGTCGAGCCGGGCCCATTGTTGAAACTCGACGGACGTGGTCGGAGAAGAAGAAGTCCTCCGTTGGGAGGATTGCTCCTAAGTTCCTGGTTAAGACCAGGGTGCAGAGGTATGTGAAATGTACTAAAGTGTAAGAACAACATTTACCTTTTTCCTTTTCACAACCTGATTTGCTTTTCTTTATTTTAGTCTGACTCCTTCAGCCCCCGAGGATGCTTCCGCTGAGAAGCCCATTGTCACTTCTTCATGCTGGAGAGGTAACAATGGAAGTGGTTGAAGGAGCTTCCTTGACCCAGGTGGCTCCCGAAGTGGTTTCTCCAACTGCTGAGGTTGTAGCTACGACATCAAGTCATAGCTACGACCATCGGGAGGCAACATGCGACCTCGAGGTCGTAGCTACGACCACTGAAAGGGTTGTAGAGACCACAGAGGCAGCTGCAAAAGCCTCTGGTCAAGGTGAGGATGATTCTGTACACCGCACTGGGAAGGAAATTGTAGCAGGCGCTCCTCCCAGTATCCAAAGAGAAGGTGCAGCTACAGAATCAGAAGAAGAAGAATATTTCAACTTATGTGCTGACTTCTTTGGTCCTGCTTCAGTCGTAGGGTCTTCTGCTTTTAGATCTCGCGACCGAGTCCCCCATCCCAATAATATTCCCAATAGAGGGAACACTTTTGACAATGAGCGTCTCGAGAAGGTATGGTGGGATCAAGTCGAGAGGATAGACAAGCTGCAGAACCCTGAGCTGGTGTACTCGTCCTTTGCTAGGTCGACCATGAATGTAAGTATTTTTAGGATACTTATATATGTGGTTTTCCCTTTCTTCTCACTGTCTTCTTTTTGCAGAAAGCTCTAGAGCAAATTGCCGTTGTCGGTGAGTATCATCGACAACTTTTAGAGCTACGACAAGAGAAAGAAGAACTCTGCATACAGGCAGAGAGATGGTAAGCCACTGTTATTCATAGTTGTTTTCGACTTGACTACTCGTATAGTGTTTACGAGAGTTGTCATGGAAAGACTCATGACAAGGTACTGGTCGTAAAGAGCTTACGACTAGAGATTTTGTCGTAGAAAAACTTACGACTAGGTCAGTGGTTGTAGAAAGACTTACAACTGATTGGCTGATGTTCATATCCACTTTTATCCTTTGTAGGTTAAAAAGTGACGCAAAGACCTTAGCTGACTCACTCGATTATGAAAAAGAGGAGTCGAAAAAGCTAAGGGTGGAAGTAGTAGACCTCTCGAAGAAACTTCGAGAAACCATCTCTGCAACTAGAAGATTGCAGAACAAATAAACGAAGAAGTCTTGAACTTAAGATCGCTTTTGACTTTGACCTTTACTCGACTCTCATTTCTTTTCCAGAAAAAGAAGATGAGATGAAGAAGCTCCGGACCGAAGTTGGAGAAAAAGCTTTGTTCATTCAGGAGTTTTCTCGCATTACCAAGAATAAGGATCAGGAACTCGAGGGACTAAAAACTCGATTAACAGGTAAGCAATTCTTTACCTGTCACTCTTTTCGAATATCTTCCCTTTTCTAATGCTAATTTCTTTTTCAGAAATTGCTGCCGAATTGAGAAACCTCGAGGCTGAAATCAGTGAAAAAACTCTGATCTATAACGAGTCCGTCCGCATTGCTAAGATGAATGCAGAGGACATTAGATCATGGGAGAAAAAACACGCTGAAACCATTGCTTCCCATCAAGAAGAGGTCAAGAAATTGGATTCTCAACTAGTAGGTAAGAAATGCTTTTACCTACTATTATCTTTGTGTTATCTTCCTCTAGAAGTTTATTTTCGTTTGACCGGTCTTATTCTTTTCAGAACAAGTGGTCGAAAACAAGAAACTTCGCGAGGCTTCGACTCGTACCCAACAGGAGATGGAATCAATGAAGACTAATCTTCAAGGCAACATCACGCTCCTGAACAATGTACTTGGTGAGCTACATTCTGAGGGAAAAACTCATCGAGAAGATACTGTAGTTGCTCACATAAGTACCATTGGGGAACAAGTCGGAAACTTGCAAGAAATGGTGACCACTCAAGGCTAATCAGTGAATCAATAAGGAGGCAAATGGTCGCAGAAGTTACGCTTTGTGAAACTTAAAGCTCATGACCCCGCCTTAATGTGCAACCAATCGAAGCCCGACTTCGACCGCCTCAATCGAGGCAAGTCGTCTAATTGAGGAAATACAATCGGTTATAAAAAGGTATGAGGAAATGCAACTAGGCACTCCCTTCTTGAGTAATCTTGTAACGACTTTGTAAGGCAGACAATTTCTGTTGACGAGTAATATATGATCCAATTTGTTTCCTGCAAATCATCTTGTCGAGTGGTTAGCAACCCGAAAGATAACTAACGAATGAAAAACCAAAGGACTGAAGTTAAATTAATAACTTTATCCTAGGCCATCTTGTTTCCTGCAAATCATCTTGTCGAGTAGTTAGTAACTCAAAAGATAATAAACGAATGAAAGACTAAGAATTGAAGTCAAATTAATAACTTTATCCTAGCCCCCGACTATTTGCTTAGTTTGTTTGGACAATCTAAGTAAATAGTGTGTGAAATGGGGTTTCTGAAAAAAAAGAGAGGTTTGTTTAACTTATAGTTTTTGTTATGGTTGTTAAGCACTAGTCGAAAGAGTAGAAACGGCTCGACACTAGGAAGTTCCTTCTAGTGGGCAGGACCACGTGCAGAGAGGAAAGGCTTCGACTAGGTGATGTTACCATCTCCGACTAGTTTAATCGAACCAAGAACAGCAACTTGAGTTAAGCAAACGTCTTAGAGGACTTTAATAATTCGTTTGCCCTTTTTTGGTGGACTTGATAAGTCTTTTCCAGTAGCAAAAAGTGGGAGACTGAACAACGCTAGGAAGTTCCTTCTAGTGGGCAGGACTACGTGCAGAGAGGAAAGACTTCGACTAGGTGTATCTCTTCCTTCGACCAGTTAAAACGAAACGAGTACACCAAAGGTGGTCGAATAAATATAAGAAAGTGCACTCTACCTAGAATATTTTTCAAAATTACTGAAAAAATAAACTAAGATTTGGCTTTGAGAACATTTCGACTAGACAGAACCCGAGCTCTTTGTATTGGCAACAAAAGTGAGTAACGAGTCGATGCTAGGAAGTTCCTTCTAGTGGGCAGGACCACATGCAGAGAGGAGAGACTTCGACTAGATGATGTTACTTGCCTTTTGACCAGTGTAAGGAAAGCTGGGTGTTTTTGGATCATAGTCGAAAGGTTATAAAAGCATTACTCAAAAATAAGACAAAAGAGGTAGAAGGAACCTAGACCTTTATTGCATAAGAGGTTGGTCACACATAGAATTTGCGTAACTTGTCGATGTTCTAAGAATTTGAGAGAACCTGACCGTCTTCCATTGCTAGTCGTACCGACCCTGGCCGAGTGACTTCAACCACTGTGTAAGGACCTTCCCACTTGGGAGAAAGTTTATTCCGATTAGACTTGGTTTGGCAGAGCCTCAACATCAAGTCACCTACAGCAAGGGTGCGAGACCGGACCTTACGATCGTAATATCTGCGTAGGGCTTGTTGGTAGACTGCTGAACGGATTAGGGCCATGTTTCTCCTTTCTTCGAGTAGGTTAATGTCGTCTGCTTGAAGTTGTTCCTGGTCGGAGTTGTTGAAGATTTCAACTCGTGTCGACCGCAATTTTAGCTCCGGAGGAAGCATGGCTTCGGCTCCGAACACTAGAAAAAATGGTGTTTCTCCTGTCGCCCGACTAGTGGTCGTTTAACCGCCCATAATACGTGAAGGTAATTCTTGTACCCAAGCCCCGAGCGCTTAACGAAAGTGGTCAAGACTCGGGTTTTAATTCTCGCATTATTTGGCCGCTTGCACGCTCGATCGCCCGCTGCTTTGGGGATGTGCAATGAAGCATAACATAACTTGGTACCCAACTCGTCGCAAAATTCACAAATTTTGCACTTGCAAATTGTTTACCATTGTTCGTAATTATCCGACTTAACTCCAAATCGGGTAATTACGCATCTCATCATGAAGCTTTTTGTCGCCTGCTGTTATCCGAAGCATGAGTTGGCTTCGATCCATTTTGTGAACGTGTCAATAGCCACAAAAGGAATTCAAACCTCCTGGAGCTTTGGGAAACGGTCCTAGGATATCGAGACCCTGTGTCGCAAAAGGCCAAGAAAGAGGTATTGTGCAGTAATGCTTGAGTGGTTGGTGTATTTGTCTACCATGAAACCGGCATTGGACACACTTTTTAACCACCTCTTTAGCATCATACAAGTCAGAGGCCAGTAGAAACCTTGTCGAAAGGTCTTACCGACCAACGTTCTGTAGGAAGCATGCGCCCCACAGATGCCACTGTATATCATGAAGGAGTGTTATTCCTTCGTTTTGCGGAATGCATCGCATGAGTATCCCTTGGGTTCCTCGCTTGTAGAGGACTCCTTCGACCAAAGTATACATTTTGGCTTTTCGGGTAAACGATCCGCCTCAAGATCATCCTCTGCACGGAACCCTTGTGAAGATACTCGAGATGGGAGTCATCCGTATCCTCGTAATCTAGTGAGGCCATCTCAATAGGAGGTGTCTCGGTTCTTCGACTGCAGAGACGGCTTTTGGAGTTGCTCCAAGAAAACTCCTTTTGGTACTGCAGATCAGGAAGAAGCCATCCGAGCAAGTTGGTCTGCTAGGAAATTATCCTTTCGAGGGATGAATTGTACCTCAAAACCTAAAAATGCTTTTCTAGCTTACGATTCGATAAGTACGGGACATTGTCGAGCTAGAGCACGGTACTCTTTCCGACTTGATTCACGACTAGTTGAGAGTCTCCTCTCACGAGTAGTCGATTTAATCGAGAGTGCTTCGCGGCTCGTATGCTAGCTAGCAAACCTTCGACTCGCCACGCTGTTAGTGGCCCGAAAGTTTAATTGTATGGCATACTTTAAGTTTTCTCGGTAGGGAGATACCAGACCACCGACTCTCGAGCCACTTAAAGTAAGTGACCCGTCAAAGTACATCATCCACCGGTCGTGGAATCAGATCGGGATCCCGAACAGTTCAGATTTGTCCATTCGCGACAAAGTCCGCCAAGATCCGGGATTTTATGGCCGTCGACACGAATGGAGGTCGAACTCCCAAGTTCGACTAACCATTTTGCCATGCGTCCCATTGCTTCCTTATTATGGAGGATCGCTCCCAAAGGAAACTCGAGACGCATAGCTATTTTGTGCGCTCAAAATAATGCCGCGGTTTCCTCAAGACATGAGGAGGGCATATAGAAGTTTTTGACTGAGGGTAACGCTCCTTAGGCCCGTAAAACTGCCGACGAGTAAACCGGTCGTTGTATGCGCCACGCTCTACGACCCGAGATCGCGCTTGTCGCTGTGGCGTTGCAACTAGGTAAATTAAGAGCGCCTCTTCCGCTTTGGAGAAACCGTAACAGGAGCACTCAAAAGGTACCTCTTGACATCCTCGAAGGCAGCGTTAGCCTCGTTCGACCACTCAAAACCTTATGTCTCCTGAGAAGTTTAAAGAAAGGTAGTCCTTTTTCTCCTAGTCGTGCGATGAAACGACTTAAAGCCGCCATGCACCCAAAGTGAGTTTCTGGACTTTCTTTTTGTGGTCTGAGGGCGATCCGAGGATGGCCTTTATTTTTCAGATTTGCTTCGATTCCTCGTTCAGATACTAGGAATCCAAGCAATTTTCCTGAAGAAATTCCAAACACACACTTCTCGGGATTAAGTTTTAAGCGGTGCTTTCTGAGGTTGTCGAATGTTTCTTGTAGGTCAGTGATATGATTAAATTTCTTAATGCTTTTTACGACTAGATCATCAACATAGGCTTCCAGATTCCGGCCTAATTGAGATGAAAAAGTCGATTGCATTAAGCGTTGAAAAGAAGCACCGGCATTCTTTAGACCAAATGGCATTTTGACATAGCAAAAGGTACCAAATGGTGTAATGAATGCGGTCTTTTCTTCATCGTTCAGACACATATTGATCTGGTGATATCCAGAATATGCATCTAAAAAACTTAATATTTCACAACCTGCAGTAGAATCAACCAACTGATCGATACGAGGTAAAGGAAAATCATCTTTTGGACAAGCTTTATTAAGATCAGTAAAGTCTACGCACATACGCCAATTGCCGTTTGACTTCTTGACCATTACAGGGTTAGCCAACCACTCTGGGTGGTTGACTTCTCTTATAAAGCCTGCTTTAAGTAGCTTATCCAATTCTGATTTAATAGCATCTCGTCGATCAGGGGCAAATCTCCGTAATTTTTGTTTTACGGGTACTTTATCAGGCCGTAAAGCTAGCCTGTGCTCGATCACCTCCCTGGGGACTCCGGGCATGTCGGATGCTTGCCACGCGAAGACATCTGCGTTAGCTCGAAGGAAGGTGATGAGGGTGTCTTTCTATTTGGGGTCGGAAGTTTCCCCGATGCGAACAGTCTTCGAGGGTTTCTCTGCGTCCAGAGGAACCTCTTTGACTTGGTTGTTCGGCTTTGGTGCAGCTTTAGGCTTCGACTTGCTAGTCGAAGGCTGACTTTCTTCTCGAGTTGGTATTTGACCAACCATCTCGAGGGATCGACGGTCGTAGTTATACGCCATCTTCTTATCACAATGAATTGTGATCACTCTTTTGGGACCTGGCATCTTAAGACATTGATACCCATAATGAGTAGCCATTAAGAATTTTGCCAAAGTTGGTCGTCCGAGTATGGCGTTATATGCCGTATCGAAATCGACCACATCAAAGGAGACTTTCTCTATCCTGAAATTACTTGGTGAACCAAATGTTAAAGGAAGAGAAACTTGGCCAATGGGTTTGGCTGAAGACCCCGGTACGATTCCATGAAAAGAGTATCGTACCGGTCTTACCTTTGTCCTGGGTACTTGCATCTCGTCCAGGGCATTAGTAAACAGTATATTCAAGGAACTGCCACCATCAACCAACACTCGATTGACCCGACAGTTGTTGATGGTGGGTTCGACTACAATCGGATATCGACCTGATCGATTCAAAGTGATCGGGCAATCACCCTTCTCGAAAGAAATGGTAACTTCCGACCACTTCGGTAGGTTATTGACAAGAGGAGCATCTATAGAGTTTACCTCTCGTCCGCAGCTTTGAGTTGTCGCTTCGACTGTGATGTCGATGATCCTCCGTAGATGTGCTTTACCTATGTTGCGGATCTTGGAACGGCGTCTCTTCATCATCCGACGACTTTTGGCCACTCGTATTCCCTACCTGCTCGAGAGTGTGGAGTGGCTCTTTGCCGTTGTAGTAGTCCTCGAGCTTTCTTTGGAAAACTCAAGAGATATGAGGTCGTGTCCTTCTTTTTATGAAAAGGACACCACCTTGGTTTGTCGCTCTTTCGATCGTATGCTTACCTTTGCCTTGATCGAGTACGACTTGGTGGTTTGTGGCTCTTTATCTTTCACGCTAAGACCTCCTTGAAACCACCGGTTTGTGGTTTTGACTTTTATTTTCTTTTGGACTTCTTTGCTTTCTTGTCCTTACCAACTTCACCTAGCTCTCGAGGAGTGTACGCTTTCGATCAATAGTATTGTTCCACTCGACCACCTCGTAAGCGAGATATCGATCGGCCATCTCAAGAGCTCAACAATGTTGTTGGGAGGATTCAAAGCAATATCCTCTGTTATCCTTCTACTACGGACTCCTTGCTTAAAAGCCCCGATCACGGATGAGTCGAAATTTCCGAATTGAATTACGAACCCGACTAAAGCGCTTGATGAATTGACGCAAAGTCTCGTTGTTGTTCTGCTTTATCCGGCAAGTCGCCTTCCTTTCGTATGGTTGTATGTGCCTTGGAAATTCGCCAAGTAGAAGGTCGCAGAGGTGTTGCTAAGAGTAGATCGACTCGAGTGGTTGGTTTAATAACCACGATCGAGCGGATCCTTCAAGCACTGGCGGAAGGTAATTTGCCATTACATGCACTCCTCCTCCCGCCGCTTCGGATCATTGCTTTATAGATCTCAAGAAATTCGATGGTATTTTGAGATCCATCAAACTTCTCCATGTTCTTTGGTCGAAAATGAGGTGGCAATAATGTACTCGACGGTCAGCGAAAATGCCCGAGATCGGTAATAACTTCTTGACGCCTTCTTTGCGTGAAAGAAGGGTTAATGTCACCAGTGATCGATACGACGATACCCAAAGAACAGTCGACTGTCCGTAGTAGGACTCGGTTCCCACGAGGAATACTCGTAGTCCATCCGCTGCGGATTTCCTGTCGAAGTGGTGAACGATCACCTCCGAGGGGCTTTTGGTCATCACCAATCGAAATGTATTTCTCCGAGTAGGGGATCGATGCGACTTATGGCCGTGTCGATTTCTACGTGGCGAAATATTTGATTGACTGGTAGCTGAGGAAGTCGCATTGCTATGACTACCTGAATGATGTCGACGAGGTACTTCCAGTCTTGTCATCACGGTTCGAAGCCTTTGCGCGATCTCTTCAAAGAAAGAGATCGTGACTCGCGCTCGAGCAAGCTCTTGATTAGGATTTTCGAGCAAGTCGTTGATGTCCTCGGAGTTCTTGTACCTCCTTCGATCGATGTTGAATGCGCCGGCAGATTCTTCCGGTCGCAATCTTCTTAGTCGGATGGCCTCAAAATTCTCCTCATCGATACTTGA
Source organism: Hsuehochloa calcarea (assembly GCA_036346395.1). NCBI lineage: Eukaryota > Viridiplantae > Streptophyta > Magnoliopsida > Poales > Poaceae > Hsuehochloa > Hsuehochloa calcarea. The sequence goes on along the minus strand of CM070602.1, from coordinate 18,255,188 downwards.
GGCCTTCTCAATGGAGTGCGAGAATATCGAGGATTTCCCTCGCGCTCATCAGAGTATTGGTCCTGCCCGCCATAGGTGATGCCCTAGCCATTACCACGAGGGGGCGCAGTGCGTGACCTTCGGGGAGTGTTCTTATCTCGGCCTCCATGAGGTCGACCTCGATTTGAGGGAAGGACGAAGACCTCCCGCTGATGATTCTCACTTGCGCCGAGGCCTCCCGCTTGAGGAGTACTCGAGAGACACCATCCGCGACTTGGAGCAATCCCCTCCGGTAGGGGAACTCGGGTTATAATCGCTCCATCCGCAAATGAGATCCGCGAGAGGCGGTCGAATTCGCAGAAAAGCATGCTTGATCCCACCATCTCCGAGTTACCCCGAGAGAGAGGATCACCGATGTTGGTGGAGTCTGGAATGGTGGCTCGCAGAACTTGTCTCACTGTGTCTGACCGCCTTAGGGGACTTGGACACTTGGAGGAAAACTCTCGTCGGTCGTGAGTCCTCCCGGTGCGGCTCGGGCCGATTGACCCTTGTCCTTTGAGGGAATTGGCTCCTCTGTTGGACGTATTGATCCCTCCTCAACTCCATCGATGGGATGGTTTCCTGGAGAATGATCTCCGGAGGCAACATCACCATCAGAGGATGCATCACTCGGCCAGAAGTTGAAACCGGCATCCATGTCGACGTCACAGACCGCCAAGTCAAACCAGTTCTCCTCGTTCCATTCCCCTGCCATGAGTGCATGAGATTTGGAAAAACAGAGTATGTTGACAAGAGATTACCAGAAGATCCCCACGGTCGGCGCCAACTGTTGGTTTATTAGAACCGATCTTACGTAAAGATTATTTGATTTGGAGGGTCTCCTAGAGATGAAATCACGCAGAGCGATTGACACGGGATGTTTATACAGGTTCAGGCCTTCTCCTAGGAGAATAACAACCCTACTCCTGTCTGTGTGTGGTATTGACTGTATTCTCAACGATCAAGCTCGAAACTAAGTCTATTACAAAGAACAGTACTTGTGTTTCTCCTTGACTCGCTCTGTTTCGTCTCTCCCTTTGGCCCTCTGATTGATGTCTTTATATAGTCATGAAGGAGTAGCCGTTTTCCCCTGCTGAAGATGCGCCTAATCAAGTCAGTAATGGGCGCATGATGGCAGTAATTACCAGCGTAGTGGCTCCTTCACGCCGTTGGGCAGTTATCCTTCAGAGGTAATGGGGTATTTAAGCACTATTACTACGCGGAATTATAGTGCACGAGGACCGTCTGGATTCCTTAATCAATTGGACCCACCCGCTTGTAGGTGCTATTGATTATAAGGTGGTCGTGGTTGACTTAGTCGTAGTAGGACTTACGACTGGGTACAAGTCGTAGAAGGACTTACGACTGGGCAATGGTTGTAGTAGGACTTACGACTGGGTAATGGTCGTAGAAGGGCTTACGACAGTCTGCATCGTCGAGAAGGACTTACGACCATGACATAGTCGTAGTAAGACTTACGACTATGGGGGTGATTGTAGGAGAACTTACAATCACTTGGTAGGCCTCTCCCTTATGAATATAGGGGGTACTTCTGGGGACTACGTGACATCATATTTACCCATAATAAGAATTATAGATAAAAGATAAAATGAGGATTATTAGATCCTCGTCAGTAACTAATAAATAAGGAAGGCTAACTTAGGAAATACTAATCTTAGCAACTATTCTAAAGATGATATGAAGATATTATATACATAGTCTTGAAGATAAGTTGGACGTCTCCTGTTCCGTCTCGGACATGCAAGGACCCGCTGCGTAGTATTATCCTGGGCCTGTGTATGTGAGTCTGTAACATAGCCACAAAGAACTTGTTATTGTCATCTTTGATAATTGAGAAAAATCCTTAAATGGCATTGAACTAGCGGAATTTCTTTCACAATTGCACGACTAGATATTACAATATATTGTATTTGCTATATAACTCTGTTACCTTTCAAAAATATAGTTGTATATGGTATACAATTGTAAAAGATATAACATCTATACATGATTCTGCACCGTTATAATCTGGACCCACAAAAAATAAGTGGTGTGGATATTCTCTTTTCTCTCGATAAATAACAAAAAAATATATTTTATATATGATTAATCCAGACCGTTATAATCTGGCTCCACGGACATAAGTGGTGTAGATCTTCTATTTTTTAATCTCAATTAATAAGAGAATTTCTAATAATTTGCTTCTTTCTATTTAAGGATTAGCCTTTACCGTACTCTTGGGAGTACATACTCCCACTTCCAGCATACCACTTAAACGAATATATTTTTTTGTTACTTTTAGTATACTTAAATACCAATTATAAGATACTCCAATATGACTTGATTGAAAAAAAAATCATTGGAGCCATTATATATACAAGAAATGTATACACAAATTTTGCTATAATAATATACTTTATTGAAATTTTTAATGGAACTCACTTTGGGATATCTTATAATCATTATTAGAGTATGCTCAAATAGATAAAGAGATATCTTCATATGATTTAAGTGGTATATGAGAAGTGAGGGTACGTACACCTAGCAGTACCATATATATATATATCCACCATTCATCTAGCATGCCATTGCAACTTTAACTCCCATCACCTTTTCTCTCTCTCCACTACACATCCACATGCAAAATTCATGGTATGGATATATGGTACTAGAGTTCACTAGCATGCAACATCATTTCATATATATATATATATATATATATATATATATATATATAGAGAGAGAGAGAGAACTCCCCAAGCCTTGATCTGCTATTAAATAACTTGCCATCCTTTATGTACCATTGCTTTGCGAAACCAGTGCACTCCATGCAATTGTTAGCCAATTTAGCCGTGAGGTAGGGCAAAAGACCGTTTTACCCTTCATCATATGACGAGGATTGAATATTTTTCAATTAATGAAGCTATTTTATCTGTAATATTCATAACTCTTGGTCTTGGCCTTGATCTTGATCTTGAGCAAATCCTCCTTCCACGAACCCTCCCAAAGTATTAATATCAAACACAATGAGAGAGATGAAACAATAATAAATATAAAATAGAGAAAAAAACCAAACTCCAAAAATTATAATAAAAAAATTGGAATGTAGGCTCTATTTTATATGAATTTATAAAATGTAGGCTCAAAATTATCAAAGTACTGACTCGCCTTGGTTAAAGGCAGCGAGATCTTGGTATTCTTGAGCTTGATCGAAGTTGAGGTCTCCTGCGTCTTCGAACCCTAATCGAACGAAAGTACCGGAAAAAGGGACAACATCAGAGAGAGTAAATAAATACCAAACTCATATTAAATGAACTCTAAATTGAACAAGACCAGTGCCATTAGCAAGATCTTGATTTAAGAAAATTTTAGAAACAACTTTCATAATTTTTGGAGCTATAAAGAAAAAGATATGAATTTTGGAAGCTTTTCAATGGAATTTTTAATTGAAAACAAAATTAGAAAAGCCGATTTTTCCCGTGCTGACACGTGCTTGGTTCACAGCACAGTGCTTGTGGACCGGGTCCATGCGCACGGTCCACGGGCACTGTTGCCAGGCCCACCCATCAGCGGTACAACTCGGGGCGGGGCCACCCGTCGCGCGGAGAAAACAAGGGGGAGAGGGAGCGGGCGAGGGAGAGAGAGGGGGAGGCGAGGGGGAGAGAGGGGGAGGCGGGAGGAAGAGAAGTGGCGCCAGAGCGGAGGCCAGAGCCGGAGAAGGAGGCAGGGCAAAGGAGGCGACGGCACCGAGGCGGAGACAGCTCGGGAGATGAAGCGACGACGACGGCTCCAAGGAGACGAAGCGACGGCGCTAGAAGAGGTGAAGGGGTGGAGGGGGAGGAAGGAGGGGACGAGGGCTCAGCTTTTATAGCCGGCGGAGCCGAGGGTGAGGAGAGAATGGAGGGGCTCGGGCGATTGGCGCGGGAGGCGGTGAGGGAGACAAGATGGAGGGAGCGGGCGCTGTAGTCGAGCGGAGGAGGTGACATGAGCGGGAGGCGCAGAGGAGATGGATTGGAGAGGAGGGGCGGTGATGCGATAGGGTGGGGTCATGCGGCTGTCGGTGGCAGAGAGGGCAGTGGTAGAGGGGGGAGACCAGCGTTCGGCAGGGAGAGGGCGGTGGTGTGCGCGGAAGAGACGGAGGGAGCGGTGCCCCGGGCCGAGGCGGGCGGAGAGGAACCGGGCCGGGTCGGGTCGGCCCAACCCAGGTTAGGGTTTCAAATTTTGAAATTTCAAATTGAAATGCAACTTTTGATTTTTGAATGTTCTTGAAAAAAAATGAGGATGTTATAAATATCAACTAGTAATAAACCAACCTAGGGTGACAAAAGATCATGGTATAATTTTAGATAAGGTGGATGTAACAAATTGGAATAACAACTAAACCCAAAAGCATTTAAATAAATATTTGAAATAGAATGAAATAATTTGAATAAAGTATTTTGAAAACTGGGTGCAATATGATCAAAGGTATAACTTCCACTTCCTTGAACTTCAACTCCTTCAGACTATTCCAGGACTTCAACGTCTAACGAGAAAGAAAGCGCAAAACAAACAAAATTCAAAAAGACAAATAAAATAAACTCTAAATTGAAATTGAATGGTACTAGAAGGTATATAATGAATTTATATGAATTTAGAAACTTGAATGAGTTCAAATGGAGTTCGGATGAAGAAGATATGGCCTTCGGAAGTTTGGAATTCACATGAAATGATGAAAAAGGAAAAGGGAGAGAGAACTGACAGTTAGGGTCTCCGTAATATTCTTAGAATATTCTATTCCAAAAATATTAGAAAATGACTAAGTGCATGACAGGTGGGACCTACTGATATTTATGACTTTGTAGAATTAAAATAATTGCAGAAATAATATTAGGGGTTGACATGTGGGCCACCAGTTTATAGATCTGGTCCATAAAGATATGCTAGTCCATGGTGGACCAAGCTCATGGCTGGGGTTTGACCAAGGGTTGACTGACATGTGGGGACCACATGTAAGTGAGAGAAATAAATAGGGTATTTAATTGGGTGGATGACACGTAGGGTCCACATGTAAGAGGGAGAAGTGGTTTATTTTGTTGTATGACACATGGGGTTCATTCTTCGTAGAGAGCAAATAAGAAAGAGAAAGAGAGAATTGGATGTGTGGCTTGAATTGATTGGATGACTAAAGGACCAATTCACAGAGAAATAAAAGAAAGCCACATACTTGCTTCTGTTAGCAGCCGGCTTCAACGAAGAACAGGAACGAAGTAAGACAGTGGACATGAGGTGTGCTTGGCCAACCAGTTCATGGTGCAAGATGGCTTCGGTTTGGCATGGCAAGAGGTGGCAAGGCAATGAGAGGGAATGGATTAGCCATGAGCATCTATAGATGAACGAAACAAGCAACAAGGCACAAAGATGAAACACAACACAACGTAAAACATACTGCTATAGGCTGAATTCAAGTGCAAGGAGTAGACAGCGGACGGAAGCGTACCAGCGGTGGCGAAGGGGCAAACTGGAAAGGAAACAAGCCGGAGATGATGACGTGGTCCACACGTCGCGAAGCGGCACCACGCGACAGCAGCGAGGCGAAGAACGGTGGTCTGCCACGAACTCATTTGCACGTAACACCTCCGACGATGCTCTGCAAAAAAGGGAGGTGAGCACGGCGTAGAACGCGGCGACGTGAACCGAACGATGGTGGTGTTGAAGGTAGGGTATCAACGGTTGCAGAGTATTTAGCCAGAGAATGAAGATAGGCCTAAAAGAGAGAGAACACTCGATTCTCAGTGTATGCTGGATGAAACTTGAATATAAAAGATGGCAAAAGTAGGTCTCAACGAGACCTACAAGATGACGCAATCGGATTTTGGAAAAACATACCGAGGAAACAAGGAACGTGATGAACATGTTTTGGCTTTATGGCTTGACATGGCCAACGGTGCTCCGGCGATCTCCCGACGACGGAAACGGGATGTAGATGTAGAACACGACGACGCAAACCCAACGACACAGACGGTTCAGCCGGGGGACGTCGGATGAAGGCACAACTCGCTGGAGAAGACCGTCGGTTGGAGCTTGGTATTTTGCAGACGGCGACGAAAATAGATTGATTTGGAGGAAACCAAATCAGGGGATTGGAAGAGGAGATCAGGACGGACGTTTGGACGCGATCGGTTTGCTTTTATATGCAGGTAGAGGGAGATATCAATTTTGGAAGTTTTGGGTTGAAACACGCAAAGGATTTATGTTCAGTTGCTCGTTCGGTTGGGGAAGATAATGAACAGTAACTGCATGGTACTGTAGCACATGGTAGGAATGAGAAAGGAAAGATTTTCAAAATTAAAGAAAATCCAAAAAAAAATCAAAGAGACCAAATAAATCCAGAAAAATCTAAGAAAATACCAGAAAATTTGTTGGAGCACAAGGAAGTCAAATAACATAGGTTTTTATTTATTTAATTGATGTTTAGATTAATCAAATTAAATATTTTTAATTTAGAAAATTTCTAATTAATCTTTATTAATTCAAATAAAATTGGTGAAATTTTACAGGGAGCTAATCTACTCAAAAGATTTTTTTTAAAGCCAAATTTTGGGATGTTACAGCCATGCCACTAGTGGTCAAAATTCGACCACATGAAGTTATCTGTCACTTGATTGAGAAAGTATTGAACAGTCTATGGATGACAAATTATCTCATATGGAGTTCAACCAGATATAGTGTGGCAAAGGGATCATACATGAGTAGGTAATATAGTTCGAGCCGATACAGACTAGTCGTATAGAGATATGAGCTAGTCGTAGACTTGTCGAACATAATCACTAACTAGTCGTAAACTGCTCGTGAGGTGTTACGAACTAGACTTGATTAAATATGAACTGGTCGTATAGAGATACGAGTTGGTCATAAGTGATAAGGACCTGGTCGTAGATCATATTTTATTAAGGTTTGTCTGATATAATTTATGTGTACTAAAAAATTGTTATGTCCCGCTAGGAACCGCTAACGACTCGTGGTCGAAAAGGGTTTCTGAGTCACAACCGATCTGCGATCTTCAGAAGGGATGTGAATAGTTGTTGGAGGAGACGATCGGCAATCGAGGACATTAGACGATCGACTACAACTGCTACACCAACGCGCTCTTCGTTGGATCAGGATGCTCCAACTCTTCTTCCGCCTTACTACACGTCTAGTGATAACGATCTATGATCTCTTGCTTGCATGGTATCCTAGTTTACGTGGTATAATTTTTGAATTGCCAGCTAGTGTAGCCTACCTGTATCCCTTCAGTTCAACGCATTCATGAGAAATTGATAGTAGTCATTTATCCTTGGACAATGGATATACAGAGAATACAAACTACTACAGAGAGTGTCATCACATACGGCTCTAAACCGTCATCACAGACGGTTTTTGAACCACTTGAATCTATGTGTCTGTGATAACAGGCGTTTATCACAGACAGTTTATGAGCCGTCTATGAAAAGTCACAACACAAATAATTTTTTGTTGAAATCGTTTGTGAAGGTCTACTAAGTTTTCGTAAAAAACCGTTTGTGATATGTAGGATATCACAAACTATTATTTTCACTAACCGTCTGTGATTAGGGACATAACACAAACGGTTAGTAAAAATAACCGTCTGTGATATCATAAATATCACATACGGTTTTTAATAGTAGCCGTCTGTGATATCCAACATATCACAGACGGTTGTTGGTGGTAGCCGTCTTTGATTGGATACATATTACAGACGGGTGTTAGTAGTAGCCGTCTGTGATTGGATACATATCACAGACGGGTTTTAGTAGCAGTCGTCTGTGATTGTATATATATTATGGACGATTAGTAAAAATAATCATCTGTGATAGTATGCATTCACATACGGTTTATTCCATAAAACGTCTGTGATAGTTCATTCTATAGCTTAATATTTTGGTTTTTTGTCTAGCCTCAGGTAATGCTAGCCATACCCTCTAAAAACAAGCAAGCAGAAAACAAATATATCATAATTGATTTGATATAAAACAACTCAGAGTAATTTAAAAACTCAATATCAATTATAAAGTGATTTGATTATAACTCAAAGTGAATTACAATAAATCGGTGTCGCCAAGGTGAAACTCTCTATTCTGGTTAATGATCTCCCCTGTGATAAAGGCGTGGCGATCCTCGAGCGTCATGAGTAAGTCGGATGGAAGACTCTTTACAGTATTTTCATGCCCTCGCCGCTAGCAAGAGTAAAGTAGTAAGCATATATATATATATATATATATATATATATATATATATATATATATATATATATATATATATATATTCATAATTATAAAATAATTATTGCGAGATTGACTAACAAACATCTGGATCCTTCATCTTAGCACTCATGATTTCCATCATACAACGACAAACGTAGAATATACATATGTTGCCTTGCAGTAGTTGCTGGTGTCACTGCAAAAATAGAAGTGCGATATAGGATATAGGTATTGTCAATTCGAGAGGCCAGGTTACGAAGTGTGATATGGTATTATTGTGCTATAGCGGGTACCAAAAATCACATCATGTGTCGCAGTGTGGCGCCTGGTTCCTTGTGTGCCCCCGCCCCCGCCACAGCAACATAGGCGCTAAACGACCTACATGATTCCAAAAAGTTATCATCGGATATTTCAAACGGAGGAAGACTACAATAGAGTTACGTATGGAGGAAATGAGCATACATGTTGAGTACTTTTTGCACAATGGTGAAATCGTGGTTCTTATTGACTAGGGAATCAAGGTATATTACCTTACTCCACTTTGGTACAATGACTACAAGGATTCAGTGGAAGCTACTCATGTATGTCGCTATAGTTATTAAACCTAAGTTCATGTTGTGTATAAAGAACAAATGAAATTTGTATAGCAAGTTGTGAAGCACTTACCCCTGGTTGTAGGGCACCGGTATGTAGTCCTTGTCGCGGTGGGTAAGCAATCCCCTCGTTATGTACTTCTCGATATAGGATGCGTCTTGGATGATGCATTGCTCATAGATCAACTATGGGTCGAGGCAACCCGCCGGTTGTTGCAATCGTCAGGCTTGTTGCATCATGTATCTATACATAAGCAATGAATTATGACATTTATCGGTATTGTGTGAATATAGAACTTGATTGTACACACTTACAGTGTACAACATCGTAGAAGTGAGGCGGTGAGGGCGTCGAAGTTGAATAGATCAAATAAGTCTTCGAAGCCCACGATGAAATAGCCCGGCTTGTGGTGGAAATGGTTCTCCATGTAGCTGACGGTGAATCCAGTAGGCCGGTCTTCCCTCGCTTCGTCAGTCTGCCGCATGTAGCAGGCATGCAAAGTCCCGCAAGCCAAACCAATGTGGCTCAATATTGTGTCAGAAACCAACGACATTCCAAGGGAGAACGTCCCGGGATTGTGAGGCGCCTTAATCTTCTTCGGTTTGGCCTTGGAGCCTCGTGTGCTATTTGTCTTCCTGGAAGATGACTGGGCACGCTTTTCTTATTTCTTCGGCGTTGTCTCCACGGTAGCCGATATGGAGGACTTCTGAAGTGGGGGTTGAGGTGGAGTCATCGAGGTATGGTCGTGTGGAGATCGCGACACTATAGGGTCCAGGGCGATGCCCCTCTTATGCCACTAGACAAAAGTGTGCAAAGCATCCCCTAGTGTTATGATGTCTTTGTTCAAGCGCTTCTCCAGCTTTACGATCGCCAAATTATCATGTACCATGTCCACCTGGACATTGGTGTAACCCTACGCTAGTTGGGCACCGTGCACCACAATCCCTTCTTGGCATGGAAACACCACACCCCGCCCAGCCTCAACAGAAATGGACCTAACCAGCCTCACTTGGAGCCTGCAGGGCGTGGACACCTACAAAACGATACACAATTAGCTAAGGCGTCCTACAGGTCTATCTTTGGAGCATTCTAGAGATGTATATTACCCGGATGAGGTGGATAGGTAATTGAGTGTCGCCAAGTTCAAAAAGTGCAGGCATAGACGCGACGCTACTCCGATGTTGATGGGGACTGGCTCCCAAAATCACGAGAGCGTCTTGAGACCGGTTGATGAGTTGATTCATTTGTTCTTGCAATGATGTTATATTTAAAAATCGTCTGTGATAATTATATATCATAGACGGGGTTTTCCACTAAACTGCATGTAATAGTTCGTTGTATGACTTGTTCTGTTTTTCGGCTAGCATCAGGAGTAAATATGTATAACATAAAAGACAGTAAGATAAACACATTATTCAGTAAACATGTTCAACATAGATGGTAACTTAACTTCAAACTGGATTTTTTAATCATTGTTTTGTATTTACATATGACCAAACATCGTAGTCAATCGCTTCTTACAAAAGATTTAAAAAAAGTAGAAATAATAAAAGATCTAGTTTTTATAGTGGCCTAAGTAGCATGTTATCTCCGTTAACAAAACTTCGTAGGTGACGTCGTCAACATCGGAGGGTTCAGGATCAGCGTAGGTAGCCTGAAACACTTCAAACCGTTGATGCGATCGTTCGATAGTCGCCCAAAGAAGCTCCTCCTGAGGAGCCAAGTAGAAAAGCGTCCATAGGCTCTTTTCTCTTGCTTGAGAGGTCTCAGCTTGGTCAACTCGGTCGCTCGCCGCCTCGATGTCGCATTCCAAGCGACAATAATCCTCCTGTAGACGTGCAACATCGTGCTGGAGGACTACTTCGATGGCGAGGTTACCTCGCTGGAAGCTGTAGACCACCTGGAAGACACGGCAGAGGAGGTCGTCTAGACGACGCAATGTCGTCGTCACGTGTCCCAGCATAACCTCCGCCGGAGGAGGGGGACACTGTGTTCCGCAACTTCCGCCAGCGTACGGCCGACGAGGTGCTCATACAGGATGGCTATGTAGGCCATCAATGCCATTGTCAAGGGTGAAGAGCGGGGAGTCATTTCGTTTGTGCTGGAGAGTAGAGCGATGTGTGAGGAGTACAATGACGAATAATCATTCTTATAAAATAAGGAGTAACGTCGGCGCGCAAGACAATGAGACGCATCACGCGGGAGCCAAAACGGCATTGAACATATCACAGACACTTCCAACCACAAACCATCACAGACGGCTATTGTTAAGAACCGTCTGTGATACTTCACATAAGGTTTTCAATATGAACCGTGTGTGATATTACCTCTTCACAGAAGGTTTTTAGCGCAGCCAGTAACACAGACGTGCACTAAATCAAAACCGTATGTGATTGTATTTAATACTGGTGGTTCCGGGGAATCGTCTGTGATGAGGCGTGCAGTATAGCCCTTTTGTAGTAGTGACAATATGTTATTATTCTTGCACAGACAGCGTGCCAAACCCAAATTGTTTCACTAGTCAATTTGTTGTCCAATCCAAATTGTCAGTAAAATATAATGAAGAGAGGTTATGTATTCATGTCCAGTGTAGAATTAGAAAGGAACCATCTGGTCGTATCAGTTCAAATGTGTGTTCAGAGTTAGAATTTTGGTGTCACTCTTGTGTTCAGAACTTGTACATGCATGCAGTCCCTGTATTTTAGAGGTTACGTGCTTGTTTATGGTGATGGATTGGTTAATGGCTAGAAGGATATATCGTATTGCTAAGCATAACAAGTTTCAGTGCCTTTGATCATATATTTGTGAAGCTGCTCCTGTAGAACTAACAAGTTTAGTTCTGAACACAATCTTTTACATTTTCCTATTTGTTCCGGATTGATGATCACGTGCTACACCAGAGGATTTTTTATATGAAGAGACGATTCGACATGATTCACTTGGAAGATAAAATTAATTTGCTGGTCGTTTAGGAAGTATACATTTTTTTACTTACATTGTGGTGGGAATTTCCCAGAAGTTGTGTACGGTTTTCAAATAGATATTGTTGTGTGTTCATATTTTTTACATGGATTCATACAATGATTGTTGTCTTATGCCAGTAATATAGCAAATTGTACTTGATTGGATCGTCGAAATGGAGTCATATGTCTTGTGCAAAACTGAAATGTAGTTCATGTCTTTGTTTTTTTTTTGGTAGGTTACATATTAACACTTACTTGAAGCTGAAAGCGAGTATGTATATAATATTTTGTATTTAATACTTAGCAATTCAAAATATAGTATGTTTAGCGCTTAAATTTACATCTCTACACAAACATGCATGCAAAAAAATTGAATCAAATTGACTCATAATGTCTCATAAACGGTATTAAAAAATCATCATTTGTCTCAGAGGTATTTATAATATTTTCTAACTCAGGACAACCTGTCAAATACCAAACTTCTTGCTTTTTTAAGAAAAAACCACCGCCATACGTAGAACTACCTCAAGCTGGTCATGATCGACGTACTACTACCGCCACTCTCTGGCTTCTCGACCATTCATGCATGATATAGGCTGGGTGGTCTGTGTACGTAGTGTGTACCAGCAGCCAAGCAGGTACTAGCGAGTACTAGCTACCTGCTATACCACGCGCCATTAATTTCTCTTTAAACCTTCCACGTAGAGATCCACCAAATACGATGACCAAAAATGCATGGGTCCAAAAACGCACGCGTCTCGTCTGCGGATATATATATACGAACGTACTTACGGGCACTACGGTTTATGAGTATTTCCTACAGAAGCTCTTGTACGTGGCGCGTGTCATTCCACAGCGATGGTACACTCACCAAACATGTCGCGCGCTTGTTTAAATTAATCTGTCTAACCATTATTTGGATTAATCTGACTGTTGATTTATTAACCGTTCAATTGAGATCCAAAGACCATCTCCTCCCTCAACTTCTCTATTAAAGCAAAATCCTTATCTCTAGCATGCTCCTGTCTCCCTCCCATCCCACCGCCACAAGACGCAATGCTTCCGCCGCCGGCTTCCTCCTCTCCTACCTCCCCCGTCGCCGCCTTCTTCTCTGTCTCCGGCGACTACCGTCGCCGGATCCGCCATCGCCTCCCCCACCTCCTGATTTCTAATCAAGTCCTGTCGCCCCACCGACCTCCACCACCCACCGCCCCTCCACCACCGCCGCTCACCGTAGTGCCTCCGCCGCCCCTCCCTCCCTCCCTCTATAGGCGGCTCCCGATGAACCCTAGCCTTAAACCGGCGAAGCCCCGCCCTAACTTGCTGGCGCCGCCGTCGGAGAAGACGATGTTACCGGTTGAAGCACAAATCTTCAAGCAAAATTGTAAGGTCAGAAATTCAGTTGTTTTAGCAATTCCATTAAATTATTGCATAGCTCAATCAGTTCGAGTGATAGTTCATATTACGGTTAGGCCGGGTAGCTAAGTGTAATAAGTGACAAGGCGACGGGAGTGATGATTGATGAAGGTTGGATCTACCATTACGTGATAAAGGCGTTGCGCCATTAATTACGTACCCCTTCTTAACGGCTGCATGGAAAAGCAATGCGTGAAATTGGCGGATCTGTTAGAGCAAATCACCGCGGCGATCGATCGATCTTAACCTTTTTTTGTTTCTTGAACCCCGTGGGTAAAAACGAGCCAATGCTACCGTACTGTAAGCCGCTATCTTTACCTCGATTGAAGCTTAGATTGCTAGAATATTGTTTGGGGTTGTCGAGGGATCGAGCACTGCTCGGTTGGCAGTGGACGCCGTTCGAACGCCCTGCCCACCTGAGTCACCTGACTACAAAACTATAGGATAAAATTCCACCTGGGTCACCTGACCAGAAGAAAACGGCAAGAGTTATTCTCGCAATCGCAAGCCCCTTGGGCATGCGCGCAAACAAATGACGCTCACGAGCCGGGAACGGTGGCCGCACCCATGCGGGGCCGCACGCAGCATGTGAGTTCGGTCCATTTTGGCGCCTTCCCGCCCGGATCTCCCACCGGTTGACTTGTCCCGAGCAAACACGAGTTTTATCGTTCATTAACTCGTCTCGCACCACTTGTGTCTTGCTGCTGTGATCTGTCGGACAAAGCTCGTGGTTTTACCAAGTTTGAGCAGAGTGCAAGCGCTGGTAGCAGCGTGCGTACTGCCCGCCCGCGTGGTCCCCCGGACGACAAAGCGACAGCCATCCGAAAATGCTAGCATTGCGAGCGTGCTAATTGTCACCTGTCGAAAATCTAGAACGTATTCTACCGACCTGTCACATCGGCGGCACGGTGATTGCTGAGCGCGCTGATGCCAACGCCAAGCCAGTGTTGCCAATTCGTCGGACGCCATTGGCATGCCGGGTGCCCGGGTACACACAGCTACTACGAGTACAAGCTAGTATTCTGTTACATTATTTCTATTGGAAAACTATGACTTCGGTCCAGCAGTCGATTCTTGTATGAGCATCCTATCGCAAATCCAAGAAGGGACTGTAGTCTATAAATAGAGGGTGCTAGTCATTGTAAATGTTTGATCGTATGAAGAGCAATAAAGAGAACCAAGAAGCCCTCTACATCTCTGTGTTCAATCTACTATTTTGTTCTTGTGTTCTTGCATTGTTTGATTCGATTCTATGTTTGTCTACGAGGTTATTGTTCAGATTAGACTCGCTAGTGACGGTTCCTCAACACGTTATCAGTACGATCGACTCTCCTCACATCGAAAGGTAACCGTCGAAGAACGACACTCCTAGATTGAATCGTTTTTCTAGATTACATTCAATTCTGCAAATTTGGCTCTCTAGATTGGTTTTTCTACAGTGCAAATCAGTTCTAATCTACCACGAGCTGACTTGAAGTCACCGACGCAATGCCGATCGGTGGATTGCATGAAAGATTGGATGTCGATTGTACCGTAAATTGAAATTGCACATTCGTTCTAATCTACCGCGAGCCGACTCGAAGTCGCCGATCGGTAATTGCACGAACGAAGATTGCATCGCATGAACAATTTTTTTTTCTCGGATGAACAGTAATCGCACATGCAATCACATGTGAACAAAGAGCAAGAAAAAGCGGCCGACGACGGCGCTGCACCGCGCGCCATCGACCGCTCGCGCGCGCCCGATCGCCGCCTGCATGGGCAGATCGGCCGGTGGCTTGAAGCCATCACCACGCCCATGGCCGTCGCGACGGCCGAGCCCTGCGGGCACATAGGCACCACCCAAATCAAGAAAAAGGGGAGAGGAGAAGATCCGCCACCGCCGGCCTCCTCACAAGCCCCATGGACTCGCTGATCGCTTCGCATGGCGTCGCTGCCGACGGCTTGCAGACCTCCGGCAAGGCACGCCGGCGCAAGATGGCGTCCACGCCAAGATCGCCGCCCGCCCGGCATTGCGGCGCTCGAGCCGCACCGCCGCATCACCGGCCGCCCCAACCCGCACGAGGCTCGGTGTTCGGCCTCAACGACCTACCCGAAAGACCGCGCGCCACAAGAGCGGCGCCACCGCCGACCTCTCCCGCCTCTTTGAAGGCGCCGCCGCCCGCCGAGCCGCACAAGCCGCCTCCGCCACCTCAAAGGCGCCGCCACCTTGAAGCGCACTGTACCGAGCCCCGCCTCGAAGGCACCACCGCTGAACCGGCCGCCGCAGCGTCGCCGCCTCGCCGCCTCTGCGATCTTGCCGAGCCCCGTCGGCTAAGTGCCGCCGCAAGACGAGCAACAGCAAAGCCAGCCGAAAGGCGCCGCCGCTCAAGCGAGCGATCGGAAACCTCGCCCATGACAGTGCCGCCGCCGCGCGAGCAACCAGCGGCGCCGCTACCACTCAAAGCAAGCGGCCGGGAACCCGTTGGGCCGGAATAAAGGGACAGCACAGTAATGGGCCGGATGAAATCCGGCCCATAACTGGAAGAAAAAAAACAAATTTTGCCAAAAAGCCCTCTGAAGTTTCTAAAATTACGTAATTTTTTCTCGAATTGGAAACTTTGCAAATAAACCCTCGTAACTCTGAAAATTACGATAATTTTTTGGGAATAAGGAAAGTTTGCGAACCACCCCTCGAGAATCCAAAAATCACGCGAAGATTTTCTCAGAACTAAAAATTTCGCGTCTTAGCCCCTGAAAATTGCATAATTCACTGAAAATTCGTATTCCAGCAGAAAAGGGTATCGGGAATTCAATTTTTCAATCAATTTTTGCATTTGAAATATGTTTCACTTTATTATTATATTTTTTATGCAATTTATATATTGTATATACTGATTTGGTTATTTGTGATTGTTTATATTACTTTTTGTTGGACCGAAAAGGCGACTAGAGGGGGTGAATAGGAGCACGCTTGTTTTTTCACAAATACTGGATTCAACACAATTTCACTCCAGTAGCTATGGAAGCTATGAAGATCAGTATATCAGTACAGCGGAAGACTAATATTGAATCCAATAAACACCTCTAAGTAATACTACAAAAGATCAAGCACAAGATAACAAGTCACAGAGCACTATCGGTCAGACCGCTGCCTCAAGGGCGGTCGGACCGATTCTTCACGGATCTTATCGGTGGCAGCGGCGGTCGACCACCGCGCCCGAGCGAGCAGATCGGCCCGAGGACGAAGATGAAATTAGATGAAACTTTTGATCTACTAATCCAAACTTGATGAAACTTGGAACACACATTCTCTATGATATCATGAACCTATTCCAATCGAAGATTATGATAATTCTTGGAAGAATAGCGATCCTTTTTGATTTGATTGAAGAAGGGTACAAAACCGGGTCAAAACAAAAACTAGGTCAAAACTCTTGCTCGTGGGTGATTGATGATCAAGATGATCCTAAATAGATTCCCACACGTCACAGCAAGCTAGATCACGTGAAGAATCCAAGCAAAAACTCAGGGATCAAAGAAAGACATAAAATCATCGAATAGAGAGAGAAACGCAATGAGACAAAACATTGATCAAACATTCCTTTGATTGATTGATATGATCAGGGCTTACAGCCACTCCATCAATGGAGGACAATGCTCAATCCAAGAGCACGAAAACCACATCAAACTATCAAGAACGCTAGCCTCCACAAAAGCTCTCCCTAATAAAATTAGGGTTTACAAGAATTACAAAAGAGGCGAAGCAGTGGTGCATCCACCTCCCTCTCCTATTTATAGTGGAGGCTTAGACTTTCTAAAAGTTTGACTCTATTGGGCTCCCGTTAAGGCCCAAAACAAACGGGACACTTACGAACGCATTTTAATGCGCGCTGTATTTAACATCTCTTGACCTAAGTAGCTACACTTAGCGCCATCTTGCACCTCGGATTAGCTAATAGGTCACCCTTGTCCATCTTGCCCCACGCTTGAGTACATTAACCTCACCCGGTATCGTCGATCGTTCTGGACCTCAACTCTCCAAGCCTAGTCTCGATCATCCTCGCCGTTGACCGTCGTTGACCACCAAGCAACCTGCACAACAATAGACAAGTAAACCGAATTTGGGAACAAGTTCTTCACAACTTGACCCGTGTTAGTCAAAACATGCATCATGCAACATATATACCCTGAAACTCATGACTTTGACCTAACAACCGAACAACGCCGCCACGACGGGCGACGAACCAAGTGGAAACCGGTCAGACCGCCCCTCGGGCCGGTCTGACTGCCCACCCCGGTCGGTCTAAGCGCCAGCTATTGGCCGGTCAGACCGCCAGTAATGACTTAGTCGATTTTCAACCTCTGAAAACCGAAACCTGCTAGAAATTTCAAACCAATAGAACTTTTGACTGGAGACTAAAAAAATTATGGGACCAAGTGCAATAGAATCCCCTCTCTTGCCTACACCCTCTATTTTTGGCCTAGCTCAATCCTCACTTCGACATTGCCGGTCGATCGCCACCGTGGTCGGTCGGACCGCGATGGACCGATCGGACCGCCGCCCGCCGGTCGGACCGGTTATGGCTGGCGAGACGAACTTTGCCAAAAATACGTGAAACGACAAACCGTAAACGCCATTGCCAATTGTCACATCATCCTAAGATCTGGAGCATATCCCCTTGATATCCACACTTTTAATCACTAAAAATAGCAGTAAATCATGAAAAAAAAATATGAAATCACGAACCGGGAGTTCGAAGAATATTATGAGAATTTTGTAACCATTTTATGTAGATTACCAGCAGTAATCTTATGAATACTTTGCATGAATATGAAGATGATTGGCATCACGAACCATGAGTTCGAACAACTGACCCAGCATGACCAGAATTTGTACAAGTCTTCAACTCTGTGATAATGTAATCACGGATGAGCAGAAGATTGAGAAGACTCTCTCCACCTTTCACCCAAATGCGATGCAATCCGCACGTAACTATTGTCAAGATGGCTATATGGAGTTTGCCTAATTAATTGACATCATAAAAGTTACGAAAGCTCAAAATAGTGTTCTAAAAAAGAATTACAGCCACCTAGCAGCAATGTTGGCCATGAAGCCAATGCTAGCAGCTACAAGGCGAGAAAGCCTCTCACGAAAGAGAGGGGCAGGAAGGGTAAGGTCGTGGGTCGCAAGCACGTTATTGATACTTTCCATTCTAAGAAAAATGGTAAAGGACAACATGAGGCACACCTCGCCATTGCAGGCACAGAGGATCCACAGCTATTAGGTGCACTAATGGATGTGGACAACCCAGTAGCAGCCCCCATCACTCCTCATTTAGACATCGCAGCGGCCGCAACCGCAGTTACCCAAAAGGAGAGGATCGCCATGGAGCAGATTTAGGCAGAAGTTACTACATACTTCGCTGATTCGATCTAGTGCACGCACTGCACTTAGATCTTTTTACGATCACTTGTAGTTTGTGATTGTGATGGAACATTGAATAATGGTTGTAAGCTCTAGGAGAGCAAAGCATTAAATTCTTATGATGAGTCCTGCAAGACTTATTCACGTATTTATAATAGCAAGTTATGTCTGATATCTGAAGTGTTTTATTTATATGTTGCTTGTTTTCTTGTGCATATTAATAAAGTACATTATATTAGAACGCGTGTGGCGCACTAGGGAGGAAGTGTGCTTAGCAGGTAGCGGCATAATAAATACCACTTTGAGAGAGATAAAAAATTTCAGTCGATCAGTAAGAATGCTTGTAGTCTTACGACAATCGCAGGCAGCGATACTTCTATAATCGGCTCAGAAAATGCCATAATTATACTCCCAATAGGCACAACTTTGGTCATTAAAGTAGCCTTGTTGTAACCAGAATCGACTAGAACTCTCAAGGATATTCGCGCTAACGGTTTCCACATAGAGACTGAAGAAGAGTGTGTTAAGGAATACCTGATCATTACAAAGCGTGAAGAAAGTAGAAAAATGGTATTAGAACGACTTCCTTCATTTGAATCTGGGCTATACTACACTAATATTAAGACATCTGCAGCCTATACTGCCCTGAAAACCATATTTAGAAGCTCTAAACCTTTTCTATCTCTGGCATTATAGATTATGCCGCCTAGGTATTAGGATCATGAGAAATATAATTAACAATTCACAGGGACATAATATTGATGTAAAGAAATTTCCGAATCAGGTAGATTTTGTGTGCCCCACATGTGCCACCGGGAGATTAATTACTAGACCTTCTGCTCTGAAAGCGAAGGATGAACTCCCCTCATTCCTAGACCGTATCCAGGGAGACATTCGCGGTCCTATACAACATCTATCAGGGCCATTTAGGTATTTTATGGTGTTCATCGATGCTTCCTCGAAATGGTCACACGTACGTTTATTGTCTATGAGAAACTTCGCTTATGCAAAGCTAATCTCACAGATAATTAACATTAAGAACAATTTCCCTGATCATCATGTGAAGTCCACCAGAATGGACAACGCTGGAGAATTTACTTCGAATGCATTTGATTATTATTGCATGACAATAAGAAATTAAAGTTGAGCATACCGCACCGCATGTCCACACCTAGAATGGACTAGCAAAATTGTTATTTACCAACTACATGTCGGGGACACGCAGTCCTGCATGCAGCAACTCTCATTAATCTTAGATTACCAGTATATAACATCCATTCACCTATGCAACTAGCGTAAAGATCAACACCGAAAATTTCTCATCTTTGAAGATTTGGTTGTAAGGTTTATGTACCTATACCATCACTACAGCGAACTGCAATTGACCCTCTCCAAAAGTCTGAGATATACATTGGTTATGAGACAGCATCCATAATCAGATATTTGGACCCAATAACTAGAGATTTATATGCAGCCCGCTTCGCTGATAGCAAATTAGATGAGGATTGGTTTCCCGTCATTAGGGGGGAAATCAACCCCTTGATGAAAAAATATCGGGAAATAGAGAAATCCAAAAGACAATTGAAGTCCAGAAGATAATTGAAATCCATGCACATGACCCGCGCACTAGTGAAACATATAGAGAAATTCAGAAGATAATTGAAGTCTAGAAGACAATTGAAGTCCAGAAGATAATTGATTTGCAAGTATTAGCAAATCATCTGCCTGACCACTTTAGTGATTTGAAGAGCATGACTAAGTCACCTGTGCCTGCACGCAATGCACAAGAGAGGGTTGAAATACTAATGAAGGTATCCCTAATCCCGTCCTAAGGCCTCTGAAAGGACAAAAACTCCGGCCACTCAAATCCGAAGTAACTCGGGACGCCTGGTGAAAAAGGATAAGGAGGACTTAACACCGCCGATCACCAAAAGTTTCCCAGAACTAAAAGGGGGGCCAGTTGAGACCTGGCACTAGTATGGAACCTTCAGGAAAGGCATACCCGAATTGAACATCCCCATGAAGGGAGATACCAGTATGGATGTGTGCACACACATCAGAGCTGAAAAACTAAAAGGACTTGCCCCGTAATTGAAATCAGCGGTGAGCAAGTAGAAGCATTAGAAGAATCGCTCCTTGAAGAAATAGCTATAAACTTTGTGACCTCGGGTGAATCTACGAATAAGACATCAGCCAATGTCGACAATGATTTTACAAAAAAAAATTGCCACAATCATCGATCTTGATCCAGAGCCTGCATCGCTCGCTGAATGTAAGAAAAGATCAGATTGAGAAGATTGGAAGAAGGTAATAATAATAGAATTATTTTATCTCAATAAAAGAAAGGTGTTTGGGCCAGTAAGCCGTTCGCTTCCCCATGTGCACCCCGTAGGGTATAAGTGGGTATTTGTTCGAAAGAAAAATAAAAATAATGAAGTAAATCAAGACTTGTTGCACAAGGTTTCACTCAACATCCATGAGTTATTTATGAAGAAACATATATCCCGGTCATGGGCGAAACTACCCTTTAGATATTTAATCTCAATGGCAGTAAACTTGAAGTTAAAAGTGAAATTGATGGATGTGGTAACAGCATACCTTTATGGAATATTGGATTCGGATATTTATATGAAGATACATGAATGTATCCCTTTCCAGAACCAAGACAGAGCAGATAGAAATCTATACGGTGTGAAACTCAGAAAGCCACTTTACAAAGTTAAGCAATAAGGCAGGATGCGGTATAATCGCTTAAAGCGACTTTCTATTCAAGAAAGGCTACACGAATAATGAGAATTATCCATGTGTATTTATACAACGATCCCAATATGAATTTTGTATAATCTCAATGTATAAAGATGATCTGAACATCATTGTAACCCTGGAAGGTATTAAGAAAGCAAGCTCTTACTTGGAGTCAGAGTTCAAAATGAAAGATTTGGATAAAACTAAATATTGCCTAAGCTTGAAGCTTGAGCATGTCCTTGAAGGGATGTTAGTACATCAGTCAACCTACATTCAGAAGGTGTTAGAAATGTTTGATTTTGGAAAGGCATATGTTGGACCGAAAAGGCGACTAGAGGGGGGTGAATAGGAGCACGCTCACTTTTTTAACCAAGATCATCAATCCAAATTTCACTCCAATAGCTATGAAAGCTATGAAGATCAATATACCAGTACAGCGGAAGACTAGTATTGAATGCAATCTAAACCCCGAAGCAAAACAACCAAAATCAACTTGGCCTAAAATTGTAAGTGTTGGGCGGTCTGACCTCTGTGTTAATGGCGGTCGGAACGGTCACCTTGGGCGGTCTGACCTCTAGTCTGATGAACAGTAAAAATATCCCGAAAAACAAAGTTACAAATAGATGTAACTTTTGATCTACAACTCCAAACTTGATGAAACTTGGAACACACCTTCTCTAGAATGTCAGGAACCTATTCCAATCGAAGATTGTGAAGATCCTTGGAAAAGTTATGACATTTTTCAGTTTGAGAGGAGGATAGTTCAAAACCGAGTCAAAACGAAAACTAGATCCAAAAACTTGCCCGTTGGTGATTGATGATCAAGATGATCCTAGATGTGTTCCCACATGTCACAACAAGCTAGATCACGTAAAGAAATCAATCAAAAACTCACAAATCAAAGAAAGACTCAAAATCACCAAATAGAGAGAAGAAAGACAAAGAGACACATCTTTGAGTAAACTTTCTTTGGATTGATTTGATAGGGTTTGGGTTTACAGCCACTCCATCAATAGAGGACAAAACTCAATCCAAGAGCACGAAATCAAATCAAAACTCTCTAGAACCCTAACCTACACTAATCCTCTCCCTAAGCCAAACTAGGGTTTCAACAATAATGAAAGGGTTGAAGGGGGTGCAGCCACCTCCCTCCTCTATTTATAGTGGAGACTTAGACCTTCTAGAAGTTTAACTTAAATGGGCTCCCGTTAAGGCCCAACACAAACGGGTCACACACGCACGTATTACAAAGCGTCGTCTTCAATACCTCTTGACCTAAACCGCTTCTCTTTACGTCCTCTTGCGCCGCGGATTGGCAAAAGGTCACCAAGGTGGTATTTGGCAAGATTACCAAAATACCCCTTCTCGGTCCTTCTCCGAAGACCGAGTCCATCTGCGCGAAGCACTTCGCCTGCTCCGCCACGTGTAGGTTGATCAACGGCTCTCTCCATGTCGGCAAGTCTCTCCCATCCGGCTCCCACCGAAACCACCATGGCACTTGCACCGACTGTCGCGCCGCTTGATCAAACCAGTCTCACCGAACTGTCCGTTCGGTCATCCTTGTCTATTCTGCACCACACTTGAGTTCATTGACCTCACCCGGCATCGTCGATCGTTCTGGACCTCAGCTCTCCAAGCCTAGTCCCGATCATCCTCGCCGTTGACCGTCGTTGACCACCAAGCAACCTGCACAACAATAGACAAGCAAATCGAATCTGGGAACAAGTTCTTCATAACTTGACCCACGTTAGTCAAAACATGCATCATGCAACACATATGCACTGAAACTCATGACTTTGACCTAACCAACGAACACCGCCGCCACGAAGGCCGACGTTCAAGTGACAATCGGTCCGACCGCCCCTCAGGGTCGGTCGAACCGCCAGCCTTGCTGGTCGGACCGCCAGCCATAGGCCGGTCCGACCGCCCGAAAGGACTTAGCCGATTTTCAACCCCTGAAAATCTAAAATCTACTGGAAACTTTAAACCAATAGAACTTTTGACTGGAGACTCCAAAAATTATGGGACCAAGAGCAATAGAATCCCCTCTCTTGCCTACACCCTCTATTTTTGGCCCAGCTCATTTTGACACATTTGGTCACAGACGGTCCGACCGCCGCTCATGGCCGGTCCGACCGATTTGGGACCGGTCAGACCGCCATGCTATGGCCGGTCAGACCGCCTGTCACCTGATAGTTCTGAAACTTTATTGAAAACACGTGAAACGACAAACCATTAACGCCATTGCCAATTATCACATCATCCTAAGATCTGAAGCATATCTCCCTTATATCCACATCATATCCTTCGAAAGTGCCAATGGTCGGAAGGTCTTTGCAGCAAAATAAGGACCCGTATAGACCTAGAGAAGAAGGGGAGGAAGTCTTGGGACCGGAATTCTCATACTTGAGCACAGTAGGAGCACTCATGTATTTAGAAAAATGTATTAGACCAGACATTGCATTTGCCGTGAACCTACTAGCAAGGTAGAGTACAAAACCTACCAAAGGCATTGGCAGGGAATGAATGGCATCTTCCGATACCTCCAAGGAAGCAAAGAACTTGGTCTGTTCTACAGAAAGAACCAATACCTAACTATGAATGGCTATACCGGGTACTTGTAGAACCTGCATACAACCAAGTCGCAAACAGACTATGTATTCATATGTGGTGGAACTACATTTCATGAAAATCGTCTAAGCAAAGTCTTGTATCGACTTCGACGAACCACTCAGGAATCATAGCACTATACGAGGCCTCACGAGAATGTGTTTGGCTTCGGCGGATTATTCACCACATCCAGCAGTCATGTGGATTGAATACCGCGCAAATCCCACTATTATCTATGAAGATAACGTAGCTTGTGTTTGTACAAGTGCAAATGGGTTATGTGAAGAGTCATCTCACTAAGCATATCAACTCTAAGTTCTTCTATGCTTACGAATTGCAAAAGATGAACGAAATTAAAGTATTGCACACTAAGTCATGTGAAAATCTTGTAGATTATTCACTAAGTCACTTCCAGCATCCAGCTTTGAATAGTGCATACGTGGAATTTGAATGATTAGACTTAGAGAAGTGTAGAAATTAGGGGGAGAACCTTCACAAACTAATTATTCAAACTTGATCACGAAGATCGAGTACCCAAAGAGTAAATCCTGGAGATTAAATGAAATTGGGTGGATTGTATTCTTTTTCTCTTGACGAGTTTTTCTGAAGTTTCTCGGCTAAGGTTTTTAACGAAGCAATTCGTGCAACGCAGCAGAACGTGTGTCATGTACTCTTTCTCTAAATTTTTTCCACTGAATTTTTATGTAGTTTTAACGAGGCATGAACATGTGAAGATGGGTGCCCAAGGGGGAGTGTTAGGAAATTATAGACTCGACCCAGCAGCCGGTCCATGTATGGACACCCTATCCCAAACCATGAAGGGGCAATAGTCTATAAATATGGGGTGTTAGTCATTGTAAAGGTTTGATCGTATGAAAGCAATAAAGAGAAGCAAGAAGTCTCCTACATCTCTGTATTCAATCTACTATTCTGTTTTTATGTTATTATATTATTTGATTTGATCATATATTTATCTACAAAGTTATTGTTCAAACTGAACTCGCCGCCGAATGTTCCTCGTCAATTTCTACATTCCACTGCGTGCACGTTGCGCACCGCGCAGGAAATGCGGGCACCGAGTAAATTAAACAACAGCTACATTCCAGTAGATTCAGAGAATTTCTACTCTACTGTCCTCGTGCCCCTCCTATATCTGTACGCCTGTGCTTCTCCTTATCTCTCTGTTCATTGCTCAGGCCAACCCACCACCCTCCCCTACAACCCGGCCATTCCCGAGATGGCAGATGAGTCGACCTCCCCTCCCTCGCCGCCGGCCCGGTCCCCTCTTGCGGCGGACGACGTCGCGGACGCGCGGCTAGCTCCATGGGCTTCCTCCCCGTGGCCGGCACCTCGCCTCCGCGACGGCGGCGGCCGTCCGAACCCTCTCTTCACCATACTGCCCGTTTCGGCGCTGGCGATAGGGCTCGTGCTACTCGTTGCCGTGGGCGTCATCCTGGTGCTGACCCGGCGGGCGAAGCCCAGGATGGTGGACTCCAGCGGCAGCTTCAACGGCGACAAGCCGGGTGCGCCCGCGTCCAGCTGCGGCAGCAGCGTCCCGGGCAACCACAACGCCAGGTGCTACGCCGCCACCGGTAAGTGTGCGCATGGTAACCGACCAATGCAGCAGTACTATCGCAAGAACGCGCGTACGTACTCGCTCGTCGTACCCGGCCCCATTGTTGTTGATTACTCTCGCTTCTGCTCCGGCGGCAGGGTGCATGTACGGCGGGAGGCTCGGGTTATCGGTGCAGTCGCGGAGCCGCGGCGCGCAGGTGTTCACGTACCGGGAGCTGGAGCGCGCGACGGACGGGTTCAGCGAGGGCAACGTGCTGGGGCGGGGCGCGTACGGCGTGGTCTTCCGCGGCCGGCTCGGGGACGGCACCCCGGCCGCCATCAAGCGGCTGCAGCTGGACAGCCGGCGCCAGGGCGAGCGCGAGTTCCGCATCGAGGTAAGCAACCATCAACTTGACAAACCGCATACATGGTGCCCATCAACTCACGTCTCGTCCATATGCACGTACCGCGTACGGCCGTCGCTTTCGTTTCCCGTACCAACCACAGCTGTAGCCGCAACGAGCAGAGGGAGCGAGTAGATGGATGGATGGATGGGGAGGTTGTGGCGTGCGTACGTAACCCGGAAGGCAATTAAGTGCGCCTGCCTGCCTGCCTGCCTGCCTGCCGGGTCGGTTGCTTGATTCAGTGCGCGTCACTGGACGCTAGTGCGTGCCTCTGGGCGTTTGTGACAGACTGTTGGCGTTGTCTTTAGTTGGGGGGAATGAGAGGGACGCGTGAGCCGAGGCCGCGCAGGGTATATGCTTGGTTTGTTGCGGGCCACGGCGAGGCATAGATGTCTAGCGGTGCACGCCTAGCCTGGCAGATCATGCGCAACTTGCCGCGGCACGGGAAAGGGTTTGCTGCTTGCTTCGGGGTTGGAGCGTGTCGCGCCGCGCGCGCGCGCGCGATCGTTCGTTGCGCGAATTGCCCTTTGCCTTTTGGGTTGGCCGTTGCGCGGGCAGGGGAAGCGTGACCCGCGCCGATCGATGCTGTCAGTCGGTCGCGCGCGCGCGGCTGGCTTGCGCGACGTACAGCTAGCGGCAGCACCGCCTGCACGCACGCAGACGTCGCAGAACGGCGTTAGGTTCGTCGGCTATCTGGTTATTAGGCATATAATGTCGAGTAGTGCTAATGCGCAGTGCTTGCAGCGTCCCGACTGACTGAAAGCTTCGAATTATCAGCTTCTATCACGATTCACGAGCCTAACCGACGCTGGGTGTCTTTTCAAAAATCCGGATGGGACAATCTCTTGTAGTCTTGTGTGTCATTGGTCAACCTTTTTTGGATTGACATCTTAGAATTCTAATGGGCAATTGGGCATTTCTATCACAGTTCAGGTATCCTAGGAGCCTGATGTGGCATATTATTCCCTATTGTTTCCTTTTCGCAAGCCTCTTATTATCGAGTACTAAATAGCACGGCATTATTAGACTTGTTCACGAGCCTATGCTATGCAGTTGAATACTGCATACTTGAATGTATGCAGTGGTGTTTTTAAGTTAAACAGCGAGTCTGGATTTAATGCAAATCATTGGTACTGCCAGAACTATCTTGTCCAGCTGTTTGCCTCAAGATCTGTACGCCTCTCTCTCTCTCTCTTCCTCCTCTCCTCTCTCTTGGCTCCTCCTCTCTCTCTCACCGTCGCCTCCTCTGGAGAAGCCGCATGCGTCGCCGTCGCCGCCGACGCCGCCCCCCGCGACGCGGCGAGTCTGCCCCCTCCTGATAGCGCTTGTAGTGTCAAGAGCTAGTATTCCCCGAGAGGGGAGAGGGGAGAGGGGAGAGGGGAGATATGTGCACGAATCTCGGAGCAAATGAACGATCCTGGTAGTGCTTGTAATGCCAAGTGCTTGTAGGCGTAGCTTTGCATTTTCGTTAAACAGCTGGTGTTTTTAAAATCGTACGTGGGGCAGGGATCTGGTTCTGGCAACAGGCATTTGCACCAGGTGGAATTGGCCTGCAGAGCTCGGAGGGCTAGTTCAGATGCAGGTGGGCTGGCTGGCCAGTTGACTGAAAAATCTCGGATCCACACCATTTAAGAACCTGACACCTGCACACATCCATGTGTCTAATTACCTATGGCTATTTTGCACAGATCCATGTGTCTAATTGCCTAGGGCTATTTTATCAGGAAGTATCTATATTTTAGGTGATTGAAATTTCTTTGTCCATCAGTTACTCTTCTTAACCGTAAGATTTTGATCCAATAGATATCACAAGTTTCTGTGTTGAGACAAAAAAAAATCCCAAATTTAACAAAAGTAATGTAGGTGAACTCTACAAATACAAAAACAAATATAACTCAAAGTTACAGTAGAACTGTGCTAAAATTATACATCATATAGTACTATAATTTTAAACTTAATACTATGCAATTATAGATAACTAATAGATAAAAAGAATTCAGACAACTGAAAATTAGTAAATCTGTTTTCTCAAACAGCAATTAAAAAAAAACCCGGGAGGCTGTTGTCGTGTACCTACGCAGTCCTATAAGGAGATACTGAGTAGACAGTTTTATACCAGTTACATTTTTGCTGGTGCGTCGCATAATCACAAGTGACAATTGTGCTCGTGTACGGATGTTCCTTCAAGGACGGATGAATGCGATCCCTCACACTCACTGCATAATGGCTCGAGATATGTTGGAGACGTACTTGGGATAGATAATTTATGTATTTCGCTACTTCGAATAGCTAAACTCAAGCGTGCGAATGTAAAATGGGTTTAGTGCTATACAGAGTGGATTCTGGTCGATTAGTATGGAGTTATCAATTTGCTCGTAATTATCCTATGGAGTAGTAGGTGCATGCTACCAATTTACACCAGCAGGTTTAATCTTTGTGAGCCAGTGAGGATCGAGGACGGCACCCACGTGTGTGGGTCGATGGCTCGATGCGTTGCTTCGCTTCCACTTCCCATACGTGGTACTTCTTCCCTTTTGTACCAGCAAACTGGTGATCTTAACTCGGTGAGGTCATGGTAGGGTTCCAAATTAGGTGAAACAAAGCTGTTCCAAATTCCAATATTATGACCACATTGTCCGTAGAGGCATTAAACTAGCCGTACATTTTTCAAACATTTGCGGTAACACATTTTAACTTTCGCTTTCCCTAACTCTTAGTCGTTTGATTTTTTTTTTAAATCCAGTCATTTATAATTACACGGTACTAAATTTAAAATTGTATTTTTAAATGATATGCAATTTAGCATAATTTTGCTGTAACTTTTAGTTCTAATTTTTTTTGTATTAGTAGAGTTTACTTTAATTTACTTTTGTTTAGTTTAGATTTTTTTTTATTTTGTATTTGTAGGGTTCACCTAGATTTACTTTTGTTAGTTTAGAATTTTATTTTGTTTTATTTTTGTATTTCTAGAGCTCACTTAGATTTATTTTTATCTAATTTATAATTTCTTAATATAAAAAAGTCATTAGATGGTGATCTAACGAAGAAAGTGACTATATTTGAAAAAAAAATCAGATGACAGTTAGTTATTTGACCCCTTCAACTTTTAACAAGAACTCCGAACAAACGATGAACCGCATGCATGCAGGTCGACCTGTTGAGCAGGATGCACTCGCAGTACCTGGTGGGACTGCTGGGCTACTGCGCCGACCAGAGCCACCGGCTGCTGGTCTTCGAGTTCATGCCCAACGGCAGCCTTAAGAACCACCTCCACCCGCCGCCCGTTGGCGCAGCTGGCAGCGGCGACCAGGCGCCGAAGTCGCCGCCGCAGCTGCTGTACCCGCAGCCGCCGCTGGACTGGCAGACGCGGCTGAGCATCGCGCTGGACTGCGCCCGCGCGCTGGAGTTCCTGCACGAGCACAGCTCCCCCGCCGTGATCCACCGCGACTTCAAGTGCAGCAACATCCTCCTCGAC
This sequence comes from Hsuehochloa calcarea, assembly GCA_036346395.1. Lineage (NCBI taxonomy): Eukaryota > Viridiplantae > Streptophyta > Magnoliopsida > Poales > Poaceae > Hsuehochloa > Hsuehochloa calcarea. Next base: position 18,225,756 of record CM070602.1, on the reverse strand, counting down.
CACAACTACCGCGCCCGCGTCTCCGATTTCGGCATGGCCAAGATCGGCTCCAACAAGGCCAACGGCCAGGTCGTCACCCGCGTCCTCGGCACCACCGGCTACCTCGCCCCGGAGTACGTACATTGCATCACACGCACACACGCCGAGGCGCGTCTCGATCGTACACGCTACGCCCCCATTGTTACTAACCGGCGCCGATATCTGATCGCAGGTACGCGTCGACGGGCAAGCTGACGACCAAGTCGGACGTGTACAGCTACGGGGTGGTGCTTCTCGAGCTGTTGACCGGCCGGGTGCCGGTCGACACGCAGCGGCCGCCGGGACAGCACGTCCTGGTCTCATGGGTCGGTAGTACATTATTGCTCATGTGATTTGTCGTAGGATTCGTATACCCTGCAATCATGTGCACATGTGCTCACCAAGCTATCCACTCGGGATTCAATACCGAGGATAAATGCAGGGATTGAATAGCTAGATTAGGACCAACAGACGGGACACACTGAAATTTCCCAAATCTATGCCATGTTATGTTTTCCATGACGAGGAAATAACTTATCCCATCTTGTATTCCGAACAGGCGCTTCCACGGCTTACAAACCGTGAAAAACTCGTGCAGATGGTGGACCCGGCCCTGAAAGGCCAGTTCGCCATGAAAAATCTAATTCAGGTCTCCCTCCTACTTTGCCATGAAAGTTCTGAATGTTTTTTTTTTTTTGCGAGGAGTTTTTTGTTTTATTTTATCTTAGACCATGTTTGGAACATGAAAATTTCATATGAATTTCACAGAAACATTCAATTCTGGCGAAATTCAGAAAAATTTTATGCCTTCAAAACAGAGCCTTAGATATTTTGCAAGACCGCAACACTACCATTATTAATCCAAATCATTATATATGCAGGTCGCCGCCATCGCCGCGATGTGCATACAGACGAAGGTGGAGTACCGGCCGCTGATGACGGACGTGGTGCAGTCGCTGATCCCCATCGTGAAGAGCCCCGTCATGTCCTGCTCCTCCACTCCGCTGAGGCCGGTGCAGCACGTCATCTACATGAGCCCGCTGCAGGGAGGCAACACGTCATCTAGATGATGATAAGCTGGGAGTTTCAGCTGCATATATCACGCCGCTTGGGAGTAAGAGGCAGACGTATCTGAACTGAAGAGATCAGCAATTGTTTGCCCAAGCTGTCTGGAGCTAGCTTATTAATTCGAGGATTATTTCTGAGCTGATCTCTCTCTCGCTGTATAGAGCCCCCCAAGGCCCCAACCTCTTCTTCAGGACTTGGATGCAAGCCATCCTAGCAGTTGCAGTACATCATGATGGTTATATAATTACTCGACAATATATTGTACGATTCCTTGAATTTTTGTACGAAATTCCTGTATAAGATAAGATGGGAAAAGATAATAAATAGTTTATTTTTCGGGAGCTCTGGGGTTGTTGAGTGTTCTTTTATGGCGTCTAGATCCTGGTACAGAGTCCCTATCAGCGAATTGATAGGCAATTGATAAGATGGTACGAGATTTGGTAAGATCGTTTTATAAGAGAAAATTCCGTGGTAGATCCACGCGCCGCGAGGTATGCTACTTAGTTTTCTGAATTTGTATTTTACTTTTTCAGTCTCTTGAGCTTATGAGATTGTACTACTTGACTTTATGAATTTTTATTTTGCTTTTTCAGTTCTCTGAACTTGCGAGATTGTGTTACTTAGCTCTTTGAATTTACAATGAAGCGAAGTTCGTCGGATGCGATGCTAACACTCGTCGCCGCCCCTTCCGGCCGTGTTTATCATCCCCGTCATCGCACGCCAACAAAAAAGGACTCTTCGAGCCCGGGAACGGATCGTGCTCGCTTTTTCGCCGAAGCTCCACCGTCGCAGCTTGCCGCCGCCCTCGTCGTTGCCTCCTCATAGTCGGCTGCGAGAGGGAGAGAAATACATTCCCAGTGCTTAGGGCTAAGTGGCACAACCTCGAAGTCGGCATGACGTATAGTGTGATGTATTTACTTTTCTTTATACTATCTTGTTTTCAAGGAAATAAATCCCTACACCGAGTGAGTTTAACCACTATGGAAACGGTGGCAGTTGCTTGCTAAATCCTTTGTACCTCCTTCACCATGTAGTTGCTTGCCTAATTTGGACACAAACTGTTGGCATCAACGACTTATAAAATGTGTCCTCTCCTTTCATGTCAGACGCCAATTTATTTCTGATTTTGTACATATATTGTAGCAATAGCTGCACACTGATAAGGAGATAAGTCTGCTTGTAAAAAAGTTGGTAACAAAGACCTGTTTAATCTTTTTTGGGTATGCCTATGGTACATAAACTATTTTTTTTGGATATGCCTATGGTACATAAACTATTTTAGCAATAAAACTTGTTCAACCTTCTTCCACTTCAACAATTTTTAGCTTGGGCTGACTCCCACTTGAAGGACCAGGATGGGTAGTGAACGGTGAAAAAAGTGTTTGTGAGTGCGTAAGAAATGATTGCTTGTACTGTAGTCCTTTTTTGTTTTTTGTTTTTTTGCATAATCTTGTTTCTAAAGGGTGCTAGTACAATAATAGTGCCCTTCTGACCAAGTCTGAGACTCGTGACTACCAAAGTACCAAGTAGCAGATGGTGTAAATGAAAGCTATTCTGACAAGAAGGAAGAGGGCACTGGAATTACAGGAACAGTGGATCTTTCATTTGTTGTTTTCAGTTCAGATTTGTATCATTATCTACTTCATACGTTCAGATTTGTTCAATTAATAGAATATGTGCACTGTTTGCATATCTATTGGGCAAAGGGTTGACGAAGTAGAATTTTGAATCTAATGAAGAAAGGCTGAGTTAGTTAAGCTCTATGTTGTAAAATTAGATTGGTAATGGAATTAAGCTGTGCTTTTTATTCTCGATGTGAAGTGCATTTATTTATTGCTAGTGCTAATCTTCATTTATGAATTGACACTAATGCTAATTGTTTATCTCGTGAAGGAAGATGGACTACAAAGTTGCTTTGTCTGGTTACTACTTTGTTGTAGTGCCGGATTTCCTGCACGGGGATCCATACCAGCCTGACAATCCCAACAATCCTGGAATGTGGTTACAGTTACATAATCCGGTTTGTTGTCTCCTGAACTTCTACCGATCCATTCTTATTTAAGATTTCAGGACACCTTGTTTCCATTTTTTTTTGTTGAAATCATTCATGGAAATGTTTCCAGCTTCTATGTCGATGTTCCTAGCTGAAGTACTTCGTTTCAGACAGTGACATCAACCAACTCTGTAGAAATCATAGACAAACTTTATGGACCAAGCCTGAAGAGTGTCGTAATTAATGAGCATTTTTGTTGATAACTACATGAGATGGCGAGATGACTTTCTAAGCTTTCAGTGCTTTGGCATTCCTGTTCAATATCGAAAAGTTCTTACGTCAAAAAAAAAAAATATCCAAAAGTTTTGTTTATAATGTTTTGACTACCCAGGCGCACACACTAATGTGTCAAGGATTCTACTTCTAATTTAAGCACTGACTAACTAGAATTCACCATTGATTTGAATACCCTGCTCTAGAGATGTACTTAAATTTAGTGTTTATGTGGAAGTATTAATAAATGGCAGAATTTTTTTAGGCTCTGCGCGCCCTGAAAACAGTTTCCTTTTTGTTTCTTTTCTAATCTAAGTTGAACAATTTGATTCAGGAAAAAAAAAGTTTCTTGTAACAGCTAGAGGCATTTGAAGAGGCAAAACCAGTTATTGCTGCTCTAAAGGAGATGGGAGTGTCTACCATCGGGGCTGCAGGTTATTGCTGGGGCGGTAAGTATGATTCTTCAGAGTGTTTTAATTTTTCAACTAGAAATTCGAAGGCTGGATCGTTGAGCAATGAGCAGCATTTGTTGTGCTTATTGTCACATTTTCCCCCCTTTACCATGCACCATGTGATGCCACCGGCTCAACGACGACATAAGCCAGCAGAGGAAGACCAGGGCATGAAGAGATGCGCAAGGTACGAATAGCTGATTGCAAGTAAATGGGCTGCGGAATATGTATTTGCATGAGAAAGGGCCTGGCCCATGTAATGGAATTGGAGTGTGAGAGGTTAAGAGAGCAGACACTATGTAGTTTCAGCAATTATCCAAAAAGTGAACGGTAGCGTATCCTCTCTTCTCTTCTCTATCTCTAGACTCTTCTTCCGTTCGGCAAACCGCCGGCGATGAATATATGAAAAAATGGTATCAGAGCTGAGTCGATCCGATGGATCGTCCTAGTGATTCTCGTGGCCTTGACCGGTGAAATTCCGAGGGAAAGGGGAGCGACTACCCTTAGATGGTTGTTGTAATTCCTGAACCTAGGTTCAATCGGCTTGGAGAACTGGACGCCATAGCTCCAGCAAAGCATGGCGTGCAGGTCCGTCAGGCGGTGACGGCGATGGAAGGAATGGAGGCGAGATTGGTGGAATTTCTGAAGGTTGAGATGAAAACTACACGAGATTAGATGAACCTACACATGGCGGCGGTAGATTATAGATTGGAACATCAAGGAGCAAAAATTGAAGAGATGCAATTGAAGGTAACTATGTCGATGTACTCAATTAGACAAGTACAATAAGACCAAGTGATGGTGAAGAAGGCTTTGAATGGAACAACACCGCCGCATCTCGTGATTCCGATTAGAGAGGAAGCGGGAATACTAGCGTCGTGATCCAGAGAGACTATGATCCAAGCTGCAGTGCGACAAGAGATACCCCTGACCCCAAATCTACAGGTACAATTTCCACCTTCAACTCTAGTTACGGCTGAAGTGCCAGATTTGAACAAGGGAAACCAGGAACTAGGAAGGGGGACGTGGGTGCCGAAGATGGATTTTCCACCATCTCAGTTATGGAGTAGGGTTTGGCAACCCCAAAGTGAACTCTTACACATGTAGGAAACCGTGCTTATTTCAGGTGTAAGGATTATACATCATCATTGCTTGAGGCCAACTGATGACACATGAAATTATGACAATCTCAGCAATGTCTCAAGGTGGGTCAATCCAATACTATGTTCTCTAATATGTGTTCACATTATTGATTCGATATCCCTATATCCATTATCGGTGAAACATGGTCATCAATCAATACATGTGCTGGTCGATAGAGTCACTGGTGTTCCGACCAGTGACATCTGACCAGGGATACATTTAGAACGCATTATATAAGTTAAAGAGGTTCACCAACAAGTCACATACTTTTTAATATTTATCAATGATGATTCATTCAAGGAACAAAATAACATTTATTCAATAACTCATAAACATAGATGTGATATAATCATCTCTATGATTGCCTCTCAGGCATATCACCAACTTGACCACCACCCCAGGGCTAGTGAGACCGCCTGAACTTGACAGTCCGCGACACTTCACTTACCTTAATGTGGTTGCGCATTATGTTAATGACGACTAGGTAATGGAGAAAAGGATTGTAGGTTTAAAATTAATTGATGTAGCACACACGGGTGATAATATTGTGAACTGTGTTATCAAAGTCGTGGAAGACTTTGGTCTTATAGACAAACTATTCTTAATTACTTTAGACAATGCCGCTTCAAACTCTAGGGCCATGGAGATTCTTACTCAAGTGTTGAGTACATATGCTGATTCCTTCTTGCTACATCAACGATACACTTGTCATATTATCAACCTTATAGTCAAATATAGTTTGAAGAGGTTGAGTCCGTATATTAAAGCTTTTCGCGATGCGATTTCTTTCTTGAATAATTCTAACATAAGAATAGCACAATATAAGAACTTCTACAGGGCGATGGGTGTACGTCCAAGAAAGTTCGGTTTGGACATGGAGGTAAGGTGGAGCTCTACTTACCGCACGCTTAAGAGTCTTTTACCATACAAGAGTATTTTTTCTGTTTTTATTCAAACGCACTATCAGAGTGCTGACAGTAGTATACTATTGACTGAGCAGCATTGGTTCGTTGCTGAGAAGATACTAGGGTTTTTGAAATTTTTTATGGGGCCACTATTGCTTTGTCCGCTATGTTATATCCAACATCTCCTATAATCGTGCATACTATTTTACAGATTGCCACTCAATTGAAAATCTATGAAAATGGTATAGTTTTACGTGATGCTCATGTTTCCATGAAATCTAAATACCTTAAATATTTGAGAAAAATCCCTTACCTATATGCATTTGCATTTCTTTTAGATCCTAGGGGTAAACTTGATGCATTTGGTAGTGTACTTGAACTTCTTAGTGATGCTACAGGGCTACACTATACTGACTATTTTGCAGAAGTTCGTTCTCGGTTATATGAGATTTACAAAAAGTATGAAAATAAGTTCCGTAGAGTCCGCTCGCAATAACCTCTAGTATCCTTCGTCTCAAGTAGCAAGATAAATATGTGGGGCGAGATCTTCGGTGCCTCTTCCTCTAGGTCCAGATCTTCTTCTTCTAGTACTTCAACACCATAGCCTGCTCAGCCAAGACCTGCAAGAAGCGGGGGACTATCCACCTATCTGGATAGCGATATGGTGGATTTCAACTCAGAAGGCTTCAAAATCCTGCATAGGTGGCAAGCACATAAGTTAACATATCACGTGTTATCAATACTTGCACGTGATGTGTTAACTGTTCCTGTCTCGACGGTTTCCTCCGAGTTTGCTTTCAGTCTCTCTGGAAGAATATTGGAGGAGAGAAGAACAAGTCTCACAAGTGAGATAGTGGGAATACTTCTATCTGTGAAGGACTGGGAACAAGCTGATTCACGAACACAACACTCCGTGAAAAATCCAGAATTGTCAGAGATGTTCGAAAATCTGTACTTAGACAATGACACTGATACAAAGAACAAGAATGTATCATGTATATAGAATTGTAGAGCTATAGACTGTACTCTTTTCCTTTGCCAAGGTTTTCTCAATTTGAGTTTTTTACTTCGCGAAGGTTTTAACGAGGTAGTCAGTTGGACATTAATAAAGCTCTTTATTATATTTTCAATATGATTGTCTCATTTTTTTTTCAATTTCCATGTCTACTTCTGAATTCTACATATTTTTCAATTTTTTGGATTTTTTTGTTCTAGCGGGCCAAACAGGCTTGTGCCGGCCCGGCACGTCATGAAGCTCCAACGGGCCATGCCTGGGCCGGCTCCCCGGCACGTGGGTCAGCCCAGCATGACCCATCTAATAGCCGAGCTGGAATAGGTTGGGCCTGGTCGTGCCGGGCCAAACTGGGTCGCCCATTTGGCCAGGTCTGGGGCCAAATCAATAATCAAGATGCCAATTGAACCTAACTTACCTCTTTAATATGGGGTGCGCCCGAGCGACGGGGAGCGTAGGGCAGCTGTCGGTCTCACTAGCAGGAGCCTTCCCTTTGTCCACCGTGCGCTCGGCTTGGTCGTACTCAACTTCTGTTCGAGAGTCCTCCACCACCACCCATCTTTCCTGAGCTCCTCCAGTGCTCGAAGGTCCCAGCTCGCTTCGTATAGTTGAACATGTACTTCTGCTCGATAAACGACCTATTGTACATGTCTGGGCCGTCGACCAATTGGAAGAACTTGCATAACATCTCCGGTTGTTATTATGCGCCCATGAAGTTAAGGATATGAGGAATGCAATGTAACATGTGAAAAATCGATAAGATTCACTTACGAGGGTGTTCCCGTATTTGCAGTACGCCCAGGCGGCGGTCGTTGTGTGTATGGATTGAATGATTTTGCTGGTTCTTTGCACACACATTGCAGGCATGAAAACTTTAGTGGTACTGACACGTCCTTCATTGAACAGTCGGGGTAGGGTTTAGCCTGCTCGGTAAGCTACTTGCGCTTCCGCGAAATCTTCACGAGTCGTTGACGATGATCACGACCATTATTGGGATTGAAACCACCATCGGACTCCGTATCAGCAATATATGGGTTCACTTCATCTTCTATCTCATCGGCCAATGAGCTAACAACGGATGGGTTACGGCGCGGTGGTGCAACATCGGCAATGAAGGCGGGAGGTGGAGCTCTCTCTAGCTGCTCCACATGTGTAACAATCGCAGCAAGATCGTTATTGGTGCGATCTAGAACCCCCTCAAGACGCTCTGAATGTTGAATCAACAAGCGTGAAAATTGATGCATGATGTCTTTCGTGCGAGGTGTGAGAGGTGCATGTTCCTCAACGTTGGGCCTGCTATTCTCCCCTTGTGACCATGAACCTGCCATTGTTAGTATCAATAAAAGAACAAATCGCAGTGTGTATATATTCCTATGAACTACTAGGTCCTTGGAGTTTCACAAGTCACTCTCTCACAATACCTTACCAAGTTTTACAAGCTCTTACCATTGCAGCAAGGAGTTGGTACAACCGGTGGCTGGTTCATGATACTCTTACTTGCAATTAGTCCAACGATTGTAAGGAACAGAACCTGCTAAGTTAGTAGGAAGTGGAGCTCGGAACGCCTCAATATGGTAGAAAGGATCAGCAATAATCAAATCAGTGAATGCAAGCTGAAAAATCGTTCAACGTCGGTTAGTGCTGGTTCTAGGTTAGACCGTGCTAGAGACGCGAGCCTAGAACAAAAACAAAAACACGGCACAGCACAACTAGAGAACGTCGCACACGGAGTTCAGAAGCTCGAACAAGGATATAGTCTTCACGAGGAACCTTAGAATCACCTGTAAAAGGGCTCTGTCAATTTTTAGCGAATTTTGAGAAACTTGAATTTTTCGCGGTTTGCGTTTTGAGGCCCTAAACAGCGTTTTTTTGGTGTCAAAGTTTCCGCGCATGCAATCGAAGGTCGTATGCAAAAGTTACGTGCGTTTCTTTTTTTTTTCTCTTCTTTTTATTGGCGAATAACACGCTATTTTGGCTGTCTCTAAGTTCGGCAAGGTATCCTTATCCGAGACAAGCTAGGACAAAACCTCCTTAGATGGTGTGTCCGTCTCCTGGTTGAAGTCGGTGTTCTTCTCCTCCTCTGATCCCCTGGCCGTGGCAGATCGAACTCAACCGAAACGGTGAGACCAAACGTGAGGAGAACTCGAAACTCTAAAGGAACTAGACACTAAGACCAGTAAAGGACACAACGATGCAACCGAAAGTTCAACAATGTAATGCACTGAAAAGAAAAATTTCGAGGCTCAAAGGGCTCGGTATGGATGATAGATGCGAATTTTTTTTGGCAATTTTCTGGACTCTATGTATGAAAAACAGAGACTCTCACCGATGAACTGTAGCTCTTATACCACTTGATGATCTCTGTTGTCCCGATCTTTCGGTGAGAGGGGTAAATTCCGATTGGTTGACGGTTAACACTCACAATCCAGGCAACGAACGCAGCATGCACGAACCAAACAATCGCTGAACTGACCACCAAGTCGTTATCAACCGTGCCAAAGACCCGATTGACCTGATCACGAGGATCAATTCCTGCAAGCAATCGAAGAACAAGAAAGAACGAAGTAAAAAACAATCTGAATTACAAATATTTGATTGAGTTAAAAAGGTGGGATTCCGCAGGTGTCCTTTACGGTTGGTTGAGTCGACACAAGCGAAGAACGAGAGTTTTCACAATGGAGAAACTAATCAAACGAAATTCAAGTTCTAGCAAAAGGAGATGGTGGCTCCTATATAGAGAGACAGCCAAGGGTGGTGGCCAGTGAAGTGGACGCACGCCCCTAGGGTTACAAGGCCCATGGGCCCAAGTGGAGGTGGCGCAACACCCTTTTGACTCGGACTCAGAAATAGATGTGGACTCTTTTGATGATTGTGGCTAGTTCGGATGGAGTTTGATGATGAGCTTGGATCCGTTGGAAAGTAGACTTGATAAGCTTTCCATGAAGTCCAGAATCACCCCAAATGGAGTTCGTATGAAGAAGTTACGACCGTTTGAACTTAGTATTATCGCAGCAGTCCGAATTCGAATCCAGAACGAGCCCAACTCGAACTCTTGCTTGACATGGACCCAAAGTGACGTGGTGACCTCCATTATGCCTTCAATGCATGTCCATAACTACACAAGCCTCTCCTTGGTCCATTCCTATGCTCCTAAGCACAATTAAATCACTTGCATTAGGTAGCGGTTTATTTTCAGTAATATATAAACATAGGAACGAATTCACCTGGTAATTAAGTTAGCGAGCACGAGCCCGGGTAAGAGGTACTTGTACTGGTTGTGGATGAGTTGTGTGTGTAGGCGCGGCTGTATCCATAGTAGGGATGTCCTCATCAGTTAGCGTGGTGGAGTGTGGTCATTTCGGTATGAAAAAGTAGTGTCGCAGTGTGTTGTCTTTTTGGTATAAAGAGGTGTTGTGATAGAGTGTGGTCATTTCGGTTTGAAAAGGTAGCATTGCAGTGTGATATCTTTTTGGTTTGCAAAGGTGGAAGTGAGTGGCCTGACATTGTGTGGTCTTTTCGGTCTGGAAAGGTGATGTGGCCTATTGTTGTCTTTTCGTTCTAAAAATGTGTCGTGGGTTTTTTCGGTCTCGAAAGGTAGCATCGCAGGATGTTGTTTTCTCGTTCCGCAAACTTGGCAGTGTATGCCCTGACAGTGTGTGGTCATTTGTGTCTTAAAAGGTAGCATCGCAGCGTGTCGTCTTTTTAGTTTGCAAAGGTGGAGCGTGACAGTGTGCGGCCTTTACGGTCTGAGAAGGTGGCATGGCAGAGAGATGTTATTTCTGACTTAAAAGGTAGCGTCACAGTGTGTTGTCTTTGCGATATGCAAAAGTGTAATTCCGAAGTTCATACATGAATCCCTTGTCATGTTACGTTCATGCAGACCAAGTTGTCAAAAGTTAAAGACTTCTCGCAATTCATAAAAAGCATTCAACATCATTCATACATGAATCCCTTATGCAGACAACCACCACTACTTAATACATATTGAACACACTACCAGATGGATACACATACACACATAAGTTTCTTGAGCCACTTCAAGTGGTCAAGAATATTGTCAAAGCACTCGTCTGCAGGTGGCCTGTTCACCATTGGACCATATGGAATTACATGCGGACGTTCAACTGCTCTTTCGACCATGGCACCAATAGAGTCCGCTTACTGAAAGTACTGGCAACCGTCGGCCTGAAAACAACACCAGATAGTGAAAAAAAAGTGACAAACAAACCCCAAATCCAAATACCATCATTGGCGGAGATCGAACACACCAAGAAATACAAACACTTGTAGAACACATGCCCCTGTTCTCTTTAATGTTGGAGTACAAGATATTTGCCTTGGTGTCGCAGTTCAGGCAGATCATGTGCCTTACACTCGCTAGTGCCACAGCTCTTCGGCTCATTGAACTAGACAACTAAGACATGGCATCGAGTAGAGTCGTGAGACAAGTGTAAGGAAGTTAGAAGAGAGAGAGCAGGAGTTTAGTTGTTTAGGTGGGGATTTTGTAGTGGTGGTTCGGGATGACTGGTAATTTTTTTAATATTAAAATTTAGGTGAATCACCATTCGTAATGGCGACAGGGATCACAGATCTCGTAAGTCCCTGTCACCATTTCAAATGACGACAAAATCTCCCCTATAAAAGACGCCAAAACCCCCAAAATTCAAGCAAAACTCACTTTTATTCAGAAAAAAAAAGGGGAGGGAAGGGAGAGGAGCAGAGCGGACTAGAAGGGAGGAGAGGAGCTAGTGAAGCGCTACCCGTTCGGTCGTCCGTCTTTCAGGTAATTTTTTTAACTTAATGGATTATGTAGTTTTAGATTTTCGGTTACGTAGTATAGTATGTTGTAGATAGTCTTTTTTGGTGGGTTGTTTAGTCTTAGATAGGTTCTTAATCATGAAAATCTTGTTTATAGTGTAGTACGTCTAATTTGTCGGTTGCAACTAATTTCAAAATTTACTGCGGTCAAGCGACTATTCTGGAGGGTCCTGAGGGGATTGATTTGCGTTATTTCTAACTGGTGACTGTAACCTTAGCAAGACCTGAGCAGCGTAAATGGGGTGCTGTGATACGATAGTTGTTCCACACATTCGACTTGGACTATGTTGTGTATGATCTGAAATTAGTTGCCTTGTCAACCGAACACAACAGGGCATATATTGGGAGTTAATGCAGCTTAAGAGAACTATATCATGGTAGTCTTATGTACGCCTGGCGAGGAAGGAATGGTGAGATTTGGTCCTTCTAGCCTAGGCATATACCAAGGCTATTCCTAAATCGACAGCTGAACAAGCAGGCGGTGGTGATGCCGAAGAAGAAGTTGGGGACTCCAGTGTGGCAACAGGTCAGGGAGTTACTGATGTGGTTGATGAATACTGTAAGGAAGGAGCTCCTTTCGTCAGGCAAGCTAGTGTGATTGCTGACGAAGGTGAGAAGATCGAAGGCCTAGGTGAAAGGATGGATCTTGAAGACTAGGACTACCAAGCATTGTCAGAAGATAATGGATCTAATGAGGAGGATGTTGTGGAATAGTAGATGGTTCCATCTGAGTGGAACACATACCAGTTCGACAACATCATCGTTAACAAAGGCTCCCTGTACCGTGGGAGTATGACCATAACGAGATTAGGCAAGGGGTTGTGTACAAATGCAAGGAGGCCGTACAGGAGGCTGTCAAATTTTGGGTCTTGTCGAAGCGGCGTACATTCATAGTAGAGAAGTCCAACCCTAAATACTACGACGTGAAATGCGACATAGAGGGATGCCCTTGGCGAGTGCAGACATTCCAGTCTAAGTGGGACACCTACTGAAAATACTCTATAGTAGCCCCTCACACATGTGTCATCGTTGAATCAACGCAGTCAAACAAAAACCTGTCTCCAGCCTTCATCACAAACATCATGTATCGTGGGATCGTGGATAGTCTAGATTTTGAGTCACGATCCATCATTCAGGCAATAGAGGTAAGGTTCCAGTACACAATCAGTTATGCTAAGGCGCGGAGGGCAAAGCAGAAGGTACTGAAATCAAGGTTCGGTATATTCGAGAACTCCTAGCACAACCTCCCCGGTCAACTCTGAGTTATGGAAGACAAAAATTCCAGCACTCATGTCGACATTCAAGATGGTACACATCCGTGGTGGGAACAAAAGAGGGTACTGAAGCGAGTATTCTTCACCTTTGGTCTATGCATCAATGCATTCCAGCATTGTTGTCCAATCTTGAGCGTGGATGACACATTTCTGACTGGGAAGTACAAGGGGCGGATACTAACTGCAATAGCGAGGGACGTGATCAATCAGGTTCTTCCTGTGGCCTTCACATTCGTTGAAAGAGGCGATGTAGACCTGTGAGGCAGAGCTGTATGGCTATGCATGGTTGGCCATTTCACTGGTCATCCTACCTGAGAGCAACTCATCTGGGCCGCGAACATTGCAAGGTTGAAGGGAAAGGTTGGACAGCGGCAGGTACGACGTATCAGGAATGATATGGACGAAGCAGAAGCGGGGTGTCGCGTGAGGAAGTGCTCAATTTGCAAGGGAGTCCGGGCATACCTACAAGAAATGCTCTACGAGAAGTGCACGGAATGAAGGAGACATCGGCAGTCCGGACGAAAGCCACTAGAATGTTTGTCTTCTCGAAATATGTTGTGTTGACTGTTTTATAATGTCATTGTAATTTGTTGAAAAACTATGTTATGACGTCTTGCTAGAATGTGTTGTGACAACGTTGTGATTTGTCAAAAAACTATGTGATGACGTTGTGCTAGAATATTTTGTAACATCATTGAGATTTGTTGAAAAACTATGTGACAACGTTTTGATTTAAAACATGTTGTGCTAATATTGCTTCTTATTATGTCGTGCGTCCAATTGTAATGGGTAACACACATTCTTTCTGAAACCACCACTATTGTCTGCGCCGGCGATGCCGGCGGTGGTGGTAGTTTATTTTATGGGTGTTGTGTGCTGTTTTGGACGTTGAAATAGTGCTAGAAATTTAAATAAAATAGTAATAAATGTTTAGTCTAAATTCTGCACACACAAAAATCAGCCTCTTGTCGCCAGGCGATTTAGCCCGAATTCTGCACACAAAAATAAAAACAAAATTAACCTCTTATCGCCTGTCGCCAGTTCAACTGGCAACAGTAGCCTAGTTCTGCAAAAAAAAATCAACTATTTAATTTTATTTTTTTTATTAAATTAATATTATTTTTAAAAATCTAATTGTTCAATACTAAGATTAAGATCTCCAGAGTGACATCATCCAAGTTTATCTCCAACAAATGGAATTTTATGCTTGATCTCCAGAGTGACATCAGCACAGTAGCTATACAAATTGATTGCAGGAGGTTTGACATGGCGAACTAAATTTTCCAGTATTACAATATTGCTTTGAAAATTACGGCCAGTTCGCTTGCTATCACATTGGCACATGCGGAAACTGGAACAGTAGGATAGGCTCGGAAGTTGGAACTGCATCTTTACAATGGATGAACATGAGCATATGACTAATCTGTGATACGTCCAGGGTCATGATAGGCATAATCCAAAGTGGCCTGCTTTTGATCTGGACTATGTTGCCGTGTCGGGTTTTCCCACGGTGACCCTTGTCACCCTGACAGCGTCGAGAGAAAGTCTGAATAAAACAAGTCAAGAACAACAATTAATTGTTCCTAGGGAAAGAAGCACTCGAAGAGGGAAAGGGGTGTCGACTGTCGGTATGGGGCTGCAGGTTTGCTGGGTGGTCGAGAATTCTTCAGAAGTTCAGTGTACTGTGTTGTTTCACCTCTCTTTTTTTTGTGTGTGAGATAGAAATGAGAAGGTTGGCTTGTTGAGCAGTAGTAATTCTTGTTTTGCCTCTTCGTTAGAAATATATATTTCTTTTGTTACTGCTGGTCTGATGTGTAAGTATTCCTCTGCGTACCTACAATGTCATCTAATATTCAGCGGTGAAATGTTCAACTGCTGTATTGGGAGCTGAAAATGACAAAGGGCTCCACCAATCACCATGATATGTTGGTAAAGCGGTTTATGGGGGCACCGGGTAAGTTCTTAGTATCAATTTCTCGAATACATATCATTCCAGCTTCAAATTTTATTCCATATTAAATATTATTCTACGGTTTAGAGATAACTGTACCATTTTTAACTTTGTATACATTGTCCATGGCTATTTGCAAGGTCATTTACTCCTAAGGATTAAAGTAACACACCTTTCAATAGTAATAAGTTACCGTATTTTCTATACATCCCTTAGTCGATATGCAAAATCCTAAAATAACATCTACGGAGGAACATCCATATAGACATCGACTATCTTGAATCTAGACCATTCACTTTGATATCACAATATTTAAGACTCAACCACTACCGAATCAAATCGTCAAATGGAAATTGCCTGGCAATCCTCAGTATCATGAATTGAAAATTCATGTGCCGTGCAAGTATATATAGCTGACTGTTAATTTATTTATTAAATTAAGGTTAGCCACATGAAATCTGTTTACACCATCAAGAGCACCTCCAATAGTGGTTAACTCAACCGCTTTTTACCTATCATGTCACTCAAAAGTCTAGTTGAAAGAGAGATAATGTAAAGAGAGAGAATGTGACATCTCTTGCATCGCAAATGGTGAGTGTGTAAATAGAAAAGTTTTGTTGAAAATAAATAATTTTATATATAAATTATTGAAAATATTACCTCTAAAATCGTTTATAAATGAGTTAAAACCTCTAGAAATAACTAAGAGGTCCTGTGCTGTCTCTTTAGCAGCTAACAACGTTACTTAGCATTTATTGGGATAGGTCCACCAAATCCAAATGTATATCAAGACGAAAATGCATGGTGGAGCTGCTATCCAGTGATTAGTCAAAAAAGGAATCGATGAATAATGAGATTGCGCTACTTTGCCTACTGTCATTTTTCACAGTAGAGTTGGTGAGACTGTCAATGATGCAACTATGCAGCTGCATACGTACGAACACTGAGCGATATCTGTTCCAAGTTGGAAGTCCAACCAGCAGGTTCATGGATACATGGGTTGCTCAATTTTACCCTTGTCAGTTGAATATTGAACCCTTAGTTACCCGGTCCCAGAAATAAAAGTTTTTTTTTTGAAAAGTTGAAGTTATACTTTCTTCTATCGTGCTCCTTATCGAGTCCTTGTCGTGCATTAGCAGTTCATTGACAAAACAAGGAAAAAAAGTAAAGCGTCTTGTCGGTGGCAGGCTAGCAGCCGGACCATCACGCTCGATGCAGTACCTGCTTAGAAAATGACATTGCCACGTCTCACAAGCGCATTCGAGCTCCCATCCAAAGTCAGTCACGGTGCCGGTTTTTCTGCCCGCTGTCATGTCAGCGACCGGATCGCAGCCCTGATAAAGAGTTTTTTTCTCGCGAAATGGCATCGCTGCGCGTTGTTTTACGGGAGCAGCCCCCCCAGCCCGGTATTGTCTAATACGGCAATCCAAAGTAGCATCTTATCATTCCTAACCCGACAATCCGGACACGCCAAAATGCGATGACCAACTAAACTAGGAGCATTGAAATTTTACAGTTAAGCGAAGCTGTTGGTTATAACTTATAACTTACAATATGTCAATACCAATCTACTATGACATCTGCAGTTTTGCAATGTATTGTTCAGTCAGTTTTATCACTTGTTCCTATGGTTTATACTAACATAGCATCTCTTGTTGATGTAGCTTGGACGAAAAGGCCACTCATGTGCTGAACTGCTGATACCTCATGTATTCTGTCTTAACTTCAGGATTAAACATATCACAACTTCTTCCTTCCAGTTGTGCTGTCTTTCCGATTTAATTAGCCTATAATTCTGTGAGTCTTCTCTGCATATTATAAGTAGAGGATAGCATCTGTTGCAAGTAAAATATTGCTAATGCACATTCCAGCATCAATACATGGGGAGTAAGTCCAAGCACCGTGCGTACAGCCGGACAGCACCTCGTCCGCGGCCAATACTCAGACCAGTCTCATCAGATCATTACAATTTGGTTGAGAAGTCAGAACCCACTAGATTTGGTAAACGAAGTGATAACTCTCCAACACCACGCTGGAAGGAAATTTACTAGGAGAGGATCTCACGTGAGGCCTCTCCCCATCAAACGGTGGTCGTGCTGACAAGGCAAGTCTGGGAGGTGGCCGTGCGGACGAGGCTAGTCCGGGCGGTGGCTGTGCGGAGGAGATGTTGTCCGGGTGGTGGGAGTGCAGGCAAGACTCGTGTTGGGCAAGGGGCGAGGGGTGATCGGATTTTGGCACGTCTGGATTAGGGGCGACTGGAATTGCACACGTGGCGGCGTGAAGCTCGTCCGGGCTGCCATATTTGGCAATACAGTGTGAGGAGAGCTACATCCGTAAAAAAACACGTGCAACAATGCTATTTTGGCCAAAAACTCCCTAATAAAGCAATAATAACACATTCTACTATTTTATTTGGGAAAATGTCCATTGACTCTGAAGTATCGCACTACGGACACTTAACCCCTGAATTAAAAATCGGTCCTTTGACACCCCACGTTACAAAACAGTGCATTTAACCTCACATGGCTATTTTGCTCAGTGGTGTCGCTTGCATGGCACTGAGTCAGCCCGATTTCACCACTGTGGCAACTACGAGGCAATTATTCACTCCCTATCACTATCTACACCATCCAAAATGCATCAAGATTTGTGCACCTCTCTCCCCCGTACATTTCTCTTCTTTCCCCTCCTCTTCCTTGCTGGCTCCGGCCGGATTTAGCGGTGGCGCGGTTCATCTGTGCAAAGGACGGCGATGGTGAAGCTCGGCAGCGCCGCTCAGTGCGAAGGACCGCGATGAAGCTCGACGGTCACACGAGCGCTTGTTCTGGCCCCGTTGGAGTGCTTGTCGTGGCTCGTGCTATCGCCCGGGCCGCCTTCGGTGGAGCTCAAGTGGTGGGGCGGAGAAGTCAGTGGAGGGGTAGTGGTGGCTGTGGTCTCGCGTTGGACTCCGGGTCATGGATGAGGATGCCGGGGGCCAGGGCCGGTGGTGGCGGCCACGGAGCGCAAGCGCGCAGCTTGGGCCCCGGGGAGGTGGCGGCCAGGAAGGATGCTATGTGTGATCTGTTGGTGGCTATGGCCGGGGAGTAAACAAGTGCTCGAGCCTGCAGAGAAAATGGAAAACAGACGGCCGGCAGGGAGAGCGGATCCGGCCACGGCGCCACTCGATCCGTTCTTCCGTAGCTCTAGCGGGGCATCACGTGCTCCTCCTTCAGTGCTCGCGGCGACGAGGTGAAGATGAAGCAGATCCAACAGGTGGCCTCCTCCAGTGTGTCCTCCCCATCGCCGCGACACCCGCCGCCATTCACCGGCCGCTTGCCACTGTGCCCCCACCCGGCGCCGATTGCCGCCGTTAGTGGAGAAGAGAGTGGGGAGAGTGAATGGGAGTGTCAAGACACACACACACACACACACACACACAGAAGTGTGAATCAAAATTTAATAGCAGCGTAGTCATCACAGTGGTGAAACCGAGCTGACTCAGTGCCACGCATGCAATACAACTGAGCAAACACAGCCATGGGGGTTTAGTATACTAGTTTTGCAATGTGAGGGTGTCAAAAGTCTGGTTTTTAGTTCAGGAGGTTAAGTGTTTGGAGCGCAATAATTTAGAGGATCGAATGGACATTTTCCGTTTCTTTTAAAAAAAAAACACCGCATACTAAATAAAAAACATGCAAATAAGTATTATAGACACTTTTGAGCAAAAGTTGTGTTCAGAAATATTCGGCAATTTCCCAACTCCCTTGGTCGGCTGCTCAGAATGTCCTGCCATTCTATAAAATTTGAAGCTGTGAATCTAAGGGGGTGTTTGGGATGGCTTCAGCTTCGGCTTTTCGTCCAAAAAAGTCGAAATTCGTCCCAAACGGAGGGCTTTTCCCACCATCTTTCTCAGAAGCCGGAAGCCGCGATATACGTGAAAAAGCTAAAAGCCGGAAGCCGTCGTTGGGTAGCTTCTTGCGGCTTCCCACCACCCCCATTCCAACTTTACCCCCAAAGTTGCGGGTAATTACGTGTTTTTTCCACTAGACAAAATCCCTCTGCGCGGCCCTCCTCCCGCCCCAACCCTAACCCTAGCCAGCCCCGCCCCGCCCGCACGCTCCCCTCCTGTGCGCCCCTCCTCCCGCAAGTGCTTCCTCCTCCTGCGCCACCCTCCTCCTCCCCCAACGCGCCCTCCCCCTCCCCTCCTCCTTCCCCGACGCACTGCTGCCCTTTCCCTCCGTCTCCCCCGACACACCGCCGCCCTCTCCCTTGTCCTTCCCCGACCCGGCGCCGCCCTTGTCCTCTCCCCCATCGTCTCCTCCCTCCACCTCCCGAGCCCATCGCCTCCTCCCTCAACCCCTCGAGTCGCCCCCTCCTCCCCCCTTGAGCCACCACCGCCGCCGGCCTCCCTCCCAGCCGCGTCGCCTGAGATCCAGATATGGATCTGGATCTCACCCACCTCCTCCTCCCACGCCGCTCCCTCCTCCTCCGCCCGCGGCCGCCCTCCTCCTCCTCCCTCTTCCCGCTGCCGATGCCCTCTTCCTCCCTCTACGTCGTCCTGGCCCTGTCACTTGCCTCCTCCATCGACCCCGCCGCCCAACTCCTCTCCCGGCGCTGCCCTCCCTCCTCCCTCGACCCCGCCACCCAACTCCAGCAACGCCGACGGCGGTGGTCCAAGCCAGCTCTGTTTTTTTTTTTGTAAATTTAATATTTTTGTAATAATAATATGTTTATTTGTTGTATTAATTATTCGCTGTAATAATTTTTTTAATAATTACTTATTGTAATAATCATTTATCTTAATAATTATTTATTTTTAATAATTATTTGTTGTGATAAATGTTTATTGTAATAATTATTGTTAAATATGTTAATTTCGGATTATTGCGTTGATTGTCGTTAATTACGGTATATTGCATTATTTGCGGTATATTATTGTTAATTGTCGCTGAATGCGAGCAATTGCTGTAGTCATCGTTCGTTGCTGTCAATTGTGTTAATTGTCGTTAATTGCAGTTAATTATCGTCAGTTGCGGTGGTTGTCGTAAATTGCGTCAATTACGTTAGTCGTCGTTAATAATTGTCAATTGTCGATAGTTGTCGTTAAATATTAATTACGTTAAACGGTATCAAACAAACTATTACTGTATTTATGGATATTTTAGATATTTTTTATCTCAAAAACTGTAGACAATCTACTTAAAAACCAGATAAATAAATACCAAAACTCTCCGACTCAACTCAGTCGTTCAGCCAACCGAGCCGAAAACTGCTTTTAAATAAAACTACGGCCGCCCAAAAAAGCAAGTCCTAGAAATCACAGCGCGTGTAGTTCCATGCTTCCATGTTCAATGAACGTGCCAAGTGTCAGGAAGCTGAGCTCAGAGGTAGTGGTAACATGATAGCCACGAATTTTCTCCATCGATCCCACAATTTGTGTATAAAAGCAGGCACTTCGCGGCTTATCCGACAGCAAGATCATAACCATGTCGAAATCGAGAGCTCCGAGTTTGGCGACGACAGCGACGGCTGTCCTGGCCGTCCTGGCCGCGGCGTTCGCCGCGACCGTGCGCGCCGAGCAGTGCGGTTCGCAGGCCGGAGGCGCGACGTGCCCGAACTGCCTCTGCTGCAGCCGCTGGGGATGGTGCGGCAGCACCACCGAGTTCTGCGGCGACGGCTGCCAGAGCCAGTGCAGCGGCTGCCGCCCCGTGCCCCCCGGCACGCCCATCGTGTCAAGGGACCTCTTCGAGCGGCTGCTCCTCCACCGCAACGACGCGGCGTGCCCCGCCCGCGGGTTCTACACCTACGACGCGTTCATCGCCGCCGCCGCCGCGTTCCCCGACTTCGGCACAACGGGTAACACCGACACGCGGAAGCAAGAGGTTGCCGCGTTCCTTGGACAGACCTCCCACGAGACCACCGGCGGGTGGCCGACCGCGCCGGACGGCCCATTCTCGTGGGGCTACTGCTTCAAGGAGGAGAAGAACCCGCCGTCCGACTACTGCGATCCGAAGCCGGAGTGGCCGTGCGCGCCGGGCAGGAAGTACTACGGCCGCGGCCCGATCCAACTCTCCTTGTAAGCATGAACTCGTCAAATTAAACTTGCATTCATTTTGAGTTCTTAACTCTGATTTTGAGCATGGGTTGGTGTTGAATTCATCTATCAGCAACTACAACTACGGCCAGGCCGGGCGCGCGATCGGCGTGGACCTCCTGAACAACCCGGACCTCGTCGCGACGGACCCGGTGGTGTCCTTCAAGACGGCGCTGTGGTTCTGGATGACCGCGCAGGCGAACAAGCCGTCGTGCCACGCCGTGATCACCGGGCAGTGGACGCCGAGTGCCCAGGACATCGCGGCCGGGCGAGCGCCCGGGTACGGCGTGATCACAAATATCATCAACGGCGGGATCGAGTGCGGGCACGGGCCGGACGACAAGGTGGCGAACCGGATCGGGTTCTACAAGCGCTACTGCGACGTATTGGGCATCGGCTATTTGAACAACCTCGACTGCTACAACCAGAGGCCGTTCAACAGTGGGCTGTCGGTCGCGTTTGCGGCAGAGTGAAAACGTTGTATGCCTTGGCCGGTGAAAGAGCCACTACTGCTACTCTGCTAGTGTAAGTTTTGTGACTCCTCTGCGTGTGATCACCGCTAATTGAGGAGTTTTTTTACTATGTAATGGGCGGCTGGGCATTTTGCATCGTTGTGTGAAAGCTCGTGCGTGTCAGTTATGAATAAACGGCCGAATAAAGTATTGTTAGAATGCTAGTTATGTGTGTCTCTGATGTTAATCGTACGGAAATACGATTGGACAGGGAACAAACTTGCACTAGGTTTACTAGTATTAGTAGATGATGAAGTGGTCAGAGATGGCAAAATCTGACACAACTCTTCAACAAAACATGGACATGCACTAGGTGATTGTCTTGTTGGCCATAATAAATCCACAGTAATCGCATTTTAGTCACCACAGTACGATGGTCACGTGGGATTTATATCCTCTGCCATAGTGATCCAAGGAAGAGGCGAATAGCGAACGCAAGACACAAAACGGCAGATCACTGTAGTGCTACAGAAAATCCTAGGCGTATTCTTACTGTTTCTATTGTTTAATGTAGCATGCAGTTCATTTGGTATTTTTAGTAAATACGGTTCGATAAATGCGGTATTTTAGTTCCGTAAATACTATTTTTAAAAAAAATATGGTTCGTGATCAGTAAATACTAATTTATTTCGGTACAGTGCCTGTAAATACCATATTAACCAAAGTTAATGTGAATTGAATATGATATGACAACTCTTTAGTGCGGTCACAACTCACAAATATTAATTATTGGCCCTAACACAAGAACTCAATGCTCATAATTGTTGAAGCAATCATGCTGTTTGCAATCATGCAACAGCAGTATGCTCTGTTACTTATGTCCACGTCACTGTTTTCCCCTCTCCGTCTCCGCACCCGACACCATCCACCATCTTGCCGCCCTCCTCCCTCTCGATCTCCACCCATCTTGCATCCTCACCTCTCCACGGCGCTTCACCAAGGTAGCTTCCCAGCTGTGAGAACCCTAACAATTTAATTAAGCTAAGCAACGTTAAACAATATTACATAATAAAATAAACCTATCAACACAGTAAGTACCAACGAAGTGAACACATAACAAGATATGAGAACCCGAAAAATTCCAACTGATCTAAACAACACTAATCGATAATTAGCAGTAAATAAAACTCCTTTAAACAAAAGAATATATTAATATTGAGCACACCGCCAAACAAATTCATACAAGATATATTCCCAATGGTTCGTCACCATAATCCATACAAGATAATTAGCAGTATATGATAATTAGCAGTATATGAAGCATTGATGGCTTCAGCTCCATGAATCCATGCATGAGACTTGTCTCCAGTTGTCTCAACTGAATAAAGCAATGCTATCATCCTACTTCCTTTGTTTCTAATAGATGTCATTTTAGCATTTTGCACTATAATCAAGACATATATTTAAGAGACCATATTATCCTCCCCCTTTAGCTCACTTATTGCTCCTGGATGGTGCGTGTTATTTTAGTCCATAATATTAAATGACCCTGGGAATAATGAATTGGAGGGGTATGCACGGAAAAAATGGTAAAAGGTTGTCCCGAAATTGTAGAACAATATGTATTTGGGAACAAAATTTGTAAGCTAGAATGACATGTATTTAGGAATGGAGAGAGTAGTGTTATATAATAAACATATAAATAATCGGTGAGTTAAACACACTTCTTCCCTTTAGGCAAGAAATTTGCACGATGATATATGAAAAGGAGACTACTAGAAATTATCTTATTAGTGAGAGAGAAAAGATCGTTTATTTTAATAGTGGCAGATTATAATGGTGCAGATCAATGCTTGGTTGGGACACATGAACGGAAAAAACGAGAGAAATGAAAGCCATTGGAATGCACATCTAAACAAATTACCACCGGACGCAGGTTTGTAAGAAGAATCAAGTCAATCAACCAAGACAAGGCAGCGTCAATAAGATTCAAAAGCACACTACTCGCTACTGGCTACACACCTTGCGCGGGACTTGGCTTTCTGACCGTTAGTTGTGCATTTGTCGTTGTCGCTAGGCCCGACCGCGGCAAGTAGGGCTGGAAAAAAGCTCGAGGCTCGCGAGCCTGCTCGAGCTCGTAAATTTTTGAGCCGAGCCGAGTCGAGCCCAACTTCCAACTCGATGAAGATTCGAGCCGAGCTCACAAGCCAAATTGGCTCGTTACTGTTTGCACTGACCGATG
Organism: Hsuehochloa calcarea; assembly: GCA_036346395.1. Lineage (NCBI taxonomy): Eukaryota > Viridiplantae > Streptophyta > Magnoliopsida > Poales > Poaceae > Hsuehochloa > Hsuehochloa calcarea. The sequence goes on along the minus strand of CM070602.1, from coordinate 18,202,082 downwards.
ATTATATTCCCCACGCCTCCTCCTCCAGGCACGCCTCCTCAGTCCTCCCCCTCCTGGCCTCCCCCTCCCTCTCTCCCAAATTCCACCCCGCCCGCAGCCCGCCTCACCTCCTCCACCCGCCGGCACGCCACCTCCCCCTCCCGACCTCCCCCTTCCTCGCCCAACTCCGTACCCGCCGGCTCCGCCTCCCCCTCCCTCTCTCCCAGCTCCACCCGCCGGCCACTGCCTCCCCTTCCCCCTCCCTCTCGCCTAGCTCCACCCGTCGGCCGCCGCCGCCGCCTCCACCTCCTCCCTCTCTCCCAACTCCACCCGCCGGCCGTCGCCTCCCCCTCCCCCTCCCCTAGCTCCAGTGCTCTACCACGGCCGTGCCTCTGCCTCCCCCTCCCTCTTGCCCAGCTCCGCTCGCCGACCGCCTCCCTCCTCCCCCTCCTCCAGCTGCTCAGTGCTCCGCCGATGCCACGCCTCGCCTCCCCTCCTCTCGCCCAGCTCCACCTGGCTTGGCCGCCGCCGCCGCCCCCCTTCCCCAGCTCAGTGCCTCCGCGCTGCCCCCTCCGCCTCCAGTTCTGAGATGACCATGATGTTCTTGAGATGATTTCATACTTTTCATGTTGAATCGGCGTTCTTTTTGCTAGATCTTTCCCTTGTTCCAGTTCTGAGATGACCATGGAGGGGAGGAGCGACGGCGGCCTTCTCCGTGCGCCGGCAGTCTTCTCCGTGGTGGCCTGGAATGAGGAGGAGGTGTCGTGGCGTGATGTCTAATGTGCGTGGTCTCAAGCTCGCGAGGGCTCGCAAGCCACTTCGAGCCCACTGACGAGCCGAGCCGAGCGGGGCTTCTGGCTCGTCCCAAAAATGAGCCGAGCTAAGCCACTGTTCCATACGAGCTCGAGCCAGCTCGGCTCGTCCGAGCGGCAAGCCCACGACACACCAGCAACCAACGCCTCGTCTGCTACCGCATTATTGAAGTCGATATCTCACTAAGTAGTATCGTAACTAGTAGTAAGTAGCAACAGTGAGTGGACTATATGAACCTAACCTAACCAAATTGGACGGACGAAATGTTGGAGGGGGCTGGCATACCTTGCGGATCGATCGCCTTGTGAAAATCTTCCCGGGTCGCCCATGGCTTCGCAACAAATGAGTGTTGCAGAAGTCGATCCGTTCGTCGTGGAAACCACAGAAGAAGCTCGCGCGGCGCGGACGTGGTCAACTGGTTCAACAAGTATTTGAAGTACTAATATCTTCTGCAGCTGGATGTATTAGCTCTGGCTTCCTGGCGTCATGTATTGGGTACACTAGACGTCCCCACAAAAGGAACACTAGACGATTCTGAACAACTCGCACATCAGTGAAGAACTGTTAGGCCTTGGTCGTGTACTCGATGTCAGCTCCTGCAATGGGCAGTTTCGTGGCATGGAAGTTGATTCAATTGTCTTCCCTTTTGTTTGTCCATTTGTAATTTTCGGCCAAAAAAAAAAAGTTTGCCTTGACCTTCGCCTATGCGGAGTAATGACTACCCGTCTAGCGTATAGTTTACGATTTAGCATATTTTCTATACAGATAAAAAAAAATGATACAGGTCATACAAGTGATAAATATGCCTCCAATGAAGTAGAGGTCAACAGTGTACAAGCTCACAAATATAAAAGCTCCTTTACACACCAAAAGAGTAAGTGTGATAGAGCAAAAATATGAAAAAGATTCCGTTGCCGGGACTCGAACCCGGGTCTCTCGGGTGAGAGCCGAGTATCCTAACCAGCTAGACTACAACGGATGCTGCTATGCAAGTGAAACTTAAAACTATTCAATGCAAAGAAATAAACGGAACCGCATACTACAAATTAACACCACTTTCGGTAACATTGGAAGGTACCCGCTTTAGGAAAAAAGGACTCGTGCGCCGTGCTCTGAAATAGCGCGTTGCGATGGATAAAGGTACGGACAAAGGACCAAGATTGAGGTTCAAGTAGGCGAATTGCCTTTAAGACGTGAGCATATCAAGTTATCGACGTCAGAGTTTGAGACAAAATGCTGCTGACATACGCTCCTATAGAGGATACCAAGCATGCAAGGCAAAAAAGATAACCTCGAAATCTTGATTCGCATTCACAGGCGTTTGGATAGTTCTAAACTGATTCCGGAGCGACCAAACATATCAATCACATGGCACGGCAAAATCCCCAAAGCACGTTCAAGTGCACAAATCGAGTACTAACTCTCAGAAACGGGAGTTAAGGAGTTTTACATTGCTTATTGTGCCGAAGGAAATGACAAAACATAAAGCTTAAAAAGGTGTCTAATTTCACGTAAAGCGAGATCCCGGGAAGTCTGGAATTCAGTGTTCTCACTCCGCTGGCCTTTGCCCCAGAACAGCGATATCTTCATACCGCTTCTACATTTCAAAAGAACAAAGAACTGTAAGCAGGGCATTTGCATTTCTTAGAAATGAACATAAGCAAAACAATGTTGCACAGAAATAAGGGAAACAATGAGGCCATTAGCAACATGCATCTGCAATAGAACAAGTTTTCTAGAAGTGGTCAGTCAGCTCCTGGTGGTAAGCTGGGCATGGGAACACAGTAGACTGGTATGAATGCACATGTTCCTTTTATTCCACGCATGATATGCAGAAAGTCAGAAAAGGGAGGTTGTACTCGTGGGTCAGAAATAAATGGCTAATGATGTATATCCAAAATCACATAAATGAGGGCATGGACAATAGTTGAATACAACACTGACTTGAAGCTAATACAAGATTTCACCAAACCATTTTTTTCAAGTAGGGGTATGGGCGGTGCAGGTGGGGATGTGGATGATGAAACATGGGACTGTTAGAGATATGTTAGAATAGGAGTTAGAATAGGACTCTTATATGCCTTATCTATATATGGCATATATCTCTTGTACTCCTATATATATCTCCCTTTGAGCCTCTCTTCAATGCACACATAATTCATAACATGGTATCATAGCAAAGGTTAGGGTTTCTTACCACCGTCGTTGCCTCCTAGACTCCAGCTGCCGTCGTCGCCGCTGCCCCTGGGAGGAGCAATCTCAGCTCCCGGGGGCAGCCTCATCGGCGTCATCTTCAGTGGTCTTCTTCTCGTAGCAGCACCTCGACGACGAGCTCACTGGTGTTGCCACGAACCGCTCAACCCCAAGCCGGCGCCGTCTGCACCGTCCTCATCGTCACTCCTGGCCGCGGCGCAGGATCCCATCCGCTCCAGCTCCCTCTTCCCGCTGGCGCTGGACAGTGTCGCGGCGTTGTCCGGCGAGGTGGACGTCCTCCGTTGGTCCTCCGTCTCCCCTGGAGTTGAGGTCGGCTCTCCAGGGGTAGGTCGAGGAGGATGTCGAAGACGAGAGGCTACGCTGCGACGCGAGGCCGAGGCCAAGATCTAGGCTACGAGCCATCATCCTGTGAGGTGGAAGAAGGGATCGATCTCCATGCCGGAGTGGAGCCTTGAAGACGGAGTACCAAATCCAGAAGCTCACCAATGCCGCGGAGGGCGCTGCCACCTCGCCCGCCTCTGGGACTCCCCGCCATGCCGACTTCCTCCACCATGAAGATGGAGCGGTGCCTCATGGTCGCCAGCGCCGCCCCCGACCAGATCGGGTTTCCCTCACTTGGATATCCAGCAGCCCGGCCAGCCCCCCCACCGAAATCTCGCCCTTCTCCTCATCCCCAGCTGCTAGCGCCGGTTTCTTCTCCTCCTCCATCGCCTGCAGAGGTGGCGCGACGGGGGCGTCGGAGGAAGAGGAAGAGCACGAGTAGAAGAGCACGGAGTTCTTGGTGGGTCTTGCGGCCGACAATGGTGCCAAGAACGAGATGGGTTTGGCTAATCCCACCCCGCCGCCGATGCCGACTCCGACTCGGGTTCTTGTGAGAATGGGTGGTAACGGCAAGGACGGGAGGAGGTGGTGCGGGCGGCCGCAGGAGGCAAAGGCCATTCCCGCCGCGACCATCGTCTTCTTCACGGTCTTGAGAAGCAGAGGAGTTGGGGAAGATGAAGTTGGGCGGAGAGGGAGAAAAGAGTCGACGGACGAGTCGGTGGAGACTGATTGGAGGACGAAGGCGGAGAGGTCGATCTGGTTTAACCAGATCAACCCGAAGCCGCTCCGGCTTTCCTGGCTCTGGCTTTGGTTTTCTGCAATGGCTTCTCCGGCTCCACTTTGGTTTCTACAATGGCTTCTTCAGCTCCAACTTCTTGCAGCTTCTTCCGCTGTTAAGAGCTATCATTTCTGCTAGTTATCTTTAGGAGTTTCCTCCTTTGTGTCGTTTTCTTCCGTTACGTCTATCCAAGTCCATAGCACTCAATTTTTGAGTTCGTCTAAGCCATGTGAGTCCACAAAATTTACTGTCAGTCATAGAAGCATAGGAATTGCCTTATACATGGCATCAGCCGCCTCTCCCGCTGCTATTTTCTTCGAGCCGCTGCAGATCCGCCGCTCCAAGCGTTCAAGGCCGCCGCGCTTCTTCCACACTGCTTCTTCGTTGTACTTCTTGTGCATTGCGCCGCTCTTCTTCGCAGATGCGCTCATTGCGCTTCTTGTGCATTGCGTTGCGCTTCTTTTGCACTGTGCATTCGTTGCGCTTCTTGTGCATTGCGTCGCCGCCGTCTTGGGCTACAATCTGCGCCGCCATGCTTCCACCTATTCCTATTCGACTTGATTTGACAGCTCTCTCTATTCATGTCGGTTTCATCATCTTCTTCGACCTGTTGCCGCGGTCGACTTCGCTCCTGCACCTTGTGCTTTATGAGCCGTCGCATAACACCGGATGGGAGGAGGTCTTTTGATACTCGACATATTTTTCCAAGAGCTGCATATTACGACGACATTATCAAGACTCGAACTTTGGATTTTCCATATTTTATTATCAACCCTTTTCAAATGCAATGCTATTGCATACGCCTTGCATTTGTGGGGGGGAGGGGGGTAGAGATATGTTAGAATAGGAGTTAGAATAGGGACTCTTATATGCTTTATCTATATATGTCATATATCTCTTGTACTCCTATATATATCGTCTTTTTGACCTCTCTTCAATACACACACAATCATAACAGAGACAAGAGGGGAAAAACACACAGGAATGATGCGCTGTAATGATACCGGTTGCACAAAATAGAAAGGTTGTGCAGATACCAAAACAAAACATTGTGCAATACTACATACTAACATATAGTAAATCTGCATCTGCATCCATCAAGTTGCCGTTGTAAAATCAACATGTGCATTATGAATGAAATAAGTCTATTTTGTATCCTCAAAAACGCATCCCCTCAGATATACAATAATCCTACATGGGCAGAATTAATTGCCTGGTTCGATGCATTTTGTGCTACAGTGGTTTCAATATACTTTGTTAACAAACACATTCTCCTAAAATGATTATTAGGTAGGTCATGCTCAAAGCTAAACAAGAATCCGATCCATCATGCCCACTATTATATATATGATATTCCCATGGGATTCGCCAGTGTCGTTCAGACTGCAGTTTTTTCTTCATAAACGTTGCATAATATAAGTGGAAGCTGAACACTGTTAGATATTTTTCATGTATTGCATTCCTATTCAGCAAACCAAAGCAATATGACGAGCTTCAAGTGACAAGTTGGCCAGGTTTGCCAACAACAATTGTTGCACAGTAAATTGTGTGGGCTACAATTTGCGAATATTCTTCTCTAGCATGTCATTAGTAAAAATATGCATATATGCCTATGTGAAATATATCATACAGTTAGGCTTGGCGCCCTTCAAATCATGTTGAGCATAAAACATGATCATATGCAGGTTTCAAAATCCCAGATGTGCCAAATATCCCGTCCCTTGAACGGGAACTGGAACCAGCCAGCTATGTAGCACCAACACGTGTGTGAAGTGGCGTATCGATGTCGAACACCGTGTTCAACACGGATACGACACCAACGCCTGTCGATACGTGTCGCCTAAGTATCGGCCAATTAAATGGCCAAAATAAATTATTTTAATGGTCAACACATATGCGACTCCCTGTCGACACAGCCCGGCCCAACTACGCCAACTAAAGGGTAACCCTAGCCACACCGAGCACCCCTCAACCTCTAGAATCGCACGTCACACCACCTCACATCGCGCCTCCTCTCTAGACCACTGTTCCCCTAGGCGCCCGCCTAAGCGCTAGGCGCACCCCGTCGCCGCAATCCAGGGCAAGTCGGCGGCCTAGGCGTTAAGCCCACCTAGGCGATCAACACCAGTCCAAGGCGGGTCCAGGAGGCTCCAGGCGGGCAAGGCGACGCTGCCCTAGGCGGCGCTGGGAATATGCGAGGTGGAGACGGAGGGGGAGGAGGAGGGGAATATGTGTCACTCAATTAATTTTATGCTTTGTAAAATTTACAGGCTTGTATTTCAATCAAGTCTACATGTTAAAGTTGTTGATAATGTTATTTCTTTTCCCAGATTAATGGATTTCTGGTATTAATATGAACAATTAAACATATTATGAATGGATTGAATGAAGAATGAAGAGGGGCAAGGAACATCTTTGAGGTACATTTTCCTGGTTTACAGCTTATGTTATTTCGATTCGGCAAGGAACATCTTTGAGGTACATTTTCCTGGTTTACAGCTTATGTTATTTCGATTCGACAAACACGTAGAAAATGTAAAATAATACACACATATATTATTACTATTATTTAAATATATATAGCCAAGTCGCCGTATCGGCATTTTTGAGAAAATGGTGAATCCCCGTGATGGTATCATTTCATGTTGTGTCAACGTATCGGTGTTGGTGCTACATAGCCAGCCAGTTCACGGTGGGTACTGGTATAAGGCTGGTTTCCTCTTCAAATTCAAAGTTCAAACTGTGCAGTAGAATTTTTAAACCAATAACCGCCCAATGTCTTGATAACCGCCCAAAAAATCCAGGTAACCATCCAAGATCTCAGTGAACTCCAGTTTTCTACATCCAAGAACAAACTGCGAAACTGCCTAGCAAACTTAGATATTAAATTGCACACAGACTTTTATTCAGGGCAACAAAAGGAGCATCCAACGACATAGGACATTGTTGAAACCACTAAACATGCATGTCGGACAGTGGTTCAGTCGCCCATGTATCTATAGCTCCCTGGATTTTGTTGTCGAAAATAAATAGTTTCCTGATATTTTTTTTGGCACTTCACACGCAATGGAAACCCACACGTCGCCAACCTCCAGCATTGACTCGGTCTCCAGGCGCCGTACTGGGCTACTCTCTATCGCTTGTAAGTTGTAACTAAGTTTATCATCTCGCATCCAACTACTAGCAGTAGCGCTAGTGTGTAGCTAACTAGCTATATTTTCTCCGATAGTTGGCAACAGATCTGCACACTTGCATGCGATTGCACTAGCTAGTTTAAATTACTTGGCAATACAACATAAAAGCAATGTGGTGCAATGTTTTCCTTCATACAGGATATATATGCACTTCAGATCTTTCAGTAGATATTCAAATTTTAACTTAAAAGCAGTGTACTAAAAGGCGGCCGCCTAGCCCGCCTAGGCGGCGCCTAAGTGCTAGGCGACACCCTTCCGCCTTGCCCGAATAGCCGATTAATCCCGCCTAGGTGGTAGCCTAGCCCCACCTAGGCCCGCCTAATCAGCGATTAGGTGCTAAGCGCTGGTCTGCCTCCCAACTAGCGCCTAGTGCCTTAGTGAACGCGTAAAAGACTCAAATGTCAACTTAAATATGAATTGGACTGTTCTTCTAATCTCAGACCATGCCGGGATTTCTGGTAACCGGCCCGTTACCAGAAGGATCTTGAACCCTGACCAAATGACCATCGTCCTACTGGATTCTTGTTATTTACCAAATACCATTGCAGGCAGTGATTCTACACTTCTAGCTTTCCAAAATGTTATTGAAGCATACTTACACATACAACCATAGGACAAATTTTCTACAGAAAAGTGGAATCAACCACAACCAAGATAAAAGCCTGTGATTGTTGAGTTACTCTTATTCTTTTGCCCTCTAAATGCTATGACAAGGCAAATCACATAAACACTACCATGACAATGGACCAAACAACCGCCAAATCAGGCCAGCTACTGGTTACATAAAAAAAAAATCAGATCCCCTACTTGGAATTTGTTCTAGTCTGATAACAAAGATGCAAGCTCCGAATTTAAAAAAAAAATCAGCACAAGAAATGCGATCAAGCAATGTCAGCACACGGATTTTCTTTATTTTGCACAAACAAGAATCAGTACATTGATTATTCGTATCTTAACAAAAAAAAACAATTAATAGATTATTCGCATCATGATGGAGAATAAAATTAAGAATGGCGAGGTTACAATCCTACCCGGATACCGAATGCAAGATCTGACTCTCCAGGAATCAAGACAAGGACAAAGAAACCTAGAAGGTAAGGCATAGTCAGAGAGAGGGGGGAAAATTACCCCGACGTTATTCATCTCCCATAGTTTATGAACCCCGTAATCCACCGCCTGCAACGAAATCAGGACGGGAAGGAGGATGAGATCGAGTCGAGGAAAACAAGGCGGCCGGGTAGATCTGGATAAAGGGCGTACCCGCTCGCCGGCGAAGGCTCCGGCGACGACGAAGGTGACGTAGACAGCGTTGCGGCGCATCACCACGCGGTAGAGCGCGTCCCACAGGCTCATCGGGGCGGCGGAGGCGGCGGCGGCGCGCGAGAGAGATGGTCGGTGGGATGCGCGACGAACGGACGGACGGGACGGGACGGTTTGACGGAGTGTTTCGATGGGAAGGTTTCGGAATTCGGCGTGTGGCGACCTCGTTTTCTAGAGGCGTCGATTATTCCCGGGGTGCGGTTGCGGGAGGTCCGATCCGTCTTTCAGATCCGTGCCGATTGGGGGTGACAATGCATGTGGGCGGTGAGTCTTTTGATAAATTGGTACGATCTCGATTCGTAATAGCAAAATTAGTATATATTTTTTACGATTTTATAAAGCTAACATCGTGGTAGGCTTTTACATGCTCCTAATTCACGGAAATCACATACCGCGCTCTCAATTCGTGCCTGGAATGTGTCACCCGCGGTGCCCAAGTGTGTATGTTATCCTACCGCGGACTGAGAGGGCGGGAGGTGGCTTTTCGCAGACTGAGACGTTGTATGATACACGTGTCGACTGTCTAGCCTACCGCGGTGCTAATTTTATTATTTCGAACGCGGAGAGTTGCATTTGCTATTTTATTTTAAAAAGAGGATAAATTAGCCAAATTCTATCTAGAGGTACCCCTTGGTCTCTTTGATAACTTTGGTTGCTCCAAGATTATACTTAACTTCAGGATTTGCTCGATCACCAGTCCTTTACAAATATCACATGCCTACTATCAGCGTAGGTATGATAGCGCAACAAAGTGACAATGATGAATTGGCTTATAGTTATGAGTCATATGATAGTGGGTGACAGACGATAACGGAGGCTAACCGACGTTGATTTTGGTGTAAAGCTGAAGAGACCCATAGTATTATATCATGACTGTAGTCTGTAGTCTGTAGTAGATGGTGTGATGATCAATAATTGATGGTTCTTTTCCTTTTTAGAAGGTCAAAATTGATAGCTGAAAACAAAGTTTGGAATGACAGAGGTGGTGAGGCATTTAGAGGTGATGATTGTGGCGGATAGGGCAGCACAAGATTGATGAGTGAAAAGGGGCAACCCCCACGCTTGGCACAAAGAAATGGATATGCAGGGGCAATTGGATCATGAATAAGGAAGAAGATGCCGCAAAGGATCTATTACAAATTGCAAAGCCAACCTTGTGGTCTACGACGCGCAAAATGTATAGGAGAAAAAAATATCATACGAGTGATTATGAGTTTTTTTTAAAAAAAATATAGCACTGTTTACACACGGTTGGAAATCTAATCTTCTATGGAGATCAAAACTAAAAATGGTATCACAGATTCGCCGGCGGACAACATGTGTTAAGTTCGTGCCCAAGAGGAGAGGACTTCTCTCGTTCGTGCGATTTAGTTGTAACCCCTGTCCCGGACGTCCTTGTTGTAATTAATTTATTCATAACTAATTAGTCATAATTAATTGGTTAATAATTAATTAGCTATAGTTAATTAGTTGTGGTTAAATATTCTTACTTAATTAGTCATAATTAATTTAGTCGTAATTATCTTGTTATAATTAATTAATCGTAATTAATTTAGACGTAGTTAGTTAGTTCAAATAAATTAGTCATAAGAACTATTAGTTTTTTATCATAAACTTAGTAGCTTTTTTACTATACACTTATTATGTTAAATTTGTACATAAAGATCACCGAAGTGTAGTTATTTTGAGAAGATAGGGAAATGCAAACTAAATAGTGTGATCTGTTTATTTGATTTTGTATAGTAAAGAACAGTGAATTGCTCCTAACATATGCGTTGAGTTGTTGTGGCTTTAGGTAATATCGAATATGCAATATTTGCTTGTGTTTTCTGATGACAGTCTCATACGGGGCGAATCGAATAGGTTGGATATGTCAAGATGCCTAATCAGTGTCAACTTAACAATATATCGTAATCATTAACAATTTGCACTAATAAATTAACATTTTGATAAAAGCAAAAAAAAACTCACATTCCAAATAGGGCGTATAAAATCATATGCTTTCCGTGTATGCCTAACTTTCTATGTATTATCACACACACTAAAAATTTATTGTCCTATAAATCATGTGTTGTATTATTACATGCACTATAAATTAGTTACGCACTGAAATTAGGCTGTATTATTAATTTAGTCATAATTAATTATTACTTTAGAATTAATAATTGCGACTAATTTATTTAGACTAACTAATTACGACTAATTAATTACAACTAGTTAACTAAGAATATTCAACTATGACTAATTAACAATGACTAAATTAATTACGTAAATTACAACTAATTAATTAATTACAATTAATTATTAATTATGACTAAATTAATTACAACTTTCATGCCAGGGGTTATAACTAAATCTTGTAAACGAGGGAAGTCCCCTCCCCCTTGGACATGGACTTAACATATGTTGAATGTTGACAAATTCGTGGTGCTATTTTTTGCTTTAATTTGTGAAAGAGGCTAGATTTATATTAGGCGACAACTCTCGTCCTTAAGACCCTGTTTGGTACAGCTCCAGATTCTCATTTTTCATATTCTGCTCTTGATTCTCTGAGAATCCATTTATCTGAGAATCTGGAGTTGTTTGTTGAAACCGTTTGGCTGGTAGGTTGGCTTCAAAAACCATATGAGGGGGGATTAGAAGCAAATAGACCATGTCACCCCTGGGTGTAATACGTCAATTGTATTAGTGTAATTCAGTGGCATTTGCGGGTAAAAACCTTCAACTTCAAAGGGTATTTTCGTTTCTGAAGGTTGGATTCTCACGAGAATCTGCTGGAAGGCTGCTTCTCGTTGCTAGTTCATTTTTGAGACAGCTCATCGCGAGAAGCAGAATCTAGTGGTTTTAAGAATCAGGGTGTTTAGTACGACTCCACGAGAATCGATTGAGAAACTGGGAGTAGAAATTATACCAAATAGGACCTAAATCTTGAAGCATAAATAATGCGTAAATGCTTTCCATGCATACTGCAAAACACTAGGGCGTGTCATGTCGGGACGCCATTTTAGGCGTACAAACCCACCAGCAGCCCATCTCCCATTTGTTTCTCGGCCCAAACGCATCCGACCAGCCCCTTATTTTTTTTTTTTTATTCGCCAACACAACCGAGAGATGGGAGGCAAGTACGATCCGCGAGTCGCTCACGACTACTTCGTCTTCTCTTCCCTCCGGCGATGCACGCCGCGGCCACCACCCCGCCTCCGACGATCCCCTCACCGGTGTCCTCCTACTCTACCACACCTCCACCTCCACCGGCTCCTCCTCTGCCCTCCTTCCTCGTCCGCCGCCCTTGCCTCATCGCAGCGGCACCAAGCCAACGAGTTGGGAATCGCATCACCGCCGCCACCGCCTACCTAGTTGAAAGGCCATTTCATAGTTGAAAGTCCCAAACCTTTTCAAAATTGAAAGTTGATTTCATAGCTGAAAGTCCCCTTATTTGAACGTTCAAATATCAGATCGAAAATTTGTACTTGGAGTTGAAACTTTTTTCAAATCTTCCAACTAGAAGTTGAAAGTGGTTAAAAGTTGAAAGTTTTCGGATCTCCCAAATTGAAAGTTTGGTTTCATAGTTTTCAAATCTAAGTAGAAAAGTGGTCCAATTAGAGTTGAAAGTGTCCGATTCGAGCTAAAAGTTGCCTGCATTCGTGTTGGAAGCTGTCCGGATTCGACCTGATTTTGTTTTGCTCAATTCGAGTTGAAAGGGCTCGTTTCGTGTTGAACGACGACATGTGCTACCTGCGCAGGTGGGGCGTGCACAGATTACAGGCGCATACATACCTTATCAACACTATCGAGTGCGTAACAGATCTCAAATGGGAGTACTATATCATTTTCTGCATCTAAACATAAAATTAGTCCACCACACGCCGACTGTGCCTTCCTTATGGAGCACCAAATATGTCATTTTGATCCCACTAACTTGCGATCCACCACGCGTGATGTCACGTGTCCAGTGCATGCTACCACGAGGTCGAAAGTAATTGTGATAGCAATTTTATTACCGCACATATCACCGTGTTTATATTTTTTTTACGATTGTTTCATATGCGCGTGGCTGGATGTACCAGTAAACTACAACTAGAGTCTAGTAAATCTTCTTATAACATAGCGATGCAGTGAAAAATTTTAGTAAACACGTAAAGATATTTTTATTTACAAGACTTATATCATTTTGTTATCCTCGTCATCACCAAGCGACCGGTTAAAATCGTTCATGAATCGGAGCTTCCAATCAAAACTTATCACTAAAACAAGAAAAGAAATATCCATATATAAAACAAGGAACCAATTGTTTGCTAGCTAGTTGTATACTTGTATGTACTAGTTGGCTAAGATGGTAATAAAGTCATGCAGAGGTTGCCGTAAATTTTTTGTAACATAGCAGTAAAGTTATGTGGAAGTTGTAGTAAATCTCTGTGGATATCATGGGAATATGCTCCATATCTTAGGACGATGTGACAATTGGCAATATTGTTTACGGTTTGTCATTTCACATGTTTTCGGCAAAGTTGGCATGTTGTTGCTATAACCTACCGACCGGCCAGGTAGCTTGGCTCGACCGATTCTCGACCGGCTTGACCACCCGAGGCACCGACCGCCGATTACCAAAGTGAGGAATTGAGTTGTGCCAAAAATAGAGGGTGTAGCCAAGAGAGGGGATTTTATTGCACTTGGTCCCATAATTTTTGGAGTCTCCAGTCAAAAGATCTATTGGTTTGAAATTTTCAGTAGGTTTCGGTTTTCAGAGGTTGAAAATCGGCTAGGTCTTTACTGATGGTCTGACCGGCCAATAGGTGGCGGTCGGCCGCCAGGCAGGGCGATCCGGCCGCCCCTGGGTGATCGACCGGTTGTCACTTAGGTCGTCGCCCGTCGTGATGGCGATATTTGGTTGTTAGGTCAAACTCATGAGGTTCATGGCATATATGTTGCATGATGCATGTTTTGACTAACACGGGTCAAGTTGTGAAGAACTTTTTCCTAAATTCGGTTTACTTGTCTATTGTTGTGCAGGTTGCTTGGTGGTCAACGACGGTCAACGACGAGGATGATCGTTGACCACCAAGCAACTTGCATAACAATAGACAAGTAAACCGAATTTGGGAACAAGTTCTTCACAACTTAACCCATGTTAGTCAAAACATGCATCATGCACCATATATGCCTTGAAACTCATGACTTTGACCTAACACACGAATATCGCCGCCACACCGGCGCATTTAACAAAGTGAAAACCGGTCGATCGCTTAGGCCGCCTAATCATTACTCGGCTGGGTCGACCGCCACCTATGGGCCATCGCCGCTAATAACGACTTAGCCGATTTTCAACCTCTCAAAACCGAAACCTCATCGAAATTTCAAACCAATAGAACTTTTGACCGAGATTCCAAAATTATAGGACCAAGTGCAATAGAATCCTCTCTGCCTACACCTCTATTTTTGCCCACTCAAAATAACACTTTTAAGTTCACCGGTCCGATCGCGACGGCCGCTTATGGCCTGGTCTGACCGATTTGGGATCGGCCTCGATCTCCACGCTACGACCGGTCCGGCCGGCATCGCCGATAGTTCAAACTTGTCGAAAACACATGAAACGACAAACCGTAAACGTCATTGCCAATTGTCACATCATCCTAAAATAACAGCGTCACTTAGTTCGTCTAGCATATCATCTAAGCGAGGTATAGGATGACGATATCGAATAGTGATATTATTAATTGCTCTACAATCTACGCACATACGCCATGACCCATCTTTCTTAGGAACTAAAATAATAGGAACAGCACAAGAGCTTAAACTTTCACGAACGTACCATTTGGAGAGAAGTTCGTGTACTTGTTTTTGAATTTCCTTGGTTTCTTCGGGGTTGGTGCGGTACGGTGGTTGGTTTGGTAGCGACACTCCTGGAATCAAGTTAATCTTATGTTCAATCCCGCGGATTGATGGTAGCCCAGCTGGTACCTCCTCTGGAAAGACGTCGCCGAATTCCTGCAAAACACAAGCAATATCGCTAGGAAGAGAAGTGAAGTCATAGTTGAAAGCAATATGTCTTTGTACAGTAGTACAAAGTGCACCAAATTGGGATCCTCGCTGAATTCTCGCATCTCGGATTTGGTAGCTAACATGACCAAGTTCTTCTCTCCCTCGTGTTTCTTTGATTGATTGGCTCGCTCTTGCGGACTCTCCACGTGCATCCCAATTTTCTGCATTGAAGAGTTCACAATCTGTCCCGGTGTAAGCGGTTTCAAGATGATCTCCACATTGTTCCATCTAAAAGTGTAGCGATTTGTACGTCCATCGTGCACAGCGGAACGATCATATTGCCATGGCCGTCCCAACAGCAAGTGACACACCGTCATGGGCACAACATCGCAATCCACAGTATCAGTGTACTTTCCAATAGAAAATGTCACACGCACCATATATTTCACCTTCACTTCCTCTTTGTCACTCAACCATCGCACATGATAAGGACGTGGATGCGGCAAATACTTCAAACCCAACTTATGACACATGTATTTACTGGCCAAATTGTGACAACTCCCGCCATCAATAATCACTTTGCATACCTTACCCTGATCAAGCTTTGCCCAAGTCTGGAATAAATTGCACCGTTGTTCGAGTGACGGCGATGGCATCACACTAAGCACCTTGGGTGTGCAAACAATGGAATACTACTCAGTGCTCGGAAACTCTGGATCACATTCACATTGTTATATGTCATCACTGTGCAAGACTGGCTGTGCATCAGGCGACTCGTCAACACTAGCTGAAATATAACCGCTCACCTCTGTTATAAGCATAGTTCTGACATTCGGGCAGTCCCTCTGGAAGTGGCCAATGCCCTTGCACTTGTGGCAAATGATATCCCGTGAACGGCCTGTCGACCCCATAGACGAGGCCGTGCTGGCTACGGGAACCGCTGGTCGGTGCGCTGGTGGTGGTGTACTCTCCGGCTTCTTACTTGTGGAACTGCGCATCGCTGAATTACTCCCGGCCGGAGTGCTTTTGTGATATGAATGTCCCGGACTGGTTGAAGAACGTGAACGGGGAGCAAACCGTGTATCTTCAATCACTTGGCGCTCAGCTTCGCTTGCTTGGTGTAGCAACTCGATCATATCATGGTAGGGATGGTGATTGACAATGCGCTTGACATCATAATTCATGCCAGCTAGAAATATCGCCATTGTCTGCTCTTCATTTTTGTGAACATCTGCATGTATCATGACGGTCTCCATCTCCTTATGATATTCATCAATTGATTTCAAACCTTGTCGCAGCCCGGTCAACTTTTCAAATAGGGAACGCTTGTAATGGCAGGGGACAAAACATGCCCACAAATACTGCTTCATCTGATCCCAAGTAATAACTGGTAACTCATGGCGCTCCATACGCTTACGAACAAACTGTTCCCACCAATGTGTGGCATAACCATCCAAACCATTGGACGCAAGTACGAGCTTCTTCTCATTGGAGTAGTTGTTCATCCGAAACAGCTTATCAATTTTCAGCTCCCAAGTGAGGTATTATTCCACATTAGTACCACCTGAAAATATAGGAAGAGTGAATTTGGGCTTAGCGATAAAATCCTCAGTGTCATCGTGTCGACGTCGATGCATATTGTTGTGGTGGTGGGGCTGTCAGCCGTCGTAGTTGTTGACTGGAAAATCGTCGTTGCCCTAATGCTCGGCCTCATCAGCCCAGCTACGAGGTGCACCATGCACACCTCGTCCTTGGGCACCCAGTGGTGCGCCCCGACCCTGGGCCCCATTGTGGTCGCAGTTGCCACGACCATGCCCCTGTGTATGAGGGCGAACCACGGCTGCCACTCCAGCGTGTGGTGGCACTGCCATGCGACGCGCCTGGTGCTGGCGTCGCTCCTCATCCCTGCGAATACCACGTGCCTCCGCGGTCTCATTGGGCAAGACAGCCGGAGGGTCATGCACACTTGTGTCGTCAGCATGCGCACCTCCATGAAGATTGTGTTGTGCGAACATGGCACGTAGTTCCTGGAAGTTATTATTAATGTCTATGCACAGCTGCGATACCTCCTCTCCGAGGGTGTCCAGACCAGTCTGAACCACCCCGAGCTCATCGCGCACGCCATTGTCGCCTTCATGAACCTGTTTTTGCAGCATCTCACGCAAACGAGTGTAATCTAACCACGTAACTGGTGCCTCCGGATTAGGTGGCTCCTTCTCGTAACCTGACATGGCAACAACTCACAAATAGAAAACGAGATTATATCTGGGTTAGTAAAACAGAAGGTGCTTTCTCTACACTCACAACTCCCTGTCCTGCAAACAAGACAAGCTTACCGTTCCAATGTGAATCAAGGACGGCAAAAACGACACCTGTGGCAGCGAACGAACCTCGACCCGGTAATGTGAGAGTGTAACCAAGAGCAAAGGTAGTACACGAACGGGTGTTGGTGGAGCTTGGTAAGGTATGTGTATAACCTATGCAAACTGGTATTCAAGTTGTTGTAATGCTAAGTAATGATCCAAGCTATATTCTTTTGCCAATGTGCTGATCCAATGGGTTTAAGTGAAAAGGATGAACGCACACGCAAAGACAAATGTGACTGAATGCAAATAAAGGAATGAGCTAGCGAGAAGGGATCTGAAAATGAGATCAAGCTAGCTCGTTTTGCACCAAGTACTAAGAGAGACGCTAGCCAATTGCAATTGAAAATAGTAGGGCACGAGATTGCTAAAAAAAACTAACTACACAATCTGAAATAATGATGGGCTGGTACTCTAGCAACTAATAAAATGCATGATACTGTAGCAATCGGCAAAATAATTATTTTTTTTCTTTTCTTTCTCAAAAATTATGTTTTTGCCCTCAATTTTTTATACTCTTTGTTTTTCTCAATGTCGTGGCTCTTGCTATTGTGCGGCTGCCTTTTTTTCTTTTCTCAATGGCCAAAAGTGTTTTGCTACCCTCGTGGGTGCATAAGCCCAACAATTCAGTAAGGTGTAAATAATGTTCAATAAGCAGCCCTAATACAATATCAAAAGCTAGTCTCACAAGATGAAAAGATATAAGTGAAGCAGAGTTCGGACGCAAAAGTTACAATCGAATTACAAACAGTATACCAATTGAACTCGAATTTAACAAAAATTGAGTTAGGGACCGAATTTGAATTTTGGGAAATTTTTTTTTGTTTTTTTGGAAGGAAACAAGAAATAAGGTACGCAAAGGAAACACTTAGATCAGCACTAAACAAAAAATTCTAATGGACTAAAACCTAACAAAACTCATAAGAAATAACAGATTGAAACTAGGGTTTGGAATTTTTGTGTTGCAATTTTCGGTTTAATGGACTATAGGACAGAAAAACGAATCTAAACTAAGGGTAAAAAAAGCTCTCACCGAGTAAACCTAGAATCTGATACCATATGATACAGGAGATGCCCGATCTTCTCGGTGAGTAATCGTGGATAACTGATGCGAAGTAGACGATGTCGGTAGCTGAACACTCGCGCCAATGCACGAACCCTCAACTCTTTGGAATACGCCCAAAACACGCCGGATAGTTGATCGTCGCGAGACCACGAACGACGATCGCCAAGCCCCCAATTCCCAATGGAACGACGGCTTGACCTTGAATTGCAGAACGAATCAATGGATCGCCTAGTCCTCTCTCAAAGTCCTCGCATGAACTCTGGTTTCGAAAGAACAAGCAATAGCTATGTTTCTATTCTTATGCATAAACTGGTCTGATGTTACAATGGGGTCTAACCCTCAATATATAGTGCCCCTTCTCCTCCTCATGGCTGGTCAAGAGGCCCTACTCTTACTCTAATTCAGAATTAGAACTCCTACTCCAATTACGACTCAATCTAAAACAAAAAGGAAACTCTAATTTCACAACTATCATATTATTTCGGTCATATATTTTTGCTCAGGAGGAATTTCGGAGTGAGGGAGGATCCATTGGATCGGGCTTGAAGTTAGCTTTCCAACAAGCCCAAAAACACCCAAATCGGACTTCGTATGAGAAAGTTATGACCTTTTTACTCCGGACTGTCCTGCTGATTCCGAATCCGAATTTGAGGCTGATTCCGAATCCGAATTGAATTCTGAGTTGATTCCGAGTTTGAATTTGGTTGGGCTTGTGGAAGTTTCGAATTTGACTTGGATTCTTGGGCTTCTCTCCCCTTGTTTGTCTCCCACGAGCTTCTCCTCCATTGCTTTGGCTCCGACGTCCCTCTTGGTTCCGAAGGCTTCGAAATGTTCAAACCTTAGAATGCACAAAACATTTGCATGAGGTAGCACCCAATTATGATCAATGACAACAGAAGATTCACTAAGAAACAAAAGCACTTATTGATTTAGAAGTTTAGCTCTAGCTCTTGTTAGTGGACCAACATGCACTTCTGCACTTGTATTACTTGTAGCCTCACTTATGGCTTGGAGATCAATATGTGTATCACTACCAATATGAGGAAATGTATAAGTGTTAGAGATGCTCTCATCACATAATCATGGTTCGCGGCCTTGATTAGGATCCTCCCAGATAGCTGCTCATATATAAGTGTTAGGTAGGTTAGAACCATCGTTCGCAAGGGTGTGGAAGAAGAGTTTGACAACATTTCCCCCCTTTTGTGTTGTGTTTTTTAGTTTGAGTATGTTTTGGAGTTTTTTTAGTGGGGGAAGGCTCGGGTTTGTGTGAAATTCAACATTCGCAAACTAATGTACATATTTATAAGCCGTCTGGGGGAGACGAAGAGACGCATTGGGAGATAGAGCGGTGTTGTTTCGTTTTAAAAGTAAAGTCTTTTTCACACACAGAGTAATTCCAAACAAAAACAAATGTCAATAATGTTATCACCATTATACAGTAAAACATCGTAGCATAGCAGTACATGAAGACGATGCCACTGATCGTTGCATTCTTTCTCAGACCAAATAAACAAAAGAAACCTCTACGCGGAAGACAATAATAGACTACTATGAATACAACAAACATAAGCAGTAATACCATATGATATTACAGTAAGAGACTTTGTATAGAACAGTAAAAACATCCAACGTGAGCCGAATAGCGCGCCCTGTTTCCAGTCGGCAGATTTAACACAATATCACACATAAGATAAGGTAGTAAATGTGTAATTATATGGAAGTAAAAAAAACATGGTTATTCAGCACGTATCACTGCCATCCGACCCTGTGGTGAGATTGTTTTTAGTGTCATCCTCTTCCGATTCGTTGTCATGAATTAGCTCGCGACATGTACCAGACCTTCCTCTCCCTCGCCCTCTAATTTCCCTCTCCCTCCCCTTGCTCCTGCCACTGCTACCCCCCTCGCCCACTAGATGAGGAGTTTTGGGGTACCGTTCGGCAGGTAGCACCGTTGTGACTAGCTTTCAGGCCGCATATGTTGTACGTCGTCGTCATCTTCTTCCCACCAGTGCAGAACTTTTCTTTGGTTCGTCATCGACTCGTTTGTGACCTTTGGTATTTGACAGAGGTGGCGCTGATGGATTTATCGTATCATCGTTAACTTCATCGGGCCAATGCCGTTGGGTACGGTGTCAAGCTGCATACGAAGTGCCTTGAGGACCTCCATGGCTCTATCGTACGTAAGACTTGATCTGCACCCTGACCTAACCACGCCCGTAGACTCTATCAGTAAGGTGGTGTGCCGGTACATCTCAGTCGTCCCATTGGGTCCGACCTGCATGAGACCATGTCTGTCGTACGGCACATCCACCCTAGCATTCCTCATGTACCTACGGAGCATGGTGCTTGCAGAATAGCTCTGTGGGTGGTAAACCAAAGATGGATTAGCAATAAAATACATTGTCGATGATAGTAAAAATGACTATATGCACTAGACAATAAAAGTATAATAGTTGGAATAATAACTACTAGCCGAGAGACAGTAAAAGTACGGTGGATATCGTGGGGGATATGTACATGATCTTAAGATGATGAGTCAATTGGCAATGACGTTGTTGGTTTGCCGAATCTCACGTTTTCAGAAAAGCTCCATTGTCGCTCGGACCTCAAAGGTCGGACCGCACGGGCGGCCGATCGGGCCGTGAGTGGCATCCGACCAGCAACATCAAGCGGTCGACCGGTCGTGTGGTAGTCCGACCGGCTCTGTGCGGCAGTCCAACCGGCCAGAAGTTTTGGTGGAGTTTGGAGCTAGGCCAAAAATAGAGTATGTAGGCAAGAGAGGGGAATCTCCTGCATGTGGTCTCATAATTTTTGGAGCTTCCAGTCAAAAAATATATTCGGTTGGAAATTCCAGAGAGTTCTCGGATTTCCAGGTAGAAATTTGGCTAAGTCTTTTCGGGCGGCCTGACCAGCTCATACAAATTGGTCTGACCGGTTTGAGATCGGTCAGACCGGCTAGGTATGGAGGTCAGACCGGTTTCCACTTGTTCGTCGGCCATCTTGGCGGCGTTGTGTTTTGGTTATGTCTAGTGCATGAGTTTCAATGCTTTAATGTTGCATATTGCATGTTTTGAGCTAACGTGGGTCAAGTTGTGAAGAACTTGTTCCCGGAGACAATTTCTTGTTCTATCGTTGTGCAGGTGACTTGCGGGTCAATGACGTTCAACGACGAGGAGGATCGGGACTAAGCTTGGAGAGCTGAGGTCCAGAACGATCATGGATGCTGGGTGAAATCGTGTGACTCAAGCATGGTGCAAAATGGATAAGATATTTCAAACGGGCAGTTTGTTGCAGCTGGTTGGATCAAGCGGCGCGGGGGTCGGTGCAAGTGCCTTGGAGGTTCCGATGGGATTCGGATGGGAGAGACTTGCCGACATGATGAGAGTCGTTGATCAACCTACGTGGCGAAGCAGGCGATTGCTTCGACTGTAATGCGTGTGTATTTGTCCCGTTCGTATTGGGCCTTAACGGGAGCCCATTAGGTGAACTCTTCTAGAATCTAGGTCTCACTATTAATAGATTGGGTGGTTCCCAAACAGCCCTCTAAGCATCTCATTTGTAAAAACCCTAGTTTACTTTAGGGTTTAGAGAGGAGAGGTGAGGCTAGGTCCTAGAGAGGTGATTTGTGTGTATGCTCTTGGTTTGAGCTCTTGTCCTCCATGAGAGAGTGGCTGTAACAAGCAACATCTTGAATCAATCTATGGATGTTTGTACAAAGATGAGTCCACTTGTGTTTTCCTCTCTCTTTTGATGATTTTGGTGCTTCCTTGATCCGGTTATTTTTGGTTGGTCTCTTGACCTCTTTTACCTTGCTATGATGTGTGGGAATACTCCTAGGATCATCTAAATCATCAATCCCCCACGAGCAAGATTTGGATCAAGTTTTTCGTTTTGCTCGGTTTTGAACCCTCCTTTGGTAAAACTTAAAAAGGTCAAAACTTTGACATGGATCTGGACGATCGTTACTAGGAATAGGTTCCAGATATCCTTAGGGAGGTGTGTTCCAAATTTGGTCAATTTTCATCGAGTAAATCAAAAGTTAGACCGATTTTCGTTTTGATCTTGGGTCGTCAGACGGTTCGGACAAAATCGGTCGATCGATTCTACAACGGGCATCAATGACCGCCACTGGCCACCACGATCGATCGCCCAAAGTGAGTTTAATCTCCATATTTTGGATCTTTTGCTTAAGGGGTTAATCAGATTCAGCACAAGTCTTTCTCTGTGCATTTACTAATCTTCTTAGCTCTCATAGCTATTGAAGAAAAGTTCGTGTTAAATTTGATTAAAGCGAAAATCAAGAAAGCGTCTATTCACCCCCCTCTAGTCGCCTTTCCGGTCCTACAAGTACACATGTGCTCCCAGCGTTTGCATTCACAGTCGTATGTACCAGTTTCCTCTTCAGCCATCACCTTCGTGTTGCGACCACGCGAACGTCATAGACTGTTTCCTGTGAGGCACAAGGAATATGCCATCTCGGGTTGTGTCTGCGCTTATGCGGAACGCTGTATTGGAGAAGTAGATCTCCTTGTACTCTTTGAACACCACAGGTGTGTACACCCTGCCCAGCTGCTCCTCGAACCGGAACAGAGTGGCTCTCACCGATTGGCTCTGAGAGCACGCAAGATGGTATATGTCAAGAAGAGGTATAGAAACGACATGAAGTGATGACAAACATGGGTTGCAGCAAAAGAAGGAGGGATGAGAGATGCGGTAAAAAAGACAGCTAATAGTAAATCATGGGAGAAATTGAAGTAAATGTGTATGGAACTCATAGTAAACCTGTGTTTTTTTCTCTACATACTGTGGAACGGTGCATCTTCGGGGAGAATTGGTGCAGCAAAATCATGTTATCCACGAAGTTCCATTTTACCATCTTGTTCATACTCTCGCTTCTCTGTGTGGATGTCATCCTACCGTAGTATACGTCCTCGAAGTATGTGTAGGACCGGAAAGGCGACTAAGGGGGGTGAATAGGCGCTTTCAAAACTTTCTCGCCTAAAACAAAAACCAACACGAACTTTACTCCTTTAGCTATGAAAGCTAAGAAGATCAAGAAGCACACAACGAAGCCTTGTGTTGGATTGGATAAACCCTCAACCACACGACACAAACGGAGAAAAGAACTCACTTTGTTCCTCATCGGTATCATGGCGATCGGCCGGCTACCACGGTGATTTGACCGACGGTCAACCAATGATCCGACCTAAGAACTAATCAAGGTCGGACCGGTGGATACGGTTCGACCCGCAAACCAATGGCTCGAATACACAAAGGCCGATCACGTTGAAAGACCGGTAGAGTCCAGTACTGAAAAACTCCACCCAAATCCAAAACGAAATTTGATCCAACTTTTGATTCAACCAATAAAACTTGACCAAATTTCGAGCACACCTCCCTAATGATATTAGAGACCTATTTCTAGCAACGATCCGTCGGATCCACTTCGTAAACGATCTCTCGAGATTTTACCAAAGAAGTGCACAAACCCTAGAAATGTGAAAATCTTGATTCAAGACTTGCTTGTGGGGGGTTGATGATCTAGATGACTCTAGGAGTAATCCCACACATCAAAGCAAGATAAAGTAGGCCAAGAGACCAAGCATGAACCTTTGAATCAAGGAAGCACCAAAATCATCCAAAAGGGAGAAGAACACAAAAGGGAGCAAACGATCTTTCAATTGAGCATCACAAGATTGTTCGATTACACAGGATGCTTACAAAGCCTCTCCAACAAGGAGGGCAAGAGCTCAACAAGGAGCATACTCCAAACCCTAGTTCTCCTCCCCTCTCCTCCAAACCCTAGAAAAGGAAGAAGGAATGCCAAATGAGTGCTTGGAGGGTTTTCCATCTCCCCCCTTCCTATTTATACTAAAGAACTAGGGTTTCACTTTTGGGGTCACTTACACATGGGACCCACACACACATAACTATTGAAGCAATCGCCTGCTTCACCACGTAGGTTGATCGTGGTTCATCTCGCCGCCAAGCCTCTCTTGTCCGAATCCCATCGGAACCTCCCAGAGACTTGCACCGAGATCCGCACCGCCTGATCCAACCAGCTGTATCGAACCACCCATTCGATCCGTCTTGCCCATTCTGCACCTGCTTGAGTCACACAACCTCACCCCAGATCCATGATCGCTCGACCTCGGCTCTCCAAGCGTAGTCCCGATCCACTCACCGCTGACGCCGTTGACTGCAAGCCACCGCACAAAGAATAGACAAACAAATCGTTTCGAACAAGTTCTTCACAACTTGACCCACGCTGGCCTGCAATGCAATATACAACAATAAAGCATTGAAGTTCATATAATAACACAATCAAAACCAACTCAATGCAACACTTGGCTAACCTTCAAGCCATTCTTGCCCGGCCCTACTGTGGCCGGTCCGACCGATTTCATGCCTTGATCGCTTCCCACAACTTGCGGCGGTCGGACCGGTCCAAAGGACTTAGCCAAATTTTCAACTCAAAATTTCAAACTTTCGGAATTTTCAAACGAATAGAACTTTTGATCGAGCTCCAAAATGATGGGACCACATCCAGAGACTCTCACTTGCCTACACAACATATTTTTGGATTAGCCCTAAAATCCAACTTTAGGTCAGCCGGGTCCGACCGCCACCATCACGGCCCGATCAGTCCACAGGCGGTCCGATCGCCCTACAACGGCCGACCGCTTCGTGGTCCGACAAGATGAAGCAAACCCGAAAACGCGAGATTTTGCAAACCAACAAAGCCATTGCCAATTGACTCATCATCCTGAGATCGTGCACATATCCTCACGATATCCACAGTATGTCATGATCCACCTTTCCCTCAGGTCATAGAGGCTAGCAATGGCTTAGCTCTTATTGAGGCGGTACTCTCTCACCAGACCCTCCCACTCGTTCTTGAACTCTCTCGGAGTAAGCGGATGGTTTATGACAGAAACCAAACGCTCCTTCAGCCCATTGTGCTCCGCGTATAGCTTGTTTAGGTTCTACTTGTACAAACACATTAGGCAATAATACTCGTATAGAGATGCAGTATTTGTACCAACATTGATAATACATTCGGACCAGATACAAAGAACAAAGTAAAACACACGTGCGATAGACAGTTAAATTGATCGACATATGAAGTAATTACGTTAGAACGGTACGAGAATCACCGTTTAGCATGCAGATGGGGTCCTTGCCATCCATGCAAGTCTGGAACGTCCTGAACAACCACTCGAAGGATGTTGCCTTCTCATCACGAAGTAACGTGACGCCGAACATGGTCTTCTGCGAATGGGGGTTGGAGCCAACAAACATAGCCAGAGGCATCTCGTACCGGTTCGTTCTATAGGTAGTGTCGAACGTAACAACGTCTCTGAAGTCAGCGTATTTCGCACGACAACTCGCGTGGCTGCATAAGACATTTTTCACAACGCCGTCATCATTCACTGTATGTCGTAGTAGAGCTTATCGTTCTGCGACCAACAATCGGCACTCCTTGAAGAAAGCCATCAGCTTGTTCACATCGTCGACGTGATCAGCGCGCGTATTCACATCTTTCCTGGGTTAGTCGGTACAATAGATGGTAACTAACAGTAAATATAAACCAACATGGCAATAAAATGAGGCTAAGAGGATAACAGTAAGTTGACACGGTCACGACAGTAATGACGCGAATAAGGAAAGGACGGTAATTCATCACGATTACACAAGTAAAGACAATGATGGAACACAGTAAAAACATGTTTTCTAGGTCACACGCGGTGAATGGTATGTTATGCTATCCCCAGTGCATCTCCGACAGAATGTTCATCGTAGTATTGTGAGGGACCCTGCTGACCTGCATGGTGTCGACGAGCTTCATCAACGAGGGATCAAAGTTCTTGTGTGATTGCATAAACACGACCAAGGATGGCGTCCTAGTGAGTGGATGGTTGTGCTTCAACACAACCCGCTTGATACATACATAGCCATCTTTCGGGCTCTTATGCAGCTTCATGAACGCCCTGCACCCAATCCTCTCGGAGGTCTTGCTACATTCACGCTCCTTCTCCGACGTGTAGAAGTCGTGTTTCCCCTCCAGAGTGCAATAAAACTATTGTTGGGGACGTCCTCGTCTTAATATAAATAAAACACAACTAACACAGTAATATACTACAGAAAACTAGTAAATGACACTAGATAGAATAGTAAATTATTAAATAGTTGAAACACAGTAAATGGACATCAGACTGGTAGTAAAAAACACATGCAAAGACCCCGTAAAACACACATATGTGGGTGTACGTCCGATTGGCCTCGGGTGTCCTCATCTCGCTTGGAGAAACAGCGGGGGAGGGAAGGGGGGGGGGGGCGAGGCATGGAGGAGAGGATCCCGGCTGTCGGAGAGCTTAAAGCTACAGCGTTTACCGGCGGCGTAGAGAAACCAGGGTCGTCCACCTTTTTGTCAGGCATGGCAGTAAACATCGGGGGGAATCTGCATGCGTTGGAGGAAGATCTGACTAACACTAGCGATGGAGAATGAGTACTACCGAGCGCGGTTCCTCCGCACCAGCGGGGTGGGGGGGGGACGTCCAGTAGTCATTATCGATGCGAGTCGTCAGAAGGGAGTCGTCGGAAGGGATCACTAGGGGTGCTGATTTCATTGCGATTCGTTAGAAGGGGGTCGTCGTAATAGTTTTTTCTTCCGATTTAGGTGACGTGTGATCTTTTTTTTACTGTTGATTTCATTTCTAATTGCTTTGATATTGGTTTTTACTATCAGATTGGGGATACCGAGACTTTTACTGCCGATCGCAACACACGCTTGTGTTTTACCGCCAATCACACGCGGGAAGCACATGAGCTGGTGCACCGAGCATAGTGCGAGGTAGCATGGGTCAGCGATATATATACATATGTGTGTGTGTGTGTGTGTGTGTGTGTGTGGAAATTACATAAGGCACCTCGGTGCCTAGGCACCCACATCATGAACCGTCTGATACACGTGTATATCGATGCAAATTTTGGAGTTTGAGTATGAAAATGTTTTATACCCCTGATATATTTATAGCAAGTGAGTTTTGAACTCGGTTCATACTAGTTTGAACTACTTTTGAATTTAGTGCAACTGGAGTGATTACATACCATAGAACTAGCTCAAACTAGTTAAATTGGAGATGAATTTAAATTATTTTTCAGAGTTTGACATCTCAAATACACTTTTTTTTACAGATATGTGAAGATACACACATCAAACTTTTCGAATCAAAGCACATCAATGGGTATTGATTTGGGTCTGTAGGCACCATGGTGCAAGAATCACTTATACACACACGCGCGTGCGCGCGCACACACACACAGGGTGGCGCTATTCAGCGCTCAGGCGCTGAATAACTTATTCTACGTGTGGGTCGTATCCTAGGCCGCACGACACGACAGGCCACACTCCTACCACACTATGAGCAGTGCACCAGCACCTGCTTCTCCCATTCGGTACCGGTAGTAAAACACATGCGCGCATCGAAACAGTAGTAAAAATGTTTGGGAGCCCATCTAAATCGACAATAAAAACCTTCAAACACGCGTTACCCATGTCATTAAACGAGATGTAAATTTTGACAATAAAAGGATCACGCATCACCCATGTCATTAAAAAAACAATTTACTGTCGTTTCAGCGAGGAAGATGAGACCGTAATACACAGGATGTTGGTTTTATTGCGAAGAGCACGTCACGTTTACTGATCCACTTAATGATATCATAAATTCGGTGAACGTTTTTACCATAAAATAAGGCGTAATATTACTTCGAGAGGTACGATGTGTTAATGCCGTAATATACGGTCGCTTGTGTTTTTTTTTTGTTAGTTACTGTAAGTGTGGATACATTTTCCTGCTATTTGAGAAGAATATTACTGGTATACCGCAAAAAATGTTTCCTTGTTGACTGTTAAGTAAGTACTTACAAGAATCATAATTTTACTATAAAAATGTAGTGTCTTTACTGCCTGTTAAAAAAAAGGTTTACTCGAATGTTCAAGAGTACAAAAAAACATAACTAGTTCGGCTTGCTGCGCAGCCTATACTTCTCCCGTGTATCGGGGAGGGGCTTGACGTTAGGGATGAAAACGGATCGGATAGTTTTCGACCGATCCGGACGAAAACGGATTCGGATTGTCTCGGATCGGATTTTTCTCAGATAATTTTCGGATCGGAAACGGATTCAGATTTTTTTTGTCGGAAACGGAAACGAATACGGTAGGGATGCAATCCGGCGGATACGGATTATCCGGATAAGACCAAGTCTGGATATCCGAATTTCGGCCCAATAGAAGAGGATTTCAGCCCAAAAGAGAAAATAAGATTTTAATTGATTTTTGAATTTCAGAAAATACAACAAATCAAATAACCTTTTAGAAAATAGCAAATATGGTTAAAACAATTCTAGAAAAAATCACAAAAAATCATTAAATTATTTTAAACTTAATAAAATTAATTCCAAGTTAAAGTTGATTTTTATTTTTGCACATAAATTATTTTTAAGTTTTGAAAAATAGGAACAACCTTTTTAAAATCCAAAAAATTCAAGAAATTAATTATTATTTTTTATTTTCACTTTAAATACAATAAAATCCCAGAAATATCAATAAAAAAGTTTTTGACATTGAAAGTTAGGAAATTAAATAATTGACTTTATTTTATTATTATTATTTTTTTAACCAAGAAAACTCTTTTAAATCTTAGAAAATCCAATAAAATAATAAGTTTATTAATTTTTTTTGGTAACATTCTTTGGGATGTTACAGTGATTTATGTATATATTAACCATCTAGCCTGATCAATGTTAGTGTGAACTAAGTTTTATGTATGTGATGAACTAAGTATGAATGTGTGATGACTTGTGACTTTGTGAGTTATGACATACAAGCTAAATATGGTAAACTAAATGTTATATTTATGATGAACTAGTTAATGCAACTTGCTAGTGACAATGTTATGTGTGGTTGCTGAAAATATGAACAATTCATGAATGTTTACATCAAATAAACTAGTTATATGTTTTTGTTAATTTCTGGTATACAATTTAAGGGGTTTTTATGTTCCGAAAAATATCCGCGACCGTATTCGTTTCAATTTATATTCGCTCTATATTCGTATTCGATATTATTAGTATCCAGAGTATTCGTATTCGTATCTAGATCCAGAAAAAAAAATATAAAAACAAATATGACAGATCCATTATCCATCCATATCCAATCCGTTTTCACCCCTAAGTCCAGCCGCCGAATGTGCACGCCACGTATGCCATGTACTGAATAAAAGAACGGACGAGGTGACGTTGCGGCGATGCTGCACTTGCGAAGGCAAGAATCGCTCCCGTGGAAGGAGATCCCTCCCTTGCACCAGGGCAAAAGGCACGAACTCCGAGCGGCGGCAAGCAATACCTGGCTTGCTTCTTGCGAAGCAAAATGCGAGAATCTTTGCCTCTCTTAGCTGCCAGTTCATTTCTTTTCACTAAAGAAATGCCCCAACTGCAGCTTAACATACGTCTTTCGATCGTATATCAGTATAGGACATAGCTAAGGAGTAGTAAGGCATTTTGTTGCGTTGAGAGTACTCGATTTTTTGACCTTCGGTTCTTTGTCAAGACATGTGCTCAAAAAGGTTTAAAAATACTTTTGATTAGAAAAACTCTCAACTGGTTAAAAAAATAACTTTTCTTTTTGAAAACTTGAAATGATTCAAAAGAAACTTTCAATTGGTTAGAAAAAGCTTTTTGTTTGAAAACTTTCCAATAATTCAAAGAACTTTCAATTCGAACACTTTCAACTGAAGCAAAAAAAGCGTTCATGTGATTAGAAAACACTTTCATATGATTCAAAATTTTCAACTCAAAATTTTGCTCGGTTTCAATTAGTTTTTTATGAACTGATTTTGTGGGAGGGTTGAGATCCATTGGATGGTGATCTCACAGTCCAAAATTTGAGTACTTTTTAACAAAAGAGTACTTGAGTGCTCCTAGACACCACCGTCCGTATATATATTTGGCTCCCAAGTCTTGACCACACGCACCACAACTCAGCAACACCCCGCAGTTTAGGCAAGTGCACGCAACTCCTCGATCTTCTCTGCTTGTCTCCGCGAGCAGAGAGCGGCATGGCATCCGGGGGCCCCAAGTCGCTGGCCTCCGGCTTCCTCTTCCTCAACCTCATCATGTACGTCATCGTCGCCATCATCGCTGGCTGGGCCATCAACTACAGCATCTACGAGAGCGAGAACTCATGTAAGCGCAGTGTGCATGCAGCTGAATACATACTGATCATGCAAGCCTGAAGTAAGGTATCTGTTAATCTGATCGATCTGTTCGTTCCCGTTACCATGCATGGATGCAGTGAAGGGCGTGTCGCCGCCGGTGCGGCTGTTCCCGATCTACTTCCCGATCGGCAACCTGGCTACGGGGTTCTTCGTCATCTTCGCGCTCATCGCCGGGGTTGTCGGCATCTCCACCTCGCTCACCGGCCTGCAAAACGTCACCCAGGGGTACCCCGACAGCATGATGGCCGCCGCCGCCGCCGCCATCGTCACCTGGACCCTCACCCTCCTCGCCATGGGGTAATGAAAAACAAAGAATCACTTCTCCCACGAATTGATCACTCTTCTTGCTGCAAGTTACACTCGCAAGGGAGCCGTTTTTGGGTAAAGTACAGCTAAATATTGTAAACTTTAACTATTTATATTTTTTAATATTTAGAATAGACATATAAAAATAATATGTGTAGATTTGTCCCTACAAATGCTTACATAATATTATAATTTAGTAATTTTATACTCATCCAGTTCACAAAAACAAATCATTTTGAAATACATACAGTCGAACTTTGAAAACTTTGGATATCGATATCTTTTTAAATATTTAGATTAGATATATGAAAATAACATGTGTAGATTCGTTTCGAAAAATATTTTTATAATTTTGTTGGGTTTTACAAATAATTATAATAGTAATTAGTAGTCAAGGTTACATTCTTGAAGACCGTGTCAATGTTCAAAATGACTCTTTTTGAACCGAAAGGGGTGGATATATTATAATATAAATTAGTGATCAAAGTAGTATTTTTGGAACGTATCGATGTCCAAAATAACTTCCTTTTGTGACTGGATGTAGCAGTTTTCAAACTCGAGCAGATTCTAACAAGTTGATTATCATGGCAGGTTGGCGTGCAAGGAGATCAGCATCGGCTGGAGGCCTGCGAGCCTGCGCGCGCTGGAGACGTTCACGATCATCTTGGCCGGGACGCAGTTGCTCTGCGCCGGCTCGCTCCAGGCCGAAGCAAACGCGGCCATCATGGAAACGCCCATTGGTGCCAAAACCAGAGTTTGAGCTTGGCAAGGTGTCTGCGTCGATGAACTGTACAAAAAGATGCGCGTGTCATCTTGGCAACGTTGGTCTGTCAGCTTGTGTACGGGTGTGCGCGATAATATGGATTGTGCTAGTGTGTCGCGTGTGTGGTCGTGGTGAAATTGTTTATTTGTATTATTTCACCAAGTGATAACTTTGTGAATGTGAGTGAGAGATGAGAACGGCATTACTTGCTAACGGACGTGGTTTTTTATTCTTTGATTTGTGGCTTTTTCGCGTCTAATACAAGAGCTAGCCAATAAGAACAAAGATTGTCCCTGATTCTCGTTTCTAAACATCTAGCGTAAAACGTTCGAGCCCTTGTCAAATATAGGTTCTACGATGGATTTTGAAGTTTTGAACATCGCAAAACTAGTAAATCATACCCAACAAAAGGCTCAAACATGGATTGAAAGTATTGGTTGTTGCAAGCTCTAGTCCCATGAATCACCGAATTAAATTTGATTAATTTCTTATTTGCCACTGGAAGTTAGTCGGGTCCCTAAATTGCTATCGCAAATCTCCGTCTCCCTTCGTGTGACGCCCCGTGTCATTACCCCAGGGGTAATCACACTTAGGCATACGGATTACTATTCGTCTGCCCGGTAGAACACCGCTCCAACGAATAGCAAGCCATTTTATCAGGGTTGCGCAGCAGAACAATAAAATAGAAACTGTACATCTTTATTACAGTAGTAGCCACATACGACTAGGGTTCTTACTAAAGCTATTACACAGATACAAAAGGGAGCTTCCGCTCGAGTGCGCTCTGAACTACCGCCCTCCTACTCGCCCCACGAGTCAAAGATGGCTTCCATCTCGCCAGTCCTCGCCATTTGGTGCCTTCTCCTCCGCCTGCTTTGATCGGTACTGCAAGTCCTTTGCCCCGCGGGATAGCTCCGTGGGACTAGGATCTAACAAAGGAGAATACTAACAAGGTTGAGTACAAAAGTACTCAAGAAGCATTAATAGCAAACAATGCATCGCATGACTGATCTCTCGGTCTTTATCACAAATTCTAAAATCATCTCATTCGAAAATAAACATTAAAACATTAAGTTGCAATTTTAATTTCAAAATACTACTAGTCACTCTGAAAGAAGAAAGACCCTAGCGGTTCGTAGACTCCAATCCAGAGACCGGCATGAATTCATGATTTGTATAGCATCGCAGCAGCTTGCGCCACTTTACCCATAGCTATTCGAACTCTTTATGAGCTAGGTCCATCGCATTTCCTTTGATGCGACTTCAAGTTCGTAATCTGAGCGTTTTCCGTGTTACGTGATTAAGTCTCCACCCATTGTTTTCCGTCGGTGTCCCGAGCGCACCTGGGTCCTCCACCGAAGTTCCAACAATGTTGGTTGGGCGGCTATCCTCCGTGCCCAACACTCCACCTTGGACCGGCTATCCTCCGTGTCCAACATTCCGCTGTGGAGAACGTAATTACGTAAACGGTAGCATTTTCTCGCCTCACAAACGGGAAATGGTTGGCACCGATTTTACTGAGATCGACCGAGTAAGAGTTTTGTTAGTCCTTATATTATAGCTGTAGGTAAAAGGTCCCATCTCATCATCATCATCATCATCATCATCATCATCATCATCATCTCTTTTCTCAACCAAGACCCCTTTACCCACATATTAATTCTCATCTCATTCTCATTCTCATCTTTCTTATCTTTTCATCATCTCGGTCCAATTTGTTTTGAGAAATAATTTTGATGCAAGATATATATGATAGAGCAATATACGGTTTACATTTAACATAACTATATTTATGTTCAAAGGATCGCTTGCCTTCGTAGTAATAGTAGGTGTCGGTGTCGATGAGTCCGGTCACTACGCTTTCTCGTTGGAGCTCGTCTTCTCAAGCAACGCGGTAATAAAAATAGAATACCGAGAAATATTTAGTGATTTTTGGTGATATTCAAATAATTAATTGCTAATGCGATTTCTTCCGGTTAGTCACTTTTAATTTACAAATATTTTTCCCGAAACTTGACTCGCTTAGCGAGATCTCTAAAATCGATTTTAACTACCCTATTAACCTTAATTTAATCCAAAACCTAATTAATCTACAAAAATTCTAATTAACCTAATTAATCACTTAAAACCCTAATTAATCTAATTACCACATTACCTAAAAACCTAACCCTAAATACCAAATTACCTAACTACCCTTCCTCTAACCTAATCCAACCTCTACTGTCCTCTCTCCCGTCTTTTCCCTTTCCCGCCTCTCCTCTCTCGTTCTCACCCGACTCTCCTCTCCTCGGCTCCTCCGCGCTCCGCTGAAGCCTCTCGACGGCCGGCCGCTTCGCGGCGGCTTCTCTCTCTGTTGGCGTCTCGGCTTTCTCGGCTGGCCAAGGCTGCGCCACCGCGCTTACTCGCCTGTCCGCTTGCGGCTGATCGCGCCGCGCAGCTCCTCGCGACTGGGTGCCGCTGCTCCACTCGCACCGATCCGCCGCCGCTTTTCTCCGTGGCTTCACCGGTTTGATTCACTCCTTCTCTCCCTCTCTCTCTCGCTGCTCTAGATCGGTGGCCGGCCACGGCCGCCGCCGCCTGGCTCAAACCGCCACCGCCCTCGCGCAAGGCTCCCGGCTCGACCCGACCCGGCTCGTCTCCCACCCTGCCCTCTCGGTGCCCTAAGCCGGTTATTACCCGATGAATCGCTTAAATGATTTTGTTAGGGTTACTTCCTTTAGCCGATTTGGGTGATGCAAATGCTTATATTAATTTGATGCATGCTCCTATTGATGGATCGGGTGAATCGCCATGGTGAGGGTTCTTTGGGGTTTGGTCAGGCCGGGTTTCTTGATGGTGGCTCACTACCAGGGGGTTGATAGGGGTGGTTTGGCCATGGTCGTAATACTCATCTCCTCTCTCTACTCCCCGATCTCCCGCTCTGTGATGAAACCGGAGTGATGCTTTGTGATCTTTGTGGAGGCTTGATGGTGTAGATGCATGCAGGGCAAAATAGCAAAGGCACACCAGTGGGACTTAGGTTCACCTGCTTGCCGAAACGGGCTAGGAGGGATGGAAGCGCCGCTTTTGGTGCTCTCCCGCCTCTGCCGTCTGTTTGGGGGCTTCTTCTTGCTCTGTGGTCACTGGTGCTTGGTTGTGGCCTTCTTCCCGCTCCCGTCTTTGGCCTCTTGCTCCTCGGTTCTTGCTCTTGCTCCTTCATTGGGAGAAACGGGAGAAGGGGAATGCACCTGGAATGGGTTCTTGAAACCGCTTGGAGTGGGAATGGATCTGTGGTCGCTTTCTCGTTCTTTGGCCGCACCGATCTTGTGTTGGGTGCACAAAGTCGGGGAAATGTATGTGGCTGGCTTTGGCGAGGTTTTGGCCAGGGATTGCACTGGCCGAGCTTATCTTCTTCTTGCGTGCATCTGTTTTTACCAAAGCTTCTGCTCATTTCTACTTTTACTATGATCCTATCCTTCCTCCGAGCACTTTGTGGGCTCAAATGGGGAATGTGGGGCTTCTGTGGTGGTTATTGTCCACTATTCTTTGTGCTATCCGTGGGGTTTTTGCCGTATGATTTGAGCCGAGGCAATCTGGTATTCGAGGTGTTGGATTTGAGAATGCCGAATGATGAAACCTACGAATAAGAAGGCGCCGATCGCTTAGGTTGGGTTTAGGTATCTCGCATCCAGTGCCACCGATTTGGTTTAGCCTTGGTGACTCGAGAATCAAGTTGCCGGCTAATCCAGGTCGGTTTGGGTAGCCTCGATACTCACGGTGCCAACTATCCTAGGTTGATCCGGGAACCGGTGATTCCTACCGTATTCGACTCAGAACTATTCTATTTTAACTCTATACTATGGTTTTCTATTTGGGAATGGTCTTATGTTTGGTTGACTGAAAATGGAGCTGGTAGTGGTACTTCGGATCGAGTCGAGGAAGGCAATTCGATTGGACGGCGATGGACGAGCAATACTTCAAGGAAGGCTTCAGAGATATGTAATGCAAGATTTTTGTTTATTCATTTTGTAATGAACTCAAAGTTGTAATTATGATTCGATCTGATGTAATATATTCTTTTGATTATGCGATGCAATCTATACTTTAACTGGATGTAAAATACTCTTGTAAACGAATACGAAATGGATTATGCCGATGCTTTAATGAAAACTGCAAGCTTTTGAAAGCGCAATAAAGGAGTGTTCTTGAGATTGATTTTAATACATGCCTTTAATTAAGATTACGAGATTCTAATTTTGTCGGGTTCTCACATCCTCCCCCCCTTGGAAACAATTTCGTCCCCGAAATTGCAATCACTGCGGATGGGTGTTTTTCGGCAAGGCTCACGTAGCGCTTCTTCCTTTTCCACGAAGCTTCGCTGACGGGGTGATCTTTTTACTGCATTTCTTTTGGACAAAACTTCGGGTTCCTTAACTGACGGGTTTCTGTAGCCAGAGTCTTCACGAGGGTCCTTTGAATGTTGAACGTCTTGTAGAGAAGGGTCGAGATTTGTGTGGAAAGGTGAGGGTCACCTCAAATGGTTCCCTCTAGGTTCAAATATTGAGGTATTAGGGTTGGGTCCTGACTGACTTCTTGGTGGAAGTTTGCTGGAATACGCCATCTATACTTATTTGGAGAGCAGATGACTATTCAAATCAGTGGGTTCACTCCCAGGGATTTTCCAAAAATTCAGAATTTGCAAAGCTCTACGCTAGCAATATAGAAGATACAAAGGAGTGGGTTCTTCCAACGTTTTAAAGAGTAATACCGGGAGTGTGGAAGTAATAACGTGCTGCTATTACACTGATGCTTCTCCAACCCGCTTGGCATCATGGAAGATAGGTGTCTTGGCTCTCCTTTTCCAGCTTCCTTTGTGACGAGTTGGTTGTCTTCAGTCTGCTTCATGTAGGTGAGTTGTGGTGGTGCTGGAGCAGGTGGTCTTGGCCTAAATGCTAGTTGTGGTGGAGTTCCAAATGTCCTCCGGATTGGGGCAATCAATTTTCGATGTCCAAACCGCCCACAATTGAAGCATGCACTGTATCCTTCGCACAATCCTTTGTCGTGGCTTCTCTACACTTCCCACATTTAATTGCTAGAGGTACTTGGTTGTCGTTGGTTTGTCGGGTCCGAAAAGGTGGGATGAAGGGTCGTCACGAGGTGGTCCATATCTTGGTGGCGGTTCTTTGCGACACAAAGGGATGACGCCTAGGAGCAGATGAAAAATGGTGATCGATTTTGGCCTTCTTCCTTCGCTCTTGGTGAGGTTGGAGTATTCATTCTCGAATTATGGCTCGCTGACTAGGTCTTGGAATTCAAATGATTTTGTGGATGGATAGGAGCATTTTCAGATATGGATGCATTCCATCCAGAATTTCTCTATTTTCTTCTCCTGTCGACATCACCGAGCGTAGCGGGAAAGATCATTGAACCGACTCAAATATTCCACCATCTTTTTCCGCCTTGAGTTAGAGCTCTAAATTCCGCTTCTTCAATTCCATTCTTCCTGTAGGCACATGTGTTTCGGTGAAGCGTATCTTGAACTCAGCCCAAGTAATAGGTTGCTCACTGACACGGTTGCGGTTGTAGTTAAGCCACCAAATAGGCTCTTTGGTCCTGGTCCACCGTGTGAAGCATACCGCACTTTTTCCACATCCGAGCATCCCATCAGATCCAACTTCTTTTCTATCTCCACCAACCAATCACTCGCGTCCGGTGGATCAAGAGCTTTAGCAAAAGTGGTAGGGTGAGTTTGGAGAAAATCACCTGCACTAACCCCACTGGTGGTTGAGAGGTGGTAGGTGCTACTCGAGTTAATAGGGCTTCCATGAAACGGTTTTGGTTCTCCGGCTTCTTTTCGGAGTTCTCTAAGAATATGAGTACATCACCATGATGCCTAGGGATCTGTTGCTCTCGTGGGTGGTCTGGCTAGTTCCGGATGGTAGTAGATGGAGGTTGATCGGTGTCGACTCACTAGGGTTCACCGCCGATCTGTGTGGGTCTGGCCCATGCGCAGAGTCCGATCTCAATTTCAATGCACGATCGTGACTTCCTTGACCTTGCATATTCCTTAATTTGTTGGGGTAGAGATAAAGGTGTTACACTTATCCGCGGGGAGGTTAGCAGTGGGTGAGTTGGATTATGACATGCACATGTAATCAAATAAAAATCAAGAAACAATGAGATGCAAAAGATCCAAATCCTATACTAGCCGAGTCTTTCGTGCTCACCACGCTTGAGATCCTGCTTCAAGACCGCCCAAATCCACGTGTTTGGGATCGCCGAGCTTGCCTCGAGTGCGACCTATGCTACCTCGGATCCACGCGCCCGTGCACGCCGAGATCGCTCGAGTCCACCCAAATCACATATTTGGGATCGCCTGTGGTTCATTCTCGAGTACGCCTGTGATTTCGCTCTGGTGCGCCAGAGCTACACGCCGAGTGCCACGAACCACTCGTCCGGGAAATCTGATGTGCAGAAGTGAGATAGGACACCTTGATATAGAAGAAGAGGTAAAGAAGCTAAAGAGTATGGTCCAGACTTGCCCAAAATTGGAAAAGCAGGTCCATACTAGAGTTCTACTCCATGCCTCTAGTCCAGGCACTAGGCTCTAAACCTTATGGTACTGCACCCACAGCCTATATTTTCTATCCTAGGTTGAGTTGGAATCTAACCATCTACTTACAAAAGACAACCACACCGATCCTATGACAACAACGCTGCTCCCGACTTTCTCGAAAGAAGAACTAACTTAGAGATGGTTCTACGTTAGCAGGAATGTCACTTTTAAGAAGAGGTAAGCTTTTCAACATAATATATATCTTTGAAAGAGGGCGGTTTGGAATAGAAATTGAAATGAGGGCAAGGATTAATAAAATATTTAGTGCAATATAGCAAGCAAGAAGGACATACTTAAGGTATTACTACAGTTTCTATTTTATTAGCGTGGCCCGATCTTATTGCTCTGATACCACCTGTGACGCCCCGTGTCATTACCCGTGGGTAATCACACTTAGGCATACGGATTACTATTCGCCCGCCTGTGAGAACACCGCCCAACGAATAGCAAGCCATTTTATCGTGGTTGCGCAGTAGAACAATAAAATAGAAGCGTGACATCTTTATTACAAGAGTAGCCACATACGACTAGGGTTCTTACTAAAGCTATTACAGATACAAAAGGGAGCTCCGCCTGAGTCCGCTCTGAACTACGCCCTCCTACTCGCCCCACGAGTCAAAGATGGCTTCCATCTCGCCAGTCCTCGCCGTTGGTGCCTTCTCCTCCCGCTTGCAGACGGTACTGCAAGTCCTTTGCCCGCTCGGGATAGCTCCTACGGACTAGGATCTAACAAAGGAGAATACTAACAAGGTTGAGTACAAAAGTACTCGAGAAGCATTAATAGCAAACAATGCCATCGCATGGTGATCTCCGGTCTTTATCACAAATTCTAAAATCATCTCATTCGAAAATAAACATTAAAACATTAAGTTGCAATTTTAATTACGAAAATACTACTAGTCACTCGGAAGAAGAAAGACCCTAGCGGTTCCGAGACTCCAATCCAGAGACCGCATGAATTCATGATTTGTATAGATCATGCAGAGCTTGCGCCACTTTACCCATAGCTATTCGAACTCTTTATGAGCTAGGTCCATCGCATTTCTTTGATGCGACTTCAAGTTCGTAATACGACGCGTTTTCCGTGTTACGTGATTAAGTCTCCACCCATTGTTTTCCGTCTTGTCCCGAGCGCACTCCGATCCTCCACCGAGTTCCAACAATGTTGGTTGGGGGGCTATCCTCCGTGCCCAACACTCCACCTTGGACCGGCTATCCTCCGTGTCCAACATTCCCGCTAGGAGAACGTAATTACGTAAACGGGTAGCATTTTCTCGCTCACCAAACGGGGAAATGGTTGGCACTGATTTTACGGCATCTGACCGAGTAAGAGTTTTGTTAGTCCTTATATTATAGCTGTAGGTAAAAGGTCCCATCTCATCATCATCATCATCATCATCATCATCATCTCTTTTCTCAACCAAGGCCCCCTTTACCCACATATTAATTCTCATCTCATTCTCATTCTCATCTTTCTTATCTTTTTCATCATCTCAGTCCAATTTGTTTTTGAGAAATAATTTTGATGCAGTACATATATGATAGAGCAATATACGGTTTACATTTAACATAACTATATTTATGTTCAAAGGATCGCTTGCCTTTGTAGTAATAGTAGGTGTCGGTGTCGATGAGTCCGGGGTCAGCTACGCCTGTCTGTTGGAGCTCGTCTTCTGAAGCAACGCGGTAATAAAAATAGAATACCGAGAAATATTTAGTGATTTTTGGTGATATTCAAATAATTAATTGCTAATGCGATTTCTTCCGGTTAGTCACTTTTAATTTACAAATATTTTTCCCGAAACTTGACTCAGTTAGCAGATCTCTCTAAAATCAGATTTTAACTACCCTATTAACCTTAATTTAATCCAAAACCTAATTAATCTACAAAAATTCTAATTAACCTAATTAATCACTTAAAACCCTAATTAATCTAATTACCACATTACCTAAAAACCTAACCCTAAATACCAAATTACCTAACTACCCTTCCCCTCTAACCTAATCCAACCCTCGGCCGTCCTCTCTCCCCGTCTTTTCCCCTTTCCCCGTCTCTCCCTCTCTCGTTCTCACCCGACTCTCCCTCTCCCTCGGCTCCTCCGCGCGCTCCGCCGAAGCCTCTCGCACGGCCGCTGCTCCCCCGCGCCGGCGTCTCCTCTCGCGCTGGCGTCTCGGCTTTCCTCGGCGCGGCCGAAGGCCAAGCGCCACCGCGCCTACTCGCCCTGGTCCGCCGTTTGCGCTGCGGTCGCGCCTCGCGCAGGCTCCCCTGCGGCCTGGGGTGCCGCCGTCTCCACTCGCACCGATCCGCCGCCGCTTCGGTTTTCTCCCCGTGGCTTCACCGGTTTGATTCACTCCCCCTTCTCTCCCGCTCTCTCTCTCTGCTGCTTTCTCTAGATCGGCCGGCCCGGCCTCACGGCCGCCGGCCGCTCTGGGCTCAAACCGCCACCGCCCGGCTGCGCTCTGCCCCCTGGCTCCGACCCTGACCCGGCTCTGGTCTCCCACCCCGGTTCCTCTCCGGGTGCCCTAAGCCCGGTTACTACCCTAATGAATCTGCTTAAATGATTTTGTTAGGGTTACTTCCTTTAGCCGATTTGGGTGATGCAAATGCTTATATTAATTTGATGCATGCTCCTATTGATGGATCGGGTGAATCGGCCATGGCTGGGGGTTGCTGGGGGTTTGGCTGGTGCTGGGTTTGCTGATGGTGGCTCGGCTGTGCTGGGGTTGATAGGGGTGGTTTGGCCATGGCTGGTAATACTCATCTCCCTCTCTCTACTCCCTGATCTCCTGCTCTGTGATGAAACTGGAGTGATGCTTTGTGATGCTGTGGAGGCTTGATGGTGTAGATGCATGCTGTGCAAAATAGCAGTGCACACCAGTGGGACTTAGGTTCACCTGTTTGCTGGAAACTGGGCTAGGAGGGGATGGAAGCGCCGGCTTGCTGGTGCTCTCCTGGCTCCTGGCTGTCTGCTGGGGGGCTTCCTTCTTGCTCTGTGGTCACCTGGTGCTTGGTTGTGGCCTTCTTCCTGCTCCTGGTGCTGGCCTCTTGCTCCTGGGTTCCTGCTCCTTCTTCTGGGCAGAACTGGGAGAAGGGGAATGCACTGGAATGGGTTCTTGAAACTGGCTTGGAGTGGGGAATGGATCTGTGGCTGGCTTTCTGGTTCTTTGGCTGCACTGATCTTGTGTTGGGTGCACAAGGCTGGGGGAAATGTATGTGGCTGCTGCTGGGCAGAGGTTTTGGCCAGGGGGATTGCACCTGGCTGAGCTTATCTTCTTGCTGTGCAGACTGTTTTTACCAGGCTTCCTGTTCATTTCTACTTTTACTATGATCCTATCCCTTCCTCTGAGCACTGTGGGCTCAAATGGGGGAATGTGGGGCTTCCTGTGGCTGGTTATTGTCCACTATTCTTTTGTGCTATCTGTGGGGTTTTTGCCGTATGATTTGAGCTGAGGCAATCTGGTATTCGTAGGTGTTGGATTTGAGAATGCCGAATGATGAAACCTACGGTAATAAGACGGCGCCGATCGCTTAGGTTGGGTTTAGGTATCTCGGGCATCCAGGTGCCAGCTGATTTGGTTTAGCCTTGGTGACTCGAGAATCAAGTTGCCGGCTAATCCAGGTCGGTTTGGGTAGCCTCGATACTCACGGTGCCAACTATCCTAGGTTGATCTGGGAACCGCGGTGATTCCTACTGTATTCTGACGGCAACTATTCTATTTTAACTCTATACTATGGTTTTCTATTTGGGAATGGTCTTATGTTTGGTTGACTGAAAATGGAGCTGGTAGTGGTACTTCGGATCGAGTCGAGGAAGGCAATTCGATTGGACGGCGATGGACGAGCAATACTTCAAGGAAGGCTTCAGAGATATGTAATGCAAGATTTTTGTTTATTCATTTTGTAATGAACTCAAAGTTGTAATTATGATTCGATCTGATGTAATATATTCTTTTGATTATGCGATGCAATCTATACTTTAACTGGATGTAAAATACTCTTAAACGAATACGAAATGGATTATCTTGATGCTTTAATGAAAATGCAAGCTTTTGAAAGCAGCAATAAAGGAGTGGTTACTGAGATTGATTTTAATACATGCCTTTAATTAAGATTACGAGATTCTAATTTTGTCGGGTTCTCACACTTCGTCCCCATCGGATCTCAACTTTCGTCCCGTTTTTACCACTCCCATCGGTCAACCGTGAGTTGACTGTCAAATTGTATGCGAAAAGACTTATTTACCCTTCTTCTTCGTCCCTTCTCTCTTTCTCCCTGTCTCTCGCACGCGTGACAACTAAGCTGGCGCATGACATGGCAAGCTCTAGGTTTTGGGTCTGACCGATGGGGCCACATGGCGGTTGCCTGTTTGACGTTGACGCGTGGGTCCCACGGAAGAGAGAGGGTTAGGGCTTGGGCTCAGTTTGTTGGTCATGGGTGGCGGCGGCGGTGTGGACTCCAGCGAAGAGCGGCGCTGGCTCCGATGAAGTCTGATGGGATGGCATGCTCCAGCATGGCGGTGCATAGGCACCGGGACGATAGCAGCGGCTCGACACGATCCCGTGAAGCGACGAGTAGACGATGGCGGCACGGATTGAAGAGGACGGAGAGGAGATAGGGGCTCACCGGCGCAGATGGAGCTTGAAGGAATGACAATGGCGTCGTTGTTGGTGGTAGAGGAGTGGTGGGGCGCGCGAAGGGGAGCGAGGGTCGCGTGGAGGGAGGGGAGCGGGAGCGGAGGGGCGGCGCAACACGCAAAGTGGAGCGGGAGCGGATGGGAGGTGGTGTGAGTAGGGGGAGGTCGGGGCATGAAGAGGAAAAGGAAGAGTGAGAAGGAAGATGAAGGGTAAGGTTGACATTTTGACAACTTTTTAGTGGTTAACAGTGGCCGGCCGGACGTAACGACACTAACGGGAGTGGCAAAAGTGACACAAAAGTTGAGATCCGTTGGCAATGAAAATAAAAGGAGATTTACGATGATATTTTAGGGACCCAACTAGCTTTCAATGACAATATAAGGAATTAATCCAATTAAATTTCATCAAACTTTTCAAGCAAAGCATGCTGTTATGTGGGGTGTTATGATGAGAGATAAAAAGTCTAAAAATTTGACGAGGCGTTTGGCTTTATGATATGAATTTTCAAAGGGGGTGATGCTTCGGTGCATGCGTACGAAACTTACCGATCCATCGAATGACACATCAACTGTCCATTGCTTACACAGGCTCATCCGTCTCCTTCTATCACTTTTTCCACCAAATCCCTATTTCTCCCCACAAGCCCCCAACCCATTAGGCAAAGTAGGCAAACAACAGTAGAGTGGCCATGGTGGTTGACTGGTGGGCACGGTCATCTAGTAACCGACCGACGCTACTCCAACTCGTGGTCATTGTTGTCTCCTCTTCTCATCCTCCTTTATCCTCTTCCTCCTAGCTCCCTCCCAGATTGTCATTCCACTTCGTGTCTCCGGATAACTCCTCCCTCAGATCCCCTTGTCCACTCACATCTCCTAACCTTCCTCCCCAAAACAATCCCTTCGTGACTCCTTTCTCTCCCAGATCTCCTCCATGAGTAGCCCCTGAGCTCCACCACTGCGAGCTCCTCGTTAGTGC
This sequence comes from Hsuehochloa calcarea, assembly GCA_036346395.1. NCBI lineage: Eukaryota > Viridiplantae > Streptophyta > Magnoliopsida > Poales > Poaceae > Hsuehochloa > Hsuehochloa calcarea. Next base: position 18,158,500 of record CM070602.1, on the reverse strand, counting down.
CACAGCAACACCTTCGATGATGTCCTGTTGCTACTCGTTGCCATCGGAGTGCCTTATCCGGGTACGCTTTGTTGCAGATATTTGTTTAATTTGTTGCAACAGCTGACTTGAAATATTGCATTGAGTGTTTTTTTATTATTGCGATCTTGTTGCATCAAATATTGCGGCAGAGGTATTTTTTTTGTTGCAATGATGTTTTTGATTTGTTGCACAAGAGTTTTTTTTTTGCTGCAGACACTTCACCATTTCATTGTTGTATCTTTGTTCCAAAAATATTGTAATAGTTATTTTCGGATGTTTCCACTGTTATTTTCAAATATTGTAATAGTTTAACATCGTAATTTATTTGTTTAGAATATTTGAATTAGTTTTTAAAAAGCACGGCTATGTTGTATACCGATGGTTTCATGTATTTTCGGCGAGAATTTGATATTTTTCTAAAAAAATTTATTATCCTTGTATTTACCATTTGTGTATTCTTTTTACATATGAATTAATTTTGTTGTAAACGCTTTGTACAGATGTTACATCAAAACGTATTGCTCTTATTTTCAAAAGTATTATAGACACTTGATCTATTGCTCGTGCGGTCGTGCAAGGAGGACTGAGTCACTGAGGATGCATCTTTGAATCTACTGGTTCTCGAAGCGTTCTGCCATGTGCAGACGTGCTGAAAACGTTTGTGCCGGCACCTGTAAGCTGTAACCCTGCTAGGCTGCTCCGGTCCAGACCTGCATCACCCACATCTGCCGAGTAGAAGCTCCGCCGCCTTGCCCTCTGCCGAGGCGCAGGCTGCCCGGAGCCGAGAATCAGATGGCCGCGGTCCACCTCCGCCCTATCCACACCCTCGCTCTCGCTCTCCCTCTCCCTCTCCCTCTCCTCGCAGCAAAGCCCGTCCCCAATCCCAATTGGCTTCCGCTCCCGGCGAAGCCAAGGGCAAGGAGGGGACGCAGCCGCCTCGCCTTGCTCGTGTGCGCCGCTTCCAGCAACCCCACGCCCGCGCCCCAGTCCTCCTCGTCGTCGTCCTCGGTGGACACGAATGGCGCCGCGTCGGCCGCGGCCAGGTGGGCGGCGTGGATCCCGCGCGCCGCGGTTGGCGGGGCCGGCCCGGAGCAGGTCCTCAGGCTCATCTCCGGCGCCGCGGCCACGCCCATATGCCAGTTCGTCGTACTCCCCGCGCACCTTCCTCCACTCCGTCGACCCACGCGTCAAGCTGGTTAGTTACTAGCCTCTCTCTCTCTCGCGCGCACCCCTGCTGCCCGTTTTGGATAAACCTACTGGTAGCAGCCAGGTGCTACGGGCCGGTGCAGATGATGCACGGCAGGTGCTTGCGGAAATGTCGCCCTCGGTTACAAAGAGATAAATGAAACGCGGGTGTATCACTCTACCAGTCTCAGCCCATGCTGCATTGGTACAATGCAACGGTTGTTGGACGTGCGATTGTGCTTCTGTAGTCCTTGGCGATAGCAAAGACTGCAGGGTGGTTAAACCTCACTAGGTAATGATGATGAACGGAAGATTAACGGATAGAGGAGGGTTTACTGGGCTGAGGGATCAGAGAAAGAGAACTACTTGACGAACATGCCTTGCTTGCTTTACCATTCTCCTAGCCAAGAGTCATCTGAGCCACTGTGCAAGCGTGCCCTATTTGGGGCTGAATTTTTTTTATGATTGTTAACCGTTGTTCCTACTTTAGACTAGTAATGCTGGTGGGAGCTAGTCATATTTATTTTGTTAAATCTGCTTTATATTTAAAGGATAGGATACTAGGGCAATAGTAACTATAAATGATGGTGACTTTGCTTGATTAATTGATTCCTAACAAGATGTTTGAAGACTCTAGTTTCTGCCCACTATGTTAATACGTCATCCACTTGAGAAGCTATAGGAAGGTTCATTACAAGCAGTCAAGTGCCTTCTCTAACTTTTTTGTTTTCTTGCTTTGCTTTACTGCACATTGGAGTTTATCCTGTAACCCGACTCTTTGATAATCAATACGAGCAACCCGTTATGCTTATGAGTTTTGAGTCCTTGTATATGCTTGGTCAAATTGTGTTTTGTGCGCCATTGATAGGGTTAAGTGCTTGAATCCCCAAACAGTGCAGTTTTTCCCCCCTGCGGATCTACTGATGCAGTACAACTAATGCCGTACATCACTGACTCATGTCAGCATAGACTTTCAAGATGCTTTCAAAGATTTTATGACCCTTTTTTATTTCATATCCAAATTAAATTTAATGCCTTATGTAGACCACTAGTAAGTCGATTATAAAGTGCCTCTGTAAATTATACCATACAATTTGCCTAAAGAATTATATTTAGACTATTGATTCCTGAATATCCTAATAGGTTTTAAAACTTCATTTTTATTGTTTGGCGATATCTGATTTTGTCACATCATAGCTACCTTACCAGTTTTGTGTTTTTTTTTCTTTCTCTGCATTAAAATGATTTTGATTGAAATTTGAAGATCAGCTAAATGATTTTGTAGCTGTTGCTCTCCTGCTGCAACTTAACAATGCAAGTACTTTTGTTTGCAGGTGTGGCTGTTGGCTCTTGTAGTCCTACCAGCCAGGTCAAATATTTATATGCGGTTTGGTTTGGTAGCATACCTCTCTCTTCTTTCAATGTGGATTCTGCCAAATCGTGTTTGGAAGGTATGGTTTGATCTTCTGTTGAAATGCACATGCACAATTTAATTTGTATTTTGTGCCTTGATAGACAATTCCTCAATTGTCTCCTAGTTATTTGGAGTTCTCCTTATGATGTTGGTATGTGGTGCATCAATATAAATAGTTGCAGCTTATGATTTGTGAGAGTCAAAATACTGCTATATGAAATGTTAGTGAAGTGAAATTACATCGAGTTCTGGTGCTGATAAGCCATTATGTTTGGCTTTAAGTCTACCAATTTCAGTCAGCCATGTTTTTCTTATGTAGTTGCTAGTTACCCCTCTAGGATTCATCTAACTCTAACCTTATTTACCCTTTTGCTTCATAGTATCTGTTGTCTTGTATATTAAAAACATTCTTCTTGAAATGCACTTGCTTGTACCTGTAACCAAATTATATGTCTCTGTAGGATCAACTTGGAAGGGTTGCTCTCCTTTCAGGCATCATATTCATAATGCTGGGATTTGGTTCTGATGGCGCGCCTTCCTTAGTCCAGACAAGAACTCCTCCCCCATCTGTTCTAGGTGTGCCAAACATACCTTGCTCCTCAAGTGGCTATTCTTACACAATCATGAAATTTGGACCACTGCAATTTACAAGGAAAGGTCTATCAGTAGCAAGTACTTCGGCTTGCCTCTCCTTTGTGGTATGACCTTCCTTTTATGGACAAGTATTTATGGTAGACTATCGACTCAAAACCTTCATTATCTTATGCTTTCTGTTGCCTTTTGTATTCTCTAGCCGATGGCATACAGCAGACAAACATGTCCTGAGTGTAGAATACACCGTTTTTTAGATCTTTTGAATATATATACTTATATAGTGGAATATGGCATGTAGGTGTGCATTAGAAACTATATAGGTATACCCTCATATTTGTTGTTTGGGTGCAGATATTCCAAAGTGCAAGTCTGTGCTTGTCAACAACCACTCCTGAGCAGCTTGCTTCTGCTTTGTGGTGGTTTATGATTCCACTGAAGCATATCGGTGTGCCTGTACCTGAGATAATACTTACACTACTACTATCTTTGAGGTTCATTAATCTAGTATTTGATGAGGTAAGTATAGGGCAATTTTTGAAGTAAACATTGTTGATACTTTCTCTTCTAACTAGGAACACATTTTGATATTTGAGACCAAACTTTGGAATATAATATTGTTCAAATATTTTACTAGGTTCGCAATTCAGCACTGGCAATTGTAGCACGTCGGATAAATTGGAAAAAGCTGTCAACTATGGAAACTATAGATAGTAAGTACTTTCTACATCAGTAACCAATGGCTATGAGAGAACTGGTTGACAAACCCAGCCAGGAACCAGTTACATGCTGGCTGCTTTTGGGAAGGAAGAGGAATTGAAAGCTAATTTCTAATCACTTAACCAATTTGTCCGTTTGTATGAATCTACGTACTTGGCCTAAATTAGCCAAAACCAGTACAAACTAACCAAAGATCGAGCCCTAGAACATCAAACATCATCGGTTAGAACTTAGAAGCATATGCTTTTTTTTTTGTTCCAGTCTTTTATAAACGCATAATGAATGTTGACCTAAATTATTTTGATGGCAACATTGAAACAAGAATGAGTGATGACTTGCATTGCTTAAATTGAAGACCATGTCAGTTAGTTGGGCCATCTTCAAATGCACCTGCATTTTTTGAAGATTGAAGATTAAGTTAAGCTGCTTTTTATTCTTTAGTCAAATCGGTATGAGCTAACCCCAAACTACCCTAGAACAATATAGTTTTGCAGGGTTTAAACTTACCCTCACTGGTTTGTTAAGCAAAAGATGTGGCATTTTGTTTCAATAAAAAAAACGTAGTAGTTATTTATCAAATTTATAGCATTTAGAGCAAGATTGAAGCAAGAGTTATTCTCGACTTGCATTGCTGAAATCGTAGGCCATGTTAGTTAGTTGTTGTTGGGCCATCTTCAAATGCACCTGGATATTTCGAAGATTAACATATCGCTTTTCATTCTTAGTCAAATTCATTTGAGGTACCTTGTGGCAATTATTACGATTTGGACAATCTTCAGAGCTAATTAACTAAGACTAACATAAACGATTACCAACCAGATATTTTTTCTTGTTCCAGAACAGGTATTTCTAGCATTTATATGCCAACAGGGCTGCGACGCATTTATAATGAATGATGACATACAAAGCAATGCTCAGATTTCATGTCAGAGCTTATATCACCATCATGCATGTAGCCAGCTGAACACATTTTCGCTTCCACAGTTGCATAACATCAGACTTTCTACAATTATTTGCTTATAATACCTGGGAGAGGATGAGTATACCAGAAAAAAAGTTACATGCCTAATATGTACTTTTGCAACTTTAAATGGCTCATTGTTTAGTTCACAAGGTGAAATGACTCTTGCAAAGCATATTAAGTCTCAGCTAATCCCACAACTAATTTCAGTAGCCTAGACTGCAATTCTTCTGTTTCTATCGCACTCATCCCATGCAGGGTATCTTTATGCTCCTAGGATTGAAATCAAGCTCTTTAACTCTTATTTGTAAATTGGGAATTTTCAATTGAAATTTCTTTTATATCAAATTTGCAGTTTTCTTCAATTATGTCCAGCGAATTTTCAAAAATATATTTGATCACGCGGAGCAAATATCCAAGGTATGTTCATTTTCAAATTTTGCTGTCATTCACTTACAAGTTACAATGAATATAAAGTGATCTTTTGTTATTATAAACAAAGTAATTTGATGTGTTAGATATGTATATAGTTTAGGGTGTTCTTTGCATATTCACCTACCCTGTACATGGTATATTAGTCTTTTGGCCCTTTGGAATAGATTAAGGTTCATTCCAACATAGTATCGAGCAAAGTTAGGGTTTTCGCCCGACGCCTCCTCGCGCTTCTTCTCCGTCTCCCGTGTCGCGTGCTCGCTCCGGCCTCGAGCAACTCTGCTCGCCCGAGCCTGTCGCTCGATCCGGCCGCCTCGGTCGCCGTCGCCGCAGCCTCCCCGCCACCGGATCCACACCGCCCGGTGGATTTCGCAAACCCCTTGACCCGAAGCCGCCGCCGGGATCTTCAACCCAGACGCCGGCCGCCGCCGGGACCTCCATCTCGACGACGCTGTCGCGGCCACCGCGACATTCGCTGGAGTGAAAGCGAGTCGCTTTATGTTTTTTCGATTCGGGTGGAGCCACCAGCTATACTCCGGCTCCACCGATCTACGTGGAGCTAGCGGCTTCTCAACGGCTCCACTGATCTACGTGGAGCCAGCGGCTTTGGCTTCACTCCGGCTCCATTGATCTACGTGGAACCGGCGGCTCCGGCTTCACAACGGCTCCGGCTTATCCAGTCTCTCTCCAGCTTTGGCTTCCCTCTGGCTCCCGATCTAGTTGGAGTCACTGCCTAGGGCTTCTGGTCCTGAGCACGCCGCCTCCCGACTCCGGATCCGGTCAAGCCATCACTGATGTCTACTACCGGAGGCTCCTTCGCCATCCCACTCCCCCTAGTTCGGTTTGACAGGACGAAGTTCAGGGAGTGGGTTGTTCACCCGAGGATTCACCTCAACAACTCATATTCTTTCATTTCGAATAAGTGAAAGATTATCATTCTTTCTAAGAAATCTGATAGTGATATTTCTAAAGTGGAGGAGAAGAGTGCATTTATTGTCACCTGCAACTCAAATAACTCAGCAAAAGACAGAGAGGTTAGTTTGTGTGCCGCACTTGCTCCGTTATTGAAAGCAAGCATGCTTCCACTATAAATCCCATAAGTCCAATGTTAATTGATAGCAAAGTCCAGCAGAAAAGAATGCCGACAAGTAATTGTGAGGAGGAAGATCTAGCTACTTTTGAGAAGCCTCAATCTGCCACAAAAGTGAAGACAACTTCACCCAAGGGGGGTGATGACAAGGTTAACTTAGTGAAGAAAAATTCACCTGTGGAAGATGACGTCAAGTTTTCCGAAGGACCTCTAGTTGAGCCGTCATCATTGGTAAGCAAGGATATTGATTCCACAAGCTGCAACAATCATCGATACGGCCATCGTGGATGGTGATTCCAATGGTGACATAAAGCAAAGCAACAAAAAACGTAAGGTATGCCTTGCTAGTTCTTCTCTAGTTCAGCATAAGTATGTTGGAGGCGAGCCACATAGTATTTGAAGGGCAAAGTTGCTTTCATATTTTTAGATCGGAGTGTGGTTTCAAGGACATGTACAACATACTAAAATAGTTTGTTCAGAAGATAATGGTTGGCAAATGGAAGTTCTAACTGTTCTTACACTTGAAGATGGAACAAGAAGGCTTGTTTTGGGAAAACATGAACCGCCAGATTCAATGGTTTTCAAGGTGGATCCAGAATTAGGTGGGAATTTACGCCTATACAAGTGGACATGGTTTCTAACATTGCTAAGGCTCATAGATGTTGTTCTGTTAGTCAAGGTTCAAGAAAGCGCTAGGCGTTAGGTGGGCGGTGGCCGGCGCCTAGCGCCTAGGCCACCTAGGCGGTGACTTGACTACGGTGCAGAGCGAGAGGAGGAGAAACAAAGCATCGACGCGTGCGCGGAGCAGAGGAGGTGGCGTATACCTCGAATCAACGGCGAAGATGGCCGGCGCGGCTCGATTCGGCGCGGGATGGCCAGTGAAACATCGGCTTGATTCATTGGCGGGAACACGTTGCCCGGCTCGGCCGTCTTGTCACCTCGCCGAGCACCGCCGGACTGGCTTTGACTGCCTAGCCGACCGACTGCCTCGAAGTCGCGGCGGCTGGCTGCCGTTGACCCCCTAGGAGCGATTTTCAGAACCTTGCTATTAGTACATATTTGATGGAGGGAACACAATGATGAAATTTGTTGCAGATCCATGGAACATGTTGTCATCTATAGCAATGACATTGGCATAAAGAAATCAGCTATCTCCATATATTGGCCGCAACTAGAGGACAAGTCCACTGGAATTACTTCAGCGCGAAATCCACTCAAAGTGAAGGAGAGCAAGTTTTTCATGAAAAGAACTCGAGGTCGAGTTCTAAACAAGTGGAGTATGATGCAGGGCATCAAGTCCAAATCGAGCCTTCAATTTCAACTAGACCAAGAAATAGCTTATCAAGCAAGAAGGTATACTTGTGTATGGTTAACGTGGTAATTAAATGGATGGAGATATTTACTATGACCTTTCACACTAATGGTGTCTCATAATGTTATACGTCTAGACTCAAAACATGGATAATCATTACATACATATACATGGGATACATGGGGTGGTTTATAGACTTTCAGCTTAAAGCAAATATAGATTTTGCTACTACTAGTTTAGACACTTCAGAATTAGAAACCAATTTGAGTTTTGCTTCTACTATTTTATATTTCTAGAATACTTAGTTATTAAGAATGATGATGTCATCATATAGATTAGTTGTCAATGAGTTGTCAAGTATGAGTTGCATTTGTATTATTAAGTAGATGTAGTTGAGTTGTCATCTAGTTGCTTAATAGTTGTATGCGAGTTGTATGAGGCATGATAACCTATAAATAGAGGCAAAGCCCTCTAGTTTTCTAACTTGGTTCATTAACTCTTTACCCATCAATAGAACATGATGTTCTTATCTTAGATCTAGGACTGGATCCTGTATCCTAAGGACTTTGGATTAAACTCTTGCCTTCCGTGGATTCGGATTGCCGCCTTTTGGTGTATCATAAGGGCTTTTGATTAAGCTATTGCCTTTCGTGGATTCGGATTGCCGCCTTTTGGCTTATCTTTGTCTCTAGAATGATATCTAGCTTAGCACGTGGAAGTTGTTCCTTGAACACTTTGTGTTGTTTCTATCCATCAACACGATGGAGAGGTTCCTCGGATAATTATGTTGCATTAGTTTGGTATCAGAGCTCTCTGTCTATTTTGTAGCAGCAAAGTGGAGTTGTTCCTCCACAACCTTGTGCTGCTTCACTTATCAACCATTGCTATTTTTCATTGCTGGTGCATCCATATAGTCATGACTATAGGCTAGCCTACAGTTACCTGACCTTTCTCTATACAGGATATCAGTCATATGTTTGTATAGGTCCATGTCTAAGAGCAGATTGTCCAACTTGTCAAAATTTTGGCTCAAACCGAACATACCACAAGCTGCTCTGGATAGGTTGTTTGTGAGGAATTTATATAGAATACAAGACCCAAAGTCTGTGCAGTGTTTAGCATACAGCCTTAATGAAAAAAAAGGTGCTCTTTCTACTGATACCGGGAGCTCATCAGAAGGGTGAAACTTGATTATATCATTGGTGATGCCTAGCATTTTCAATTACTTATTTTTATGTCCAGGGCATAATACATAGCTGTAGCCGAAATTATTTGATTGCTTCACCTCTTTTAACTTTTGGTGTCTGTGATTTGTCTAGGCAATGATTGCTCGAGGATTTCGGTGACCCTAGCAATCACAAGATCTACTTTCTTACAGAATCTTCATTTGGCATTGTGGATGTATTTTCATTGCTTTGCCTATGTGCTGTAATGGGTCTGGCTTCCTTTTCAGACAGATTGGTTTGATGGTACCAAAATGTATTCATGAGCTATCCACATGTTTGATATCGTGGTGTATGTGCGAACTTACTAGTATCTTGTTTGTTTCAGGAACTCGTCAAGATTGTCATGCGAACGTCAACCCCCATGTTGCTCAAAATGTGATTGGCAAAATCAATCCTGGAGCATCTTGGAGTAGCACGTTCAGTGTTGTGGACAATTTCAATTTTGGGGCAATCTTGGAGCAATTTCAGTGTAGTGGGAGCAAAGTAGCAACATTATTAAATTGTCAAAATCGTGATTTAAGTGTGTATAGCAATAGCATGAACCCCCCTAATGGAGAAAGGGGTGACATCTCAGAAAGGATTACACTAACATCAGGCTCTAAGAAGGTGAATTAGATTGTTTTGTTGGAGATATTAGAGTTTAGATAAGAGTTCAATTCGTGTGCGAGTTGGACTGTAATATTTGGCACTATAAATAAAATATGTGTGGATTCCAAGAGACACACGATTATTATGAAAATTCTACATGGTATCATAGCAAAATCGTAGAGCCAAACCAAATCCGTGAACTCACCTTAGAGTTGAGCCACGGTCGATCCTCCACGGTTGCTGCCCCTGGGAGGAGCGATTTTCACTCCTGAGGGCGGCCATAGGAAACCTTGCAGGCGTGGAAAGGTTGGTGATGACAGATTTGGTCGAGGTCGAGCCGGCTAGAGAGGTGGTGGCCAAGAGCGGCAGTGGCGCAAGCGGAGGTGGCAACCAAGGGTGGTGGCGGCAGTAGAGAAGGAGCGGTTAGTATATCCGGTCGGCGGTGGAGATCCGGTGCTCAGGAGGAAGGGAGTAGATCTAGCAGACGGTGGAGATTCGACGCTCGGGAGGAGGAGCGACGCTCGAGATGCATGGGGCTATCGTGAGGAGGAAGAGGAGATGACGGCGTAGCGGTGTGGCGAAGGCCGAGGTTGAGGCAGCTTGCGGTGGTGGAAGCGACGAAATATGGCCAGAGGTGGCGGGATCCGGCAGTCCCTAGTTGGATCCGGGCCAGCTCGGCTGGAGAGAAGAAGGAAGAAAGAAGGAAGGGAGGAAGGCTCGGAGGGTTGACGCTCGGAGGAGGAACTAGCGCTCAGGGGCCAGCATGCGGAGAGAGTAGGTAAAAGGTGAGGAGAGGAAAGGAGAGATCGTGCCGTGCACGAGGGGAGAGAAGAAGAAAAAAGGAAAGGGAAGAAAAAGAGAAAAAAGGAAAAGAAAGAGAGAGAGAAGGGGATCTGGTATGGATTGATTGGTGGATGATCCGTGTGGTGGGAGGGTCAGTGTGGATCCGGATCGGTGGAGGATCCGTGTGGATCTAAATCGCTGGAGGATATGGTGTGGTTGCGTGTTCTGTGTTAGGGAAAAGAGAGATAGGATGGTGTGGATCCAGATTGGTGAAGGATCTGGTGTGACTGAGGAAGAAGAAGAGAGAAGGGAATCTGGTATGGTTGCGTGTGGTGTGTCGGGGAAAGGAGAGAGAGGATAGTGTGTTTGCTGAGAGTTCTCGTTGCTGTGTTCTTTGGTGGTGGAGTTTTCTATTAGTTTGTTGCTGATTTCTATGTTGGAAATTAGTGATGGTGACAGAGGAAGCTTAGGTGATGAAAGTATCGTTGGTTACAACGGAAGGTATGGAAGACAGGGGGAGAAAACTGTTCAAATGACTGTTTTGATGGTTGTGCTAATGGTGATGAGTTCAATGGCGGTGATGAGCTTGACGACGATGATGATGAAGTAGGAGCTAGTAGTAACTCCAGTAGAGGCTATGTCGGGCGGTAGTGATGGTATTGGTGTTGTGTGGTGGTGTTGGTATGAGTGCCAGAGATAGTGTTGTTAGAAAGGTATGGAAGAGGATTAGAACTGAACTTAGGCGTAATAGTCTGTGACAGACGTAAAGGTGGTGGAGACCGAGACTGGGGTGTGTGGGTAGAGATGGTGGAAGCCAGGGGTGTTGGGGGCATGAGGGTAGTGGAAGAGGAGGTTGAGGTTAAGGTCGGGGGCAACTGGTAGATGGTGGTGATAGATTTGATGACGTCCCTGGTAGGATTGGTGGTGAACAACTTTTGATCTTTGTAATGGTAATAGCTATGGAGTCGATGGATTGTAGGTTTTGGTATATTATAGTAATAGTATTACAATATATAACAAGATAGACATGATTGTTATCTCATACCCATCTTGAGAAGAAGTGTTGAATATATTAGAGTTTAGATAAGAATCAAAGTCGTGTGTAAGTCTAAGAGTACAAATCGTGTGCGAATCGAACGGTAACATTTAGCACTATAAATAAAAAGTGTGAGATTCTAAGAGGCACACAATTATTCCAAAAATTCTACGTGCTGCATATCTAAATAAAGATAAAATGTTATTTCAACATTGTTTTATATTATGCCATCTGATTTCTGTTCTTTTTTGCAGGCGGAACATCATATGCGGGCTATCCTTTGTAGAGCCACCACCAGCCAACGCTGACCATGCTAGACTAGAGCAAACGGTAGTCACACCGTTCAATGATGTTTGTTAGAGAATGTTGTCAAGACGGAACAACCTCAACAGTGTTCCTCCCACCCTGTTGTAAAAAACTGCCTTAAAACAACCTCAACAGTGTTCCTCCCACCCTGTTGTAAAAAAACCTCAACAGTGTTCCTCCCACCCTGTTGTAAAAATCTGCCTCGAGTCTTAACACTACCCCACGAATGGCATCCACATATGTAATGCGAAAAAGATAGTCTACTGCATTTTACTGAATTTGATAAACATTGAGTCATTCTTTCGTTCCCATGTGAGATAAGTGGCTTGACAACGCACACTAGTTAATTGGACAATCTGGGAAAGGGGTCAGAGTCCGAACGGCCAGACAACTGTTTGAATCCCAATACATCAACAACAGCTAAAAAGAGGCACGGTACTGTGTATCATTTACCGTAGTTAAAAATCCTAGACATGACAAGACAGGTTCCAATTTCCTTACAACCCTTCCTTGGGGGCTCCCCCAAGAGTTTAACACTACACTGCATCAGAATGTGGAAGTTCAAGAAAATGATGGGGGTGCAATCTTGTCTCCAGTTCATTCACACTGCTGCACCAGGATCACTGATGACACCCAGGAAGTCATCTTTTATTGTGCCAATGCAAAACTGCAGCAAAAAGGATTAAGGTGTTAGAACATTGCACAACACAAGCTTAATTTTTTTTAAGAGAGCATGAATTCAAATATGCAAGTGAAGCTTCATAACGAGGTTTTCTTTCTTGTTTTAGGTATCTGATACGCCTTCAGGAAGAGAAAATTCTACCAACTCGAAATTTCAACATTTTCGCAAAACATCGTCATAGATAACTATTAGCGCATATGACAAACACCAAAGATGATACCAAATAGGACTAGAGTACTGAGCATCTAAGCCTCAATTAGCTATGATGTATGGTAGAAGACAGAACATTTCACATGACAAAAGAACGACCCTATTTGCATCCCATCTACCTGAGTTTATAGTGATATGCTGATATTACTTTGGACTAATTAATTTGACCTACACCAAGGTTGTTATTTGCCTACAAAACCACATATGCCTTTTCATAGACACTATAAAGAAAAATAATCATCTGCAATCACCTAGTGGTGCTGCATATGAAATTTCATCACCAAGTATAATGGAAATAACATATGGCAGTTATTTAGTATTTACAGCGCTATGCCTCAAAATTCTAAACAAAGACTGAGCAAATCCAAGTTGGAATTTTTGTAAAAGAATATAGATGGTAATAGACTTACAATTTCTGTTGCATCAACACGAGTGCCAATAATCTTCAACCGCACCTCACTATCTTTTTGAATTTTCACCTGAGCCGGACAAACAGGCAACTCCCAGTTAGAACTAGAAAATGACTAAAGCAAATAGCTTCCAACAGAATAATCCTTTTCTGTTCCACAATGATACCCAGTACAGTACTTAAACCTATTCACTTTTTAAAGAATATTTATACGTATTCATGTATGCCACACAAGCATTCATATAACAATCAGATCCCACAAATGGATAGGAAGAAAAACAAGCACAGGCAATTTTATTTCAGAGATATCACCAATAAGAGTAAATAACAAGCAAACATTGCATATAAGATAATACTAAAACAATGAATATCCATTAGGAAAAACATCCATTTGCTATAAACATGATCAACTTAAAAACCATGATTCCATGACCTGTCAGCAGTAGTTACACAAGATAAGAAGAAACATGTATAGTAAAAAGAAGCATACCGATCCATCAGACGTTGTGTAGTTCGGCACATCACCAGATTGGAACTCCATGTCGTCAGGAATCAACTGCATACCAAAGTGGAACAGCACACAAGAACAAAACATTACCCAGTCAGTCAGATAGTACAAGTTCAGCAAGAAGTTCATACTAGTATACTGTCAGTATAACAAATAGCCATATTTATCGATTGTCAGCCAAAGTGGTATTAGTAATTTTACGTAAACTGGCTGTTGTAAATAATGAACAGAAAAATAGGAACGGTAGACACAAATTTTATGTGGAAAACTCTTTCAGGAAAAACTATGGATGCACGAAGGCTTTACAATGAAGCTTTTGCTCTACCCTATGGACTCCCGAGATTTATTTAGAGTGATACATAAAAGAGGGCCGTGTACGAGTAGAACTATAAGTTAGAGTAGAAAACGAAATTCGTATCACGCTCAAAATCAACAGTCATTCAACGAAATTCGTATCACGCTCAAAATCAACAGTCATTCTTCGAGTCCATGATATCAAATCGGATGTAAGATATGGTATTGAGCTATTGATCATATAGAGAATTGTGAAGTTTATTCCTCCAATTTGCAAAGCATCTCCCAGCAAAGCAAGGCACTCACATGGTTTGACACGAAGATCTGCACAGGCCCAGCCTCTCCGAAGAATCCCATCTGCAGAACCAAGAAGAGAGAATTGAAGTCAGTAAACCAGACTTACTACATCACACCAAATTAAGACAAAACCAGAACAACCCCGAGAGGGAGGTAAATCCACCACCTTGTTGACCATGGTGACGACGGCCTCGAGGATCTCGCCCTTGAAGGGGCGGAAGACGACGCACTGGTACTTGACGGGGAAGGTGACGTAGCCCGTGCCCTCCCGGATGAGCCCCTTCCCGATGTCCTCCACCCCCGTGATCGCCACAACGAACCCGTGCCGCCCGCTGCAAGAATCCACCGACTACCTCAGCGCCGGATTGCTCCCCCCACCTCCTAACCCTAGGGTTGCCTTTAACCGGGGGGTGGGGGAGTACCCTACCTGCAGGTGCCCTCGACGTCCTTGATGAGCTTGGAGACGAGCTTGTCGCGGAGGTGCGGGCCAAAGTGCCGCGGGTGCAGCTGCATGTTCCGCTCCAGCACGATGTGGAAGAACATCTTGGCTTCTTTCCCCCTTCTCCTCGTCGGCCGGCGGCGGCGGGGAGCGAGTGCTTGCCGATCGGGAAGTGGCTAACGCTGATTAAATGCCTCGCCCCGTGGGATACGGGAGTAATAAACTAATAACCCTGTGACGCGACGCGCAACCCGTCGGATCTGTATCCCAGTACATCTTGACCGTCAAACGCGACAACACCACCCCTACATAGTATACTACTCAGTACTCACTAGGTTTTGCCCTTCTCCCCACACCTTAACACTCGAACAAAAAAATCCTACGCCGCCGCCGCCGCCGCCGCTCCTGCCCCATCCCGCGGAGCACTTTCACCGTCGGTCGCATCGCGGCTTCTCCTGGTAAGCGCGTACTTCCCTTCGCTCCTCCTCTCTCCGTATCGATGGCTTCTGATTCGCTCGCTTTTCTGATTCGCTTCGTTGCTACTGTTCCTTACCTATCACAGGGCCGGATGGCGTCGAGATGCGCGGCGAGGATGCAGCCTCCACCGTGCGCGTCGCGGTGTGGTTTGGATAGCTCGCGGGTCTCGGTCCACCCGGCGAAATCCGGCGCGTCAGGTATGTTTTCCCTTACGAATCCCTCTCTCTGTCTTGAGATGTAATGCTGTTGTTTATGGTTGGGAGGCGGGGATCTGAGATTGCCTGTGCGTTTTGGCAGGTAGACGTGCCGTCGTGTGCGCCGTGAGCTTCAGGCCATGTATCGACATTCACAAGGTGGGTTGGAATGGAACCCTTTGCTCCGTTGTACTGATGTCTATATGCGGGAAAGTGAAACACATCGTGGATTCGTGGCCAGTGGGTGCTCTGAACTTTGACATTATTGCAAATTGGTGCTCCTACCGTAAACGTGCCATGGCTAATTTTTCAAACTTGTATGTTCGTCATTTTCCCGTGATATGATTTGCCAGTGGACAAATGGTGCTACACTTAGGGAACCGTGGCGCTGATCCACTGATTTGTACGGCTAGTTCAGCGCTTTGCCATCCTCAAAGTTCAGGCACATCGTTTTTCTGATGGGCTTTTTTTTTTTGAAATTCCCAGGGGAAGGTTAAACAGATTGTTGGCTCTACTCTTCGGGATTCATCAAATGATGGCACAGCACTTGTGACGAACTTTGAATCAGACAAGCCTCCCGCAGAATTTGCGAATCTGTATAAAGAAGACGAACTTGCTGGTGGACATGTAATAATGCTTGGTGCAGATCCTGCAAGCAAGGCTGCTGCCCTGGAAGCACTACGTGCATATCCTGGTGAGAAACTGAGAATATGTTATCTAGTTTTTACCAGAACAACGATTATTCACTGGATTTGTTTCTTGTGTACATCTGTCCACAATTGTTTTTTGTTTACTATTATTAGTGATATTTCTGAAATATTTCGGGATCTGGATGTTGTATGAATGCTTACATCTTATACAAGAATAGGTATAAATGTTTTATTTCAAAAATGTGAGGTATAAGTATCAGGAAGCGTTTTGGAAGTAACTTGCTTTATGCAAGTTGTGAAACTTGCTTTATGCAAGTTGTGCAACTTCATAATATTTATGCAGCAGACATCTCAAGCTCTGTTACCTGTTCATGTTGGTTCATAACATTTGTCAGTATCATCGATAATGCATGGTCAGATACTGCTGATGCTGGTTGGTAAATTATATTTGGCTCATTCTTATCAGTCATATTTATGATTAATGCAGTAAAATTGGGCATGAAATCTGTTAATACCTTGGATATCGTAAATATCCATGGTAAGTCTGGCCTCCAATTCCTTAGATAACATAAGATTCTGTGTATATGTTAAAAAAGAATGAAAAGATGTCTTACCACTTGATGATATCCATTTAAGAAGCTATATTTATGCACTAGGTAAACTGTTTTTGTGAAGTATGTGTGCATCTTAATACCATCTTAATACTGTATCATGTGAAGCAATTACTAAATAAAAATTTGATATTTCTGACATAATGAACAAACTTAGTGGTTTAAATGTCATCTGATAAGTTAGCTATTATTGTTCTGGGCCTTCTGGCCATTAGAGACTTAAGTTTCCACTATCAATAATAGATTTAAAGCTAGTGTGGTGAGGATCAACTCATCAACATATGAGCCTGCCACCCCACAGTAGACTTTAATCAAGGTAGGTTGAAGGGTGTCTGGTAGCTGATGGTTTATTAAGTATGAACTTAAGTTCAATTTGCCATCAGGTCAAACACTTCTGTGAGATTACACAGTAAATTATGGCTTTATTGCTAGAGCCTGTAGTGCTATTGTTTACATTATTGAAGGCTATGGACTATGGTCATCAACTGTTGCCTTTGGAGGGTTTTGTACATCTGCTAGTGGCGCTTCTTCTTGTATGGTTTATTTCTACTAGTCATGAGGTACCATCAATTTGAAATACTATAATAAACATGGGCTATCATAATCCTAGGTGGTTTGCAAGTTGGAGGTGGAATAAATTTGGAGAATGCAATATGTTACCTTAATGAAGGGGCCAGTCACGTGATTGTAACTTCTGTACGTGTTAATGCTCTAATTTTGTGTAAATCATGCTGCTCTTTTTTCCGTCATTCTGTGAAACCTTCTATAGTTGTGTTTGTTAATGTATACAAATTCTCGCATCATCTTGAGACCATGCTGTCATGCACAACACCTACTGTTGCTGCCAGCACCCTAGTTCCAGCACAATGCTCTGATGACACTCTTGAGCCAGTTTGTTCTACCCCATGCGGCTCAAGTATCTGCTTTTGCAGTTGCGCCAATGTGTTCCATTGGTTATATGAATATCACCCAACTACTCTTGGTCAAACCATTTCGTAAGGCAGTTGACAATCTTGATTGGGTACTAGATTTGGGTGCATCCTTCACCTTGATGCATGATGTCTTGTAGCTTCAGTCCTGTTCCCATGGGACTGAAACATCTAGGCATTGTTGTCAAGACGCCGCCTAGTCATCGCCACTTGTCGACTAGACATTGACTAGCTTCGACTAGACGTCGACTTGGGAATTCAAGTCGGGTGACTAGTAGGCCTATGGCTCACTGTCAGGAGGATATATATTCTAGCAGGGCTAAGGCACAAGAGAGGGGCAGCACTCTACTAAGCTAGCGAAACACCAAGGTTCAAAAAATCGGAACTAGGCGATTTCTTCAAAGTAGGCGAGCTAGGCCGGGAGGCCACCTAGTCAGTCCTGGTCGGTCAGAGCCAGCCTGGGTGGAGCTCGGCGGGCTTGGGACCACTCGGCGCCCGCCGAGGTGGCACTGGGCGTTGAGCCGACAGTCGTTTGGCCTCCCACGCCACCAAATCGAGCTCGCCGCCGATCGATCTCGCTTGCCCTGTCACCAATCGGCATTGACAGCGCCTGAAGAAGCGTCGCAAGGAGGAAGACGAACTAGGATTTTGGTGGGTTGGCGGAGCTGTTGGGTTTCTGAATGGAGAATGAAAGGAAAGAGAGGAGAGAAAGATGAGCTTCGAAGACTGCTCCATGGAGAAGACTGAGAGCCAGCAGCTTTAGAGTCGTTTATTACTTGTTGTCTTTTTTTTAGTTGAAAGTAGTAGCCCAGTAGCTAATGACTTCCAGCTAGTGATTTCAAGGTAGCACAAGAGCTAGTGACTTCGACCAGGATGGAAATCCGTGGGTTACAATGAAGCAAGCCTTTACCGATGGTAGGGATTTGAAATTCCGGCCGGTTTTTCCGGAGTTTGCAAATTCAAATTTCAAATTTCAAATTTCAAATTTCGATTGATTTTTAAGAAAAATTTAACGAAATTGACCGGAAAAAGCGAACCCACGGCATTCTGGTGATCGCGTATGCCACCGAATTGCGCGGGACGGTTTTGAATCCTTGCTTCGGTGACTTCCGGTGGTGCGAGAAGTTTTTTGTGCACAAGAAGCTCCTTTCACCTTCATCGTTGCTCTTCGCTAGTCGGCCTGACCTCGCTTAGGCGCCACCTCACCGCCCGACTAGCGCCTAGCGAATTTTAGAACCTTGCCTGACACACTTCCTCCGCCTCCCGTCTGGGTCTCGCCTCTACTCACGGCCGGCCTCGCTCCTCGTCCCGACACACCTCCTCTGCCTCCTCTTGCTCTGTTGCCTTTCGATTCCGAAGATGCGCCTCCGCCTCCCCAACTCCCCAGACTGGGCCGCCGTTGCCTTCACCTCCTGGTAAGTAGTCCTTCGCCCTCCCCTCCCCTTTTCCTCCCCTCCCGTCATCATCTCCTCCTTTTGTAGATCTAGTAAGTAGTAGAGTAGTAGAATTCTACTCTAGTACATTGAATGATATTCTATGTATGTGCCCAATATAGTCTAGTTACTCTAGTACATTGAATGCCCAGTCCAACCATGCCATATTGCCATGTCTGCTGCCCGGCTAGTCGGCTGACTAGTCGCCCAAGTCGACAAGTTGGTCCTATGGTGACTCGACTCGACTTTACGACTTAATCACTTAACAACCCTACATCTAGGTATATATGATCTAATAACTGACGTCCATGCTGATTATCCTCTTGCACTGCTGATGCACAGGAAGCAAAGTGCACATGAGAGTGCCAAATCAGCAATGCAAACAGATGATCTAGAGCAATCACAAGATCCCGTGTGTAAGAAATTCAAAGAAGCTGTCAAAGTATTAATTCAGCAAGATAGCAACGTTGCATGGTATGATGTGGTGTCTCGTTCAAAGATATCTTTTCGAGTTACATGGAAGGAAATTAGGATTATCAACTATATATATGAAGAATGGTGTTACTGTTAGAATAGGACTCGTTGTATTTCCTTATCTGTATATGGCAACCCCTTGTACTCCATATATATATTGTCTATTGGGCTTCTTGAATAGATGTACACAATATCCGTAACATAGTAAAGAGTGTCCTGCAAAAAAAAAAGCATCTAAAAGCGCGTAACAAAGATACTCTTAGCGTAATCACAGCGAAAAGTACGGATGAGAGAACCAAACTGAGTACAAACCATCGTTGCAAAGCTATGATAGATCGCAAGAAACTGACCACGATTAGACATAGGGAAAATCCATGTAAAACGGGAATAATCATCAATGAAGATCACATAAAGTTTATGCCCGTCTTTAGAGATAATAGGCATAGGTCCCCTATCTGAATGAACTAAGTCAAAAGGACGAGAAGACAAGGACTCATTTGGAATGATAAGGAAGTTGTAGCCGCTGCCCGACACAACCACGACAAAAATGACCGTGTCAAGAATACGCGTCCAAGAACACCCTGACGAACTAATGAAGAAAGACGGGACCCACATAAGTGACCTAAACGGTGATGCCATTGCACAAAAACGCCAGAGGTGGTGGCAGTAGTGGCGGTGGAAGTAGATGTTGTGATAGGAGCAACTGGAGTAGACGAAAGGTGGAGGCAATCAAGGATGTCGAGACCCTAACGATCCCTACGGCGCCGGCTAGCCCCAAGTATCGTCCCTGTCTGTCTATCCTAGATGAAACAGGTGTGAGAGTCAAAACCAACCCTACAGCCAAGATCGGTGAGCTGACCCACCGAGAGAAGCTGCATGGTAAGCTGTGGAAAATAGGAAACAGTTGGAACATAAAAGTTAGTGGAAAAAGAGTGCCTGACGGTGATGCAGAGAGGAGTACCGCCACCGTCCGTATGCGCACGAGATAGGAAAAACAGAAAGTCCTACTGAAGTGAGAGATGTGGAGTCTGGTGTTATGTGGAAAGAGGCACTAGAATCCAGAATCTAAGAAGTACCTGGAGGAGACGTCTGAGCTAGACTGGTAGAACCTGCTGGGTTGTGAGAGAGCTGCTGAAGTAGAGCCTGACAGAACTGTTGAATAGAGTCACCTTGCTGAGAAGGTTCTGACGTGCTGGTATGTCCTCTCGTCGAAGAAGGGCCTCCATGCTCCCCTTGGATTGTCCAGCCCCATGTGTTTTGTTCTGCTTTTTTGCTGATAGTCGTGCCCGAAGTTCTGACAATAATTGCATTGAACCCTAGTTGGTGCCAAAACAGACACATGAGGAGGGACTGTAGTCGAAGCAGAAAGGGTAGCAAGCACAGTCGGAACAAACTGTGCTAGCACTTGAAGCTAAGCTCGGCAAAGAAGCGCCGAAAGACCCTCGGTGGATCAGAGATCGTGGTGAGCGGCTCAGCAGTTGAGCCCTAACAGGCTCAAACTCGGGGCGAAGACGGCAGACGAAGTCATAAAGACGAAGGCGATCACAATGCCCTCTTTCAATTTCTTGGCATGTGCTCCTGTGATTAGTCCACTTTGCAGCTTTAGAGGATCATTTTCTTGCTGATTTTGCACTACCTCAAGTGTTCCTTGTTTACTTGGCTACTCAGCATCAAATGTCACATCGTACTCCTGCACCACGGTATGACATTTGTGATTGCAGTATTATCACTGCTCTTGAGTGGTACAGTGTTGCTGATATTAGTGGAGTTTAGGAGCCTTGTACTTATTAGTAGTCTGGTGTGATTCATGAGTGCCAGCTGGGACTGAGGGGTGCAATCTTATACATGTAAATGGTATATTATTATTCTTTGTTATGCTGTATTGATTACTTACAAGTGAATCTTTAAGTTAATGACTCTATTTGATGAGTGTATTGACTATTGAGTATTACAAGGCTGGTTTTTTGCTTGTGATTTTCAACTAGAACATGGTCATATGACTACTATTCACACTCTTATCGATGTCAATAATTTTATAGATGTATGTGGTTATTTTTTGTCATTGAGAAATTTCTTAGATGGATTTGAGCAATACTTTTCTTCATGGTGACTTCAGGAGATCTAATATGTAGCTTCCACCATGCTTCTCATGTCCACCTGGTCATGTGTGTCATCTTTGACATTCTCGTTGTGTCATAACTCGTAAACAAGTGCTATGAGCTTGGCTTGAGCATTTTAGTTCATTTGTTCCCACGGCTTATTTTGTTGCCGGTGAGCATGATCCTACTTTGTTTGTTCATAGTTCTATCACAGGTACGGTCAATTATTGTACTATATGTCAGTTATATGATTATCATTGGAGATGATCCTTCTGACATTGATTTTGTGAACTGTGAAGAAATGTCTTAGTTAGCGCTTTAGCGGTTCACGCCTTGTAATCTTCAACCACTTCTATATTTTCTTGGTATACGTGTCACTTCCACGGCTGATGATGTTTAATGTTGCTTTAGTTGGATAAAACACATTCATTATTCCTAAGGACTAACAGCCAGGCGAAAGATTTTATTTCTTATTGCACCTAGCTGTCCTATTTGACAAGTGTTTTGATTGTTTGATATTATTCTTGGTGCAATTTCCGTGCAATTTGCTTTTACTGGAGTTGGGCTTATAAATTGGTTGAATGTGTGCAATCATGCATTTGTGTCTTTTATGCAGTATGTGTTTAGTGAAGGCAAAATGAACATTGAAAGGCTGAGGCAACTTGTTGAGCTGGTTGGGAAACAGAGGCTTGTTTTGGACCTTAGTTGTCGAAAAAAGGTACCAATTAGATAGCACATCTTTTGTTCAAGTATATCTAATTCATTACACATTAATGTTAATTTGCAATACTAGATTTATTTTTTCTTTCCATCTGCGGATTTTAGTTGCATTAAGAAAGTGGACACTGGACAATGAGCTCAGTACCAAGCAGTTCCATGTTAGTTGCACAATATGAAAGCAAGCTAACAAGTGGAACATAAAGTGACTATTGTAAATTAGAGTGAACCATGGTTATTAAAGCGTCGCCCATAGTTATTAAGTCGTAAAGTCGAGTCGAGTCGCTGTGCTACCGACTTGCCGATTAGTCGCAACTAGTCGAAGATAGTGTAGAGCAAAACAGAGAGAAGGAAGGAGAGAAATAGAGAAGGAGAGGAGAGGAGACTAACCGGGAGGTGAAGAAACCCTGTTATAGCTCGTCGTCGCTGGCGGCAGCCTCGTTGCAGCTAGTCCTCGCTGGCGGCAGCCTTGTCGCAGCCCGTCGTCACTGGAGGCAACCTCATTGCAGCTAGTCCTCTCCGGCAGCAGCCTCATCGCATCGTCGCAGCTCGCTTATGCTGGCGGCGGCTCATTGCTGCTAGGTTTTGCCCAAAGCAAACATGGGCCATCTGGGCCAGGCCGACCCAATTGCATAAGCAAGCAAGTAGTCCATCTCAACAGTTAGGGTTGCCTTTGTCCATCGCCGCTGCCATGGCCGCCGCCGTCCTTCCCCCGCTGTCGCCGCCGCCGCTGCAGCCCCTTCCCTCGCCGTCGCAGGTATCTCTCTCCTCTCTTACCTGCTCTCTCCCTCCTCCCTCCTCCCTCTCGTCGTCGCAGCTACCGCAAGTCGAGTCGAAGCTCTCTAGTCATGCTCAGAGAGGGAGCAGAGGAGGGCGAGCGTAATAGAGAGGGCAGCGAGCTGACTAGCCTATTACTACATGCCGACTAGCCTATTACTACATGCTGGCTGCTTCTACTACTTGCTGCCTTCTGCTGCTGCTGCTGCCACGAGAGCAAAACAAAGCAGCAAAAACAGAGTGAAGGGATGAGATTGGGGGAAAAAGAATCTGAAGGGAGAGGGGGGAGGAGGGAGGGACCTGGAGGCGCAGGCGACTCTTGCCGACGGCGGCCGGAGCCAAGGACGAAGGAGCCGTTGCCATCAATAACCCCATGGGCAGCACCCGTCGCCGTCGGCAGCCCTGTGCAGCTTCCTCTCGAGCTCCCCCTGCTGCTGCTGCTGCTGACTGCGAAGAGGTGAGAAGAGGCAGCAGCAGGCGCGTAATGGGGCAGCATCGTTGGGAGCCCCCATCGCCAGCACCAGACTCCAGCTGCTCTGTCTCCCCTCCCCTTTAATCATTAGTGATGGGCCGCATGGGCCAGGCCTCGCGAGCAAGGCCCAGTTTGCTCCCCTGCCTCTCCTCTTCGCAGTGTAGTGTACTAGGTTAGGACATATGTATGGCGCCGCGTTGTGCCTTAAGCGCTTTGGCGGTAAAAAGGTAGTGAGTCTCCTTGCCTCGTCTTCTCATTTTAATAACCATGGAGTGAACACATGTTAAGCTAGTAGAGAAGCTCACTGCATAAACTGTAAGCCTGAGAAAGAAATCAAGCATTACCCTAATATGGCCACTGTTATCTTATTGACAGCTATTTTGATCTGTGGATATCTTCTTACCATAATGTTTCTGGTTAGGATGGTAGATACACCATTGTGACTGACAGATGGCAGAAATTCAGTGATGTCTTCCTGGATGAGCCAACATTAGAATATCTTGCTGCCTATGCAGACGAGTTTTTGGTTCATGGCGTTGATGTGGAGGGCAAAAGGTGAACTATGTTCCTTTTTTTACTTAATCCATCTTTTATTGATAGAAATGAGTAGTTTAATACTGTTAATGGTGACTTGAGATATAATTTTGTCTTGTAAGTTGTAACATTCCATTAGTCCATAATTTATACTACGGTATGTTTGTGAGTCTTAATGCATGCCAAAGTTCATTCTGAGGTTCATAATGAATTTACTCTAGTCTGTACGGATCCCTTTTTTTTTGTAGATTTTGGTAAGGTATGTAAATTGAAAGAAACGTTGTTGAAACTTGAAACTGTGGTCCTCCCAAAAGGAATACTACCTGTTGGTGGCAGGATTTTTTTTTACAATTCTATGTGTTAGTTACAGTTCCATCTTTGTTTTGAGTGTAACGAGTTCTGAAGTTCAAAAGCTTATTGGCAATTCTTGAATTGCTTGTTACCTTGTCTTATCTAGTTCACTTGTGTATTCATCCATGTTAAATATTTGATCTTACCAAAACTAGATATCTTATCACCTAAATCACTTGTTCATCTTCCTGCTCTAGCATTGTAAAACTTTCTTAACGCGCAGTTACGTTTCTAATTTAAGTTAGTATGGGAATAACAGGTTGGGAATTGATGAGGAACTTGTGGCACTGTTGGGACGTCATTCACCTGTATGTACTGTTCTATTTTTGATCCATTAGTTTAAATTCAAACTATCAGTTTTTTTCTAGATGCTTCTTTCCGTCCTTTACTTTTTTCTTTGTGACTGCATATTGTTGTTTTTATCTGATTGTACCATTTACAATGCTGTCAGCAAATCAAGCACTTAAATAGGTTAAAGCAAATAATTCACCTTCATTCCTTTGGAGAAAAGAAATACTATGTAGTGGTTGTGGTCAGGGATCAAAATCCCAGCAGTTATCGGCCGGTAACTGCTGGTTACCAGAAATCCCGGTTTGGACCAGGATGAATAGTACCGTCCGGAAAATTTCAAAGTCGAATTTGAATTTTTAACTACGTAATGCATTTCCTAGGTTGGTTTATGCCTTTTTTTGTGCTAGATTACGTATTGTATGAGCGAAATATGTTTAATTTATTGTTCCGGCCGGTTTGCACTTTATATGAGCTAAATATGCTAGATTACATATTATATGAGCTAAATATGCACTTCATTAAACATTTTCTAATTAATATTTGCATTATTCCGGTTTTTTGACTAGGTTTTCCGTTTTTTGTCGGTAATCGGTCCGGTAACCGTTTTTTCAAATCTTAAATTCTAAATTCTAAATTCGGTTTTCAAAATTCATCCGGTTTTTCTGTAACGGCGGTAACCGTTACTACCGCCGACGGGATTTCCTTTGGTACCGGTTTTGATCCTTTGTGGTGGTTATATTAAAAACAATATAACATGTTGACTATGGCCATATAATTCTAAAATTCAATCAAGCTGAATTAATCAGTAGCCAATTAGTCATCTTTCCATGCTTGTTTCTTTTGAAATAGAACAATCGTTTGTGATCCAAACTCTTGAAGGCCATTTACAGGTGAAATATTAATACATCAAGTTTTAGTCCAGATTTCCAAATTTATGTTTTGGAGTCGCTGGATGTTTATACCTACTCAACATGCGCTTCTACTGCTTATGAACTCACAATAGTACCTGTTGCTCTGTAGATCCCTGTAACTTATGCTGGGGGTGTGTCAACGATGGACGACCTAGAGAGGATAAAGAAATCTGGCAAAAGTCAAGTTGATGTTACGGTTGGGAGCGCTCTAGATATATTTGGAGGAGATTTGCCCTACAAGGACGTTGTCCTTTGGCACAAGGAGCAAAATATGGTTAGCCAACCCTGAAGAAATTAGACGTTTTTTATAGTGCCTGATCAGTTCGTTCAGCTCTTTTGATACCCACTGGCCACTACCGTCGGGTCTTCACTTCAGTGATCTCTCTAAGCTGAAGCTGAGGGGGTATGATTTTGTTTGGATGTGGCACGAGGACTGGCAAAACTGTTTTGAGTTATCGCAGATTCGCAGCTAGGTTGATTCGAGATTAATATACTGTTCTTGATATTCAGTTTACTTATGTTTTAACTATTGAGTAAGCACACCGGATATTGAACCATATTTACATTTATACGTTCACAACTCACAACATTTGGCTTATTTAACATGATGGCATGCCATGGTGGCAGTATGGTTAATGTCCGCATAAGTGGATTAATATATTGAGAAGATCAACTCGGTAGCCGCTAACCAAAATGGTTGCTGGTGACACTATCAAAGCATGTAGTAGTTGTACTAATGATAGTATTGTCAGCTCACAACATTTGGCTGCACAAGTGGACTAATGCATTTAGAAGATTGACTTGTCTGGGCAGCCACTATTCGCTGGTGAAACTATCAAAATACATGTTGATCTGGTGGCACTATTGTCAGAGAATCCAATTGCTGTTACAGGCAAGTCCAAGGTTCCCGGCGCAATAACCGGCTGGTAATCGTGATCCTAGACAGTGACACGAAGGCAACGATCAGAGGACAAAAAGGTTGGCAACCGGAGAAGACTCGAGTGCAGAGATCGCCGAATTGTAGGTATGATGGCCCCAGTGGTCATTTTACTCGTGTGCAACCCAAGGTTCTAAAAAGCAGTATGCTGTATTTGCTCGGTCTAATCTAATAGCGATTAGATGACCTAATCGGCCTGATTATTCGGTCTAACCAGTCATTGTAAGGTAACAGATAGGGGCATCCGTTCCTGGCCTGTCAAAGATTCGCCGGTGTTAGCTACGCTTATGAATCGCATGACTAACCAGACAACTAGAACGCACGACTCGTGAGTCGTGACTGTAAACACATAAGCAGCAGCAGCAAAGCAGAATGTTGCGCTGCACCTTAATAGCCAAACCTGTGGGAGTGTAGTTACTTCACCATAAACAGCGGTGAAAATATACACGAAATGAAGTGCTAGTGTTTGACTATCTGCTCTTAATAAGAACATGACTGCAACTTCTGTCTTGCATTTTGGTGGCACTAGTTGCAGTGGCAAAATCTTAACGAATGGTCCCAATCGATCCGTGAGCAATGCATTCATTTCTTGTAAGCGTGGCAGTAGGCAATGAAGAACGTTACGTTAGATACTGCCGTGCCAACAAAATTATAAAAATGATACTGCGGTAAGCACCTACTGCGCTCCTAATCCGTTGTAAACCACATGCCATGCTCCCAGTTCGCAACAAGAATGTGATTGTCTACGGTGGGAACATATGTGGCGAGGATATGAACTCTATAGATACAACCATATTCGCTATACTTGTTGTTCCAATTACAAGAACTCGTACACTTCACTTAAATTATCAGTTGAGTTCGTTTTTAGGAGTGTTTTTATATTATATGAATTATATGATACTACATAATGATAAAAAAAAAATATTTTTATAGCACCACGTCACTTTTTGCCTAAGCCAAGCAAAAGTTCGAGTTAAACACGTTTTGGAATCCAATTCGGCCTTCGGAGATAGCATTGACTTCAAACATACATAACTTTCACATACGGGGTCCGTTAGAGCTCCACAAGTACTTGATGAAAGTTTATCTCGTCCTCTTTCTAACAGATCTGGCCCCATCTCCAAATTCCTTCTGAGCGCGCCACAATCGTCAAAATAGTCTGACGATGATTCTGATTCTGAGAGCAAAGATGTTGCGTCATCTCCACTTGGGTCCATGAGTCTTGTAACCCTAGGCTTATACTGTTCACGTGAACAGTACTGCTACCCCTCCCTTGTCCTCTTCCTCCTTCATATAGTGGCCTCCACCCTTCATACAGTACTGTTAAAAGTTAGCTACATTGCAACTTTGTATATTGGGACCAACTGTAATACCGCTTCAGAATCACAATTTATCGAGTATTTCAATACTATTTTCAATTTCAGATTGCATATTTACTTTTTTTCTTGCTTGTTCTTCAATTGCATGCAGAAATAGACCTTCATAGTCAGGTTAATCGTGTTTCTAGTAAGGCCGATAATAATCACAGAGTTGGTTCAACGATTGAGGGTCTATTGGTCGTGTGCAATTGGTGGCCGAATCGTGAGAATCGTCTTCACCAAATCGAGTTATCCTTCTCATCGAAAGATCAAGACACTCATTGTCGCATCAGGTGGTATCAAAGCTACATTTGATCGGTGAGATTTTTTCCTTTACCTACAGTCCACGGAAATTCAAAAAAAATTGGGGTTAGTTCACATTGTCCAAACCAATCTGTGCCCTGTAATTTTCTTTTAGTTTTTGCATTGTTGAATCATTGGTAGTTAATAGGAACATATACTTGTGATTTATTTTCTTATTTTCTACTAACTATGACAGGTTCACAGAATTATTACAAGATAGATCCACGTCTTCTTCGATCCATTGAACAAGAGCGCAAGAAAGTTCGAGAGAAAAATGCAAGCATGAGACAATATTTTCCACAACGGGAGGTACATGATCGTGATAGTATGTCTTGTAAAACTAAACTCACAATGCCATCCTTTGCTGGTAGATTGATCATAATGCCTATGTTGACCGGGAGATAGCATTAGACAAAGAATTTGAATATTATGATTGGTCTGATAGGCAAAAGATTAGAGCTAACACTAGTGTTTTCATTGATGATGCAAATACTTTGATGAAAGTATCTTAGTAGAATGGAAGAGTGCCTCAAACTTGGAAGGTATTAAAGAAACTTTTGAGAGAGGAATTTGTTCCTAAATATCATGCTGGTTATTTGTTAGCTAAATTGCATCATTTAAAACAAGGTAATAGAACTGTAAGGGAATATTATCATGAATTGAAACTCGTTTGTTGCGTTGTAGCTTAGAGGAACATGCTGAAGCTACAGAGAATGGATTCTTAAGTAGGCTTAGTCAAGAAATTCAGGACCTCTTGTTCACAAATAATATAATTCTGTCTCTCATTTGTTTATACTTGCCTGCAAGGTTGAACGCCAGATTAAGGAGAAACTAAGAATGCTTGATGATAGGGAACATAAGAACAAACCTATATTTGTGTCTTTTTCTGTGACTAATAACTTGCAGGAAGTTGAGAAACATGCCGAAGAGGGGAATGAGCTGATTGAACTACCGATTCCATTGGTTGAGATGGAAGATGACGAGATGGATGCACCTACATCATCTAAGGAGGGCCAAAAAGGTAAAGATCTTGGCGCTATCATCACTCATGCTTGTGAAGAACTACAATTGTCCACTGTTCATGCTATTTTAGAGCAAAAATTAGTGAAAAATAATTCTAATATACACATATTTTATGTAGAGAATTCAGACTACATTGATTCGAGTGCACCATGTGATAAACATGTTGACTTGAGTGCACCATGTGATAACATAATTGAATTGCCTGCTGTTTTGAGTGATTCATGTGATGAGTCAATTGCTTATAATGATCATGTGGAATTGGTTAGATATAAAGAAGTTTTGACTGAGTTTCTCCTGGTGATTTTTTATGTTACATTATGTTGGATCCACTTATGAAATTGTCACATGCTATGGAGAAAGTTTCTGTAATAGCATGTTCGAAATCCTTGTTTAGTGCCTAAATCCCTGGATATAAGTTTAATTTGATTGGAGATTATGGTGTAGACAATCAATTTCTTGTATATCGAATATGCATAACTTGTGATCACATGGATGAATTAAAGCTTGTTGTTTTGAACAACAATTCTTGTGTACTGAATTTTGTTGATCATCAAATGTCTATGTGTTCATCTCTTATTGCATCATCTAGTATTGACAATCTGCATCATGATGTTGAAGTATGGAAGAACTTACAAATCTTTTCACCCTTACTAGATGAATTTGCCATTGCTCGATTGAAATCTGATTATATAGATGAACTTTGTTTGATTCCAAAAGTTTTAGCTTTGTCCATATGTTCTACCACTGCAAGTTTACAACTTCAGAGATTTGAATTGCATAAATGCTTCACTTACAATTGCAAAACTAGTTGCAATAATTGTTGTGTGAGAAATTTTATTTTGCTCATTAACATATATGATTATTCTTCAAGTAATAATACAAAGAGTTTGTATGGTCATTTCTGTTTTATAACATTAATTGTGCAATAACGAAGAACCGTTAAAACAAATCACATATACATATACATATACCCGAGCTTCTTTGTTACCCTATTTTCAGCTTATCAAAAGTCGAGGACGGCTTTGTTTTCAAGAAGGGGAGGATGATGAGGGCATGAATCCTATGGATACAACCATATTCGCTATGCTTGTTATTCCAATTACAAGAGCTCGTACACTTCACTTAAATTATCAGGTGAGCTCGTTTTTAGGAGTGTCTTTATATTATATGAATTATATGATGCTACCTAATAATAAAAAATTTATTTTTGTAGCACCACGTCACTTTTGCCTAAGCCAAGAAAGAGTTCGAGCTGGACACGTTTTGGAATCCAATTCGGCCTCTGGAGACAGTACTAATTTCAAACGTGCATAACTTTCACATACAGAGTTCGTTGGAGCTCCACAAGTACTTGCTGAAAAGCTTATCTCGTTCTCTTTCCAACGGATCTAGCCCCACCTCCAAATTCTTTCTGAGCGCACCACAATCGCCAAAACAATCCGACATCGATTTTGATTCCGAGAGCAAAGGTGTTGCACCACCTCCACTTGGACCCATGGACCTTGTAACCCTATGCCCATATTGTTCACGTGAACAGCCACAGCCCGTCCCTTCTTTCTTCCTCCTCCATATAGTGGCCGCTCTTAGGGTTTGATGGATTTTGTTTAGTTAAAAGTTAGCTACATTACAAGTTCGTGTATTGGCTTGTGTCGATTAGACCAACCATAATACCGTTTTAGAATCCCAATTTATCGAGTATTTCAGTCATATTTGCATTTTCAGATTACTTATTTATTTTGTTCTTCGATTGCTTGCAGGAATAGACCTTCGTGGTCAGGTCGATCGTGTTTTTAGTAAGGTCAATAACAATAACGGAGTTGATTCAACGATTGCGGACATATTGATCGCGTTCAATTGGTAGCCGAATCGTGAGAGTCTTCTCCATCACATCGAGTTATCCTTCTCATTGAAAGATCAGGACACCTATTGTCGCATGCCACCTGTCGACCTCGCAATGCTACCTTTGATATTTTGTTTAAAAATATATAACTTTCGACAATTTTTTGAGGCTAAAACTGTCACTTTTCTATTCATTAGATATGCTATAAGGTTCGTGTTGTTGATGTGTTGTAATAAAAAAAAATCACAATTGTCGAATTTTTATTCGTCCGATATGCTTTAAGATTTGCACTTTTTTCCATATGATAAATTGAGTCTAAATTTATTTTAATTTTTTCTTCGGAACATAACAGGTTCACCATATTGTCGTATTTTACTGGTATATAATTTATTTTTTATTTTTTATTTGTTTAATCTCTCAGAGTAATATGAAGAACGCCGTATTACTGTATTTTATTAGTATATAATTTTATTTACTGTATACTATATGCGCTAGACGACATTGAGAAAAGGCAGCGCGACAGAACGATAAACAAATCGGGCCCTGGCAAGCGCCAAAAGCGAATCGTTCCCGCACGGCGCACCACTCCCACTTACCGCTGTTTCCTGCAAGTCCCAATGGCCACCGCGCCAACCACTCTGACACCAGCTGTCCCTACTGGCTACTGGTAAGGTTTTGTTCCCCACACCCCTCAAGTTCGTTAGCTTCCGGTAGTGTGTTCACCTCAACAAATTAGATCCTGGTTGGGACGCAGGATTCTCGCAAGAAATTAGCTTCAGGAATGCAACGAAAGACCCCCCAAAAAAAAACCAAACTTGGTGTGCAATGCATCGAGTGAAACACGTTACACAAGACGGAATTTGGAATACCCTCTGGCTCACTTCTCTTCACTTCCAATTTCAGAAATCATTTTCATAAACCATCCCTCAAAGTTCCATAATTACCACCCGTCCCTCCACACAGCCGCACCCTCAAAACCACTCATAATATCCCAAAAGGCAAGGGCTAAACCGAAAAAACCACACAGAAAGTAGGCACCCCATTTAATCATTAATGGTCTTCCCTTGTCATCCCGAGCAAACTCAAATCAAATCTGCCTCCCCCAATTCCAAAGCTTCAAGCACCAGCAACCGACTCCTCCTCACTCGGAGTAACGAGATAGTATTGTGGAGTAGCGAGCTGGGCAAGGAAGCCTCAACCGCCGCCGCCATGCGTCTTCGGCCTGCGGCCGTGGTGTTGCTCCTCCTGGTCGTCCTCTGCCTCGGCGGCGGGCGCGCCGCGGCGTCGTCGGACTTTGATTACCCGGCCGTGTTCAACTTCGGAGACTCCAACTCCGACACCGGCGGTCGCATCGCCGCAGGCTTCGAGTCCATCGCCCCTCCCTACGGCTCCACCTTTTTCGGCAGCCCCTCCGGCCGCTTCTGCGACGGTCGCATCATCATCGATTTCCTCAGTAAGCGCGCACACACACACTCTCTCTCGACTCATCCCCCTCGACTTCCATAGATTCTTAAAGTGTCTCGTTAACACCACTTTTTTTTTACAACGTCTCGTTAACACTACCTGTTAACATCTGAATCGCACCACAAGAATCGGTGTACGGACGACGATGTGGCTTCTCCCTTAAATCTGAATTGCACGAAAAGAATCGTTGTCTCATAGATTCTTGAAATGGTTCGTTGCTGCGTAATTTTTGGTATCCTCTGAGTGTTGCAACAAGAAAAAGAGTCGGTGTACGGACGATATGGCTTGTCGTCGATTCTTGAAAGCAGTGTGCCCATTTGCTCCGGGCGGTGGTTGGGAAAAAAAAAGGGCGAATTAGTTAGGATTGTCCTTTGCCGGATAGGCCAAACACGCCCGGGCGGTGGTTAGAAGTGGAGATTGAGGCATCATTTGAGGTGGTCCTTGGTAGTTGCATACAGTGTTCTAACACCACTTGAGGAATTGTGCTGGGTGATGTGGGTGGCACAGTTCGTGCAATTTGCTTCCCCTGTTCGGTGCACCAATTTGTTGGGATTTGATATATCTGCGGGAAAGCAAGCGCTTTTTCTTGATGCAATTCGTCGCAATTGGGGGACTTACTGTTAGTTATGTTTTGGTGAGCTTTACTATGCCGCAATCTGGCTGCCTACCATCCTGGGTGTACTAATTGAGTCCTCCCATGTGCTTGCATTTAAGTAGCTTGGCAATGGCAATGCTTTACAACTGCTTTAGACCCATGCTGATATCGTCAAGAAGCCATGGGAGTGTGAAAGAGTACTTAAGAAGCAAGAAAATAGCTAGCAGTCTAGCATCGATTTATTTGTAGAAAACAACATATAAACTGATTCCTATACAGACTGCATCCACAGGTTAAGCTGTTGATCACTTAAGTTACAATCATGGTTTTGATCATTTGACAATAGTGAGTCACTGGCACAAATCAGATTTATGCAAAGGCTTATAGCAGATAAGCTGAACACTTTGGATTACTCATATTAGGAAGTGCTTGAGGGGCTAATGCATTATATTTTTTTAGTAATGCTGATCCCAACGAGAGCATGCCCATTATCTGCATGTATTTCCCTAATATGCCCATTATCTGTTATGTAATCTGATGTAGATTCTTAAACTTCTACCTGCAGTGGATGTGATGGATATGCCGTTCCTCAATGCATATTTGGATTCTGTTGGTGCACCTAACTTTCGGGCAGGTGTTAATTTTGCTCAAGCTGGTTGTTCGATTACTCCAGCAACTGCAACATCTGTCAGCCCGTTTTCCTTTGGTCTTCAGATTAAGCAATTCTTTGCATTTAAGGACAAAGTTACTAAGCTGCTATCTAAAGGTATGACCGGTTGTCTTGTACGCTACACCTTTGGATATTGTGGATTGCAAAGAAAAATAGAAATATCTGGTGCAGCATTCCATAAGCATTTAATCTTTAATATTTCAACCCATCGAATTTAAGCTAGGAGGTGGCTTGCCAGTTGTTGTTAAGACTTAATGCAAAAACATTCTGCACTTAGCCAAGATTCCCCAACAAAACAATTGGCACCATCAAAATGAATAAGAAGGCATAATGTTGAGTGATTAGAAAGAACCAACAATTTTCAAGGCATGACAGAAGGTCAATATTGTGTTTGTGAAAGATCAAAAAAGTTTCTATTGTTTCATCAGAGGAGCAAATTAGAAAAACACAACAAAACTAGGAATGCTAATACATTTGGAATTCTTGTACTGAATACGACAGTAAATTTTGACACTTGGTATTGTAATAATAGCCAGCGTAATAGTTCCAGGAATAGTCTATCTGAATGGTCTGACAAGCTTCCATTGTGTTTAAGTAGTTTTGAATGAATATATATCAACTGAAGATTTAAGAATGATAAGCTCCTCAATACAATAATCAGTAACCAAACATTGCTTTCTATTTCACCAATCCAGACTATGGAACTTTATTAGTGATGAACCTTTTTTATTTTTGCAGGAGATAGGTACAGGCAATATATTCCGCAGTTGGATTACTTTTACAGGGACTATACATGTTTGATATAGGTCAAAATGACCTTGCTGGTGAATTCTACTCAAAAACAGAGGACCAAGTTATTGCATCCATTCCGGCTATTTTGTTGGAATTTGAAACTGGGCTCAAGGTTTGTAAAATATGTAGAGCATTTTCGTCCTTACAGTTTTTGCAGTGCATGGACTTGCTATGTTTGTTTCAGTGTTTTTTAGCAACTCCATTATTTATAGAGGTAAAATATTCTGATGTAGTTCATATACGTTTCAAATTTGGTATTATCAATATTGCCATACTATTCTAACTAGATACTTTGAGTAAGAAAGTGCCTCAGACCTAGTTATTTTTCGTTAATGTATAATTTTACCTTATTATAGTATGTGTTCCTTCTTATTTCAGAAACTATACGAACAAGGTGCCAGGAAATTCTGGATTCACAACACAGGCCCTCTTGGCTGCTTACCTCAAAACATAGCTTTATTTGGCAAAGACCCATCCCAGTTGGACGAACTTCATTGTGTAGCAAAGCACAATCGCGCTGCAAAGGTTTTCAACTTACAGCTGCATGCACTTTGCACAAAGTTGAGAGGAGAATTCGCTGGGGCTAATATCACTTACGTTGACATCTACTCCATCAAATACAGCTTAATCGCCAATTACTCTCGATATGGTATGCAAACTAGACATTCCACATTATGTGGTCATAACGAAATCTAATACATAAAAATCATTTAAATTTGTCGGTATATTATAGTACTGGGAAAAAATATCAAGAACTTTAAACATGCTTCAAGTAGAAGACTTATGATGAAATGTCACTATAATTCCTGAACAAGTGCTTGCAATAATAAACCCCACTAATAGAGGGGGGATAAAGATGCTTTAGTCTTTTGGCTCTTTGTTCACTCCACCTACACGTGTACAGCATTTCCCTGTGACCTTCCTCTACTATGGATTTTGACATTTTGCTGGACTATCAGTGTTGTAGCTAGTTCATCGGAATAATAAATCAGTAGTTTTTTTTACAATAATTCAAGCAACAATTTGAATTTCTGCTTTTGCATTTCTACAGGGTTCGAGAATCCCACCCAAGCATGCTGTGGATATGGAGGTCCACCCCTGAACTACGATAGTAGAGTACCGTGTGGACAGACGAAGTCTCTGAACGGTAATATTGTAACTGCAAAAGGGTGTAGTGACAGTACTGAATATGTCAACTGGGATGGAATACATTACACCGAAGCTGCAAATTTCCACATCACATCACAGATTCTGACAGGGAGATACTCCGATCCTCCGTTTGTCGACAAGATGCCATTTCTCATAAAACCGAGATTCTAGTGAACGGATATCTATTTTCCCTTAATCAATCAACCACTGTAATGTTGTATTGATCGCAAATGATGTATTTATTATTTGTCAATAGACAATAATCATATATAGCTTATTTTCAATTGTCCATGGCCTGTTATGGCGAATGTGTTCTATACTATTGATCCTTCTGCAAACCCATGGTTGAAGCCTTTGAAAGGTTTCATTGCAGTATGCAAGTTTTGTAGGAGAGTATCACATTTTGCAAGCAATACTGTAAAGAGGAAACACGGGAAGTTTTTTAAGCTTCTCAAGAATAAATAGTTCATTGGTTATGGAGGAATTGAGGTAAGCTATTGTTGATTTGCACCTATTTAACCATCATTAAACACAGATGTGTAATATGTATCCAGTTGCGCCATTGCAAGAAGAATTAACCGGTACGGGTGTGCACTGGTATTGATCATTAATTCTCTGTTCGCTTCTAAAATTCCAACAGAAAACCAGGGGATTAATCTTCTTCTCTTCAGAATTTACTGTACATATCGCGCTACTCATTTCTTGGAGACGTAGGCGTAGTACTGCGCCATGGGCACGACGAAGGCGATGACGAGCAGGCCGCCGACGACTAGCGTGAACTGACCTCGCTTCTCCTCCGTCTCCTCCTTGGTCTTGAAGTTGGACTCCCGCTTGTTCTCCTTGAACGACGGCCCGCTGGGATCCGGCAGCCCGTCGATCGCCGCCACCAGCCGCTTCGCCGTGCTGTAGATCGCTTCGTTGTACTTCTCGTCCGTCGCGAGCACTGCAAGCACAGATATGCATGCATGCTCATGGCGGTAAGTTTTTGTACACTGCTAGTGAGAGATGCACAATGACCATCCAAGCATGGACGGCCGGCCGGCCGGGGAAGTTAACCTGGGAGGTTCTCGGAGACGCTGGCGTCGAGGATCTCGTCGCCGACGGCCTGCACGAAGGCGGGGCCGCCGGTGATGGCGCCCTCCTTCTGGCTGGTGACGAGCACGACAATGCCCTTGTTGTTGCCCTCCTCCACCGTCGGGTACCACTTCTCCAGCACTTGGTCCGCGTACTCGAACGCGTCAGCTTTGCTCTGCACACATGGCAAGTCGTGGCCAATGCAAGCGCGAATGAGCCACCGGCGACGAGCTGATCAGAACACAGTGCTTTGCTCTCTGCGCTACCACGCAATGCGCGGCGGCGTAGGTGGACGTACCGTGAGCTTCCGGACGGTGATGAAGTTGATCCGGATGTTCTTGCGGGCCTCGAGGTCGCGGATGAGCCGCTTCACGTCGGACTTGGTCACGCGGCTGAGAACGCCGGCGTCGTCCACCACGTAGGAGTCGCCCGGGGGCCCGTCGTTCAGCACGTCGAACTCCGACGCCGCCGCAGGCGCCGGCGCCGGCGCCAGGCTGATGGCCAGCGACAGCGCCGCCGCGGCCAGGCCGTGGTGCAAGAACGACACCCAGCTCCCAACGCCGCCGCCACGCCAAGCAGCGACCGCCTGCGGCTGCTGCTGCTTCTTGAGCGCGCAGGAGATGGTGGACTTGGAGGAAAAAGCGAGATCATGCTTCTTGGAGCAGCGGAGAGGGGTGAACAATGTGGAGGGGGAGAGGAGGGTCTCCATTGCCGCGGAGCTCAGGGGAGGAGAGGGAGTTTGTGGGGGCTGCAGATCACTGGAGTTTCTGCTGTTTCCATTTGTTTTGGTTTTTTTTTTGTGTGAATGGTATAACTTGGATTGTGATTGGGTGGCTGGGATTCTGGAGCCGGATAAGGTGCGGTGCCAGCGTGGACAGCCATGTCTGGTTGTCAGAGTAGAAGGGCATGTCCACGTGTCACGCGCCACGAGAACTGCACCAGAACATCCAAGGAAAATGAATTTTTTTATTAATTTTATTTTAAAGTTAACTCATGCGACTTTATTTCCAATTTAATCTCTTTGGTCACGTCACCACTCATGGTGTGATAAAACAACATTTGTCGCGCAACTCCGTATATAGACAAACTCTTGTCACGTGGTGACAGCGGTGTTGTTTGATCACGCCACTCTTATAATCACGTGCACCAGTGGTGTGATTGTTTCACTGTAGTTGCCAAACACCATTGACCCCTTCACGAGGAACGGCTGTACACATATGTCTACTATTTGTGATCAAATGGCTGACAGTAGACATTTAATGGATCTCAAGGTTGAGCACCAGTAGTGGTAAGACTGGAGGCTAGATAGATTTGATTTTAGTTGTTTTCACCCTATTCTTATATGTTGATTTTTAAGGTACAATGTGTGCGGTCGAAGTTGTTGCATTTTGCACAATGATTGGTTATGGTTATCGCCAGTGGTGGAACTATAAATTTGGGAGGTCAGGGCAAATGTTTAACTTTAGAAAATAGATAGATATGATAAAAATTCAACATTCAACATAACTAATAATGTAAAATATATTCAATTTTCTCGAGTCTAATTGATAAAACTAACCAAACATAGAATTCAACGTCAACAACTAAGATTGGCTGTTTGAGTTTTAAGGCTCCATACTTCCAAAGTTGAGACTAAGGGGCAGATCAGGGTAGTGACGAAACTAGAAATTTGGGAGATCCAGGGCAAACTTTTAACGTAAAACTATGAAGGAATTGAAGGGTATTTGAGAGGCAAACCTGGTTGGCCTGTCGGAACCGGTGCGCCTGTGCGCCGAGCCGCGCCTCCTTGGCTCACAACGCACGCACCTCACAGTCGACAGTAGGACATTATGCGCCACACCACCACTCGCTCGCTCGCTCGGCGTCTTCGCACGAAGTCACTTTTCAGGTGGGAGGCGGCGGCTGGGTTATGAGACCTCTTTTTCTCAAGGAAGGTTGGGTTATGAGACCTGTAAGAAGGAGTTTGGGATTAAGGCTAATCAACCATGTTGACTTTATGGACTTTGCATTTATGTAGTAGGCTTACTCCTCCACAGCCCAGTTCGACGCCCCCATGTCATATATGGTTAGTTCCATGACTGCATTGTCTTCCCCTGTGCTCCTTCCCGTCCTCTCCCATGGCGCCATGGTGGCTGCAGCTCGAAAGCCGAGGAAAGCACTGAGGTGCCTAGCGATGGGTCCTCCGGGTGATCACGGGGCAGTTGCTTCAGCTCGCCTCTACTGTGGTTCCACTATTGGTTATCGCTATTGTACTATACTTATACGTTAAAACACTGCACTTTCTATAGTCTAAATCAGGGATGGCTTTGTGAAAAAAATGACACAAATATATGCCCAAGAAAACCGACTTATACTTTTTTTTTAAAAAAAGGTCAATCTACGAATAGCAAAACTGAACAATTATATGTACGGTTGTCTCAGTGCTGAAGATGCAAGATTAGTATGTAGTGAACCGCTTGAGAAACCAAACTCTCCGGTGGCCTCGGCGCACAATATCTCGCCATGGCCCCTGCTTATCCACGACGAAACTCCCCCTCCCGTGTTTTCTATCGCCACGGCTAGGCTACCGCGGCTCCCGTGTCCGCTAGGCGTGGCGCCATGGGCCCCGCCCCCTCTTCTCCTTATCGGAAGCCACCGCGGCACCGAAACCCCGCGCGCCCCCTCTGTTGCTGCGGCGCCTCGCGCCGCGACCTCGCCATCCACACCGCGATTGCCTCCGCAGCGGCCGCACTGAACCCTGCCTCTGCCGAGGAGGCGCCTTCCCCGCCGCAAACAACAACCCCACCACCACCAGCAACGCCTCCTCCCCCTAAAAGGGGCGCCCCGGTGCTGGGCGGCATCGCGAACACGAGGTCGTGGTCGCAGTACTACGGCAGCGGCTTCTCCATCCGCGTGCCGCCCTCCTTCGACGACATCTTGGAACCCGAGGTGAGGTAACCTGTCTTGTTTCCTCTTCCTCTCATTTCCTTCCACAGTTCGGGTTTAGTTAGCCATCGCGGGGTGTGGGCGAGATCAAGATTTGATTTTGGCTTGAAATTTTAACTGCATTTCAGGACTACAGCGCCGGGACGACCTACTACGGTGACAAGGCCAAGCCCAGGGCGTACGCAGCCCGCTTCGCGTCACCAGACAGGTAGGTAAGGTCCCGTTCGACTTGACGAGCTACAGCTCTAGATTTCGAGTTGTGTGCCAAGATTAATCTTTGGTTGTATTAGTCTTATTTTCACATAGGAAGTAGCTCTAGCAAGAGATAAGAATTTTTAGTGCTGACTGCATTCGACATGCCAAACGCATAATTCCTTGTTTTTTCCCTAATGTAGGTCAGAACTTGTAAGCGTGGTGATTAAGCCATCAAATCAGCTCAAGATCACATTCCTAGAGGTTTCTAACTTGCCATTTTCTTCTAGTATACTTTTACTGCTCCTATTTACCCCATAATTTGTCTGTATGTGTAACATTTATCTTGTGTAATAGTAAAATAGTACTAGAGATATAATGATATGTAGGGGTGTCAACGGATCGAATACGAATCGAAAAGTGGTCTTCCCGTATTCATATTCATATTCATATTTTCTAAGCAAATACGAATTCAAATATTGTCGAATACGAATCGAATGTTGTAATAAATATGAATACAAATCAAATACCTATTCAATTCGGTTGGATTCGGATATCCTCATAACTTACGTAATGGAAAGATATTCACGATACTTTATTCTCGTACATAGTGTTAGATATATATATTGTGTAGGGTGTTATTTGCATTTGTTCCATCCTTGTACATGTATATATTTTGGCTTTTGGCCCATTGGAATACAAGGTTCATATACTCAAACATGGTATCGAGCTAGGGTTTTGAAACCCTACCTCTGCAGCCATGCCGCCGCCACATCAGAGCAGCTAGCCGCCGCTTCATGAGTGTAGCCGCCAGCCTCGTAGCCGCCATTGCTTGGTTATCCGTGGCCGACGCTTCGGATCCACACGGGTCGGCGACGCCGCCTCCGCGCCCAGACACCTCTTACCACACGCCGCGTGGCGCAGACGGGCCATGGGTTCGCCGCCTCCACGCTTCGCCGCCCTCATTTCCGGCCGGGAGCCGAACGAGCAACCGGAAGCTTCGGAAGGGACGGGGCTTGAGGCGTAGAGAGGAGGAAGGCGGCCATGCGGCGCTGCAGAAGAGAGCCCAGAGCATCTGCGCCTGACCTCCGCGTCTGCCTCGCGTCGCCTGCCGGAGTCCGCAGTGCCTCGCGTCGCCGCTCGAGTCCGCCGTCGCCCTCCGCTCGCCGCCGAGTCCGCTGTCGCCTCGCTTCTCCGTGGCCGCCGCCGTCGCCGCTCGGAGGCTCAGGGAACCCTAAAGGGTAGGGTTCCCGTGCGTTCTTTCTTTGGTAGAGTCGGCCCGACAAAAAAAAGTAGAAAAAAATGAGACAAAAAAGCGATGGCCTACCGGAGGCTCCTTCGCCATCCGCTCACGATTCGTTTTGATGGGGCGAACTTTGGGAGTGGCCGTTCACCTCAAGATTCACCTCAACGACCCGGCGTCTCGGGTCATCTGGCTGGTGGCGGCCTGTTCGCCTCGTCCTACACCTTGACAAGACTACCGGCTCTCTGCTTTGGTGCGGACGAAGCGGCCGGAGGTCAACAATCTTTGCCTTTGGAGGCGCTAGAGCTCTACCACCGAGGTACCGCCTCGAAGGCCTGGCGGGAGTCGAGGCTCGTGCTACCGCCATCCTAGTGGGTAGCATGCGTGACCATCTCTATGGATGTGGCGAGGCGCCAACGACACGGCTTATGTGGGAGCGTCTCCGAGCTCACTACGGTACCGACGGCGATGCTATGTATCTCTCGATTGTGCACGTGCACATTCTCCAGACTTGATGCCACCGTTGATGACTTCTACCGAAGTTGTCGAGGTGTGGCGTCGGCCTGACTCTCTGGGGCGGATATGCCGGACTGTCCCTGCTTGTGTGCGGCCGTGCTCGGCGGAGACTCACCGCCTCTACGACTTCGACGGCGTCCGGCTGAGTTCGAGATCATGCGGGCTCGACTCGACTTCGCCACCGCGCCGAGCTTGGTGGAGGCCCTCGCGAGTGTCGCGTCTTGAGGAGACTCGTCACCGTGGCATGGCTCGGATGCGATCTGCTTTATGCGCTTCAAGATCCGCTCCTTTGCCGCCTCTTCAAGACCGACCGCGACCCTTCTCCAGCTCCTCCGATGGCTGCTGTTTTTCTCTGCTGGTCTCCATCTGCACCTATTGTCGGCGTCTTTGGCCACAGTATCGTGGATTGTTACAAGCGGAGGAGGACCGAGTCGTCGGGCGGACGTCCCAGAGGGGCTCGAGGTTCCTCCCTCTCGGGGATGGCCCCTCGCCAGGCTCCTCCGGTGACGCCACATGCCAGCCTTCTCTCATTGCTTGGCGCCTCGGTGTCGGCTCATCCTCGGACTCCTCGGGTTACGCTGTGGCTCTTGCTTCTCGCGATCTTCTCGCCTCCGCCTCCTCCCTCGTCGAGTATCTTGTCTCCGTGGATCTTGGACTCTGGTGCTTCTTTTCATATGACACGATTCTACTCACCTTATTTCTGTATGCTCCACCGATTTTTCCTCCACTGTTCGAATGCAGATGGTACCTCTCTTCTATTCTGCCGAGGCATCCTTTCCCTTCTTCTTTTCATGTTCCTGCAGATCTCTCATGTTCCTCGACTTACTATGCGGCTTATGTCTATTTGGTCGGATCACCGATCACAACCCGTCGTGTTGTTCTTGAGTCGATTCTTGTTGTGTTCGGGACCGCGCCACCGGGGGACTCTGCTTGGTATCGGCCCTCGGCGCCATGATTCGCAGCGTCTTTGGGAGCTCGACCGCTTCATCTTCCTTCCGCCCGACTCCGCGACCGGTCGGCCACTACCACTACCTCTGCTCTTCTGCGTCCTCCACTACATCTTTTGCTCGGTGGCACCATCGTCTCGGTCATCTCGTGGCTCGCGTCTATCGTCTTTAGTTGGTCGTGGTGTTCTTGGGTGCATTTCGGGAACACATCATTACATTGTATGGGTTGCAAGCTTGGCAAGCATTGCAGCTCCCCTATCCGCTAGTGATTCTATTTCTACTTGTCCTTTTGATCTTGTTCACTCGATGTTTGGGATCCGGCTCCTTCGTTTGAAAGGGGTCATCGCTATTATGTGATCTTTATTGATGATTATTCTCGTTATACTTGGATCTACTTCATGTCCGAAAGCCCGGTGTTCTTTCTATTTATCGGATGTTCGCCACCATGGTTCGCGACTCAATTTGATTGATCATTCGTGTTTTTCGTGGCGACTCTGTTGGTGAGTATCTCTCCGCACGCTTTGCGTCGTTTTCTCGTTGGCGAGGCACTCTTCCTCGATACTCTTGTCCCGTGCTCACGCTCGAATGGTGTCTCGGCGTAAACATCGTCACTTGCTTGAGACCGCCGCGCTCTCATGCTTGCCTCCTGTTCCTCTCTCTCGGCCGAGGTCGCTTTACCGCCGCTTCGATCAACCTCTGACCTTTCTATCGCTTCTTGTGGCTCTACTCTGTTGAGCGTCTCTTTGGTCGAGCTCGAATCACGGTCATCTTCGCGACTTTGGTCAGGTTCTGCATTTCGTTCTTCTTCCACCTCGTGAGCGCACCTAAGTCGATGCTCATTCGATTGAGTGTGTTTTTCTTAGCTCTGATCTTGAGCATAAGGGTTATCGTTGTTATGACCATTGCTCGTAGGATGAGGATTTCTGGATGTCACTTTTGACGAGTCCCGTCCTTACTACCCTCATTCCCCACATGTCGGCCGGATTCTCTCTCTGAGTCGATCTCCTTCGATTTTTCCGACTCTCGACTTTCAACCACTGCTTCGCCTCATCCTCCATCTACTCCCCTCCGGCTCCATCTATTCCGCTCCACCGGATTTTCCTTCTCATTTCTTTTGTTGAGGCTCCATCTTTACCCTTGCACTACTCTCGCCAGCCTCGGCCTTCTCCTTCCTCTCCATCATTTTTGGGTCCGGCTCGTCTTCTCCTTCCAGATATGCTCTTCGTGATCGTCACACTCTCAGCCACCAAATAGGCGCTACGGCTTTGTCTGCTGCTGCTCTTTCGAGCCTACGACCTCTGGTGGAGGTCTTGCGCTTCACCCCGAGCGGCACTGCGATGTCCGAGGAGATTCTCGCTGGAGCGCACTAGCACTTGGGATCTTGTGCCCTTGCTCGCACATGTTACTCCTATCACG
The DNA here is from genome assembly GCA_036346395.1 of Hsuehochloa calcarea. Lineage (NCBI taxonomy): Eukaryota > Viridiplantae > Streptophyta > Magnoliopsida > Poales > Poaceae > Hsuehochloa > Hsuehochloa calcarea. The sequence continues at coordinate 18,114,632 of CM070602.1, read as the reverse complement.
TGTAAATGGGTGTACAAGATAAAGACTCGCTCGGATGGTTCTCTTGGCGCTACAAGGCTCGTCTTGTAGCGCGTGGTTTTCAAAGGAGCATGGTCGCGACTACGATGAGACTTTCGCCCTGTTGCTCACATGACCACTGCTCGTACTCTCCTTGTGGCCTCTGTTCGCCGATGGCCCATCTCTCGATTGGATGTTAAGAATGCCTTTCTCAATGGCGAGTTGCGTGAGGAGGTCTACATGCACTTACCGGGTATTCTGTCCACGATGGTGCAGTTTGTCGCCTTCGCCGTTCTCTTTATGGGCTAAAACAAGCCCCGCGTGCTTGGTTTGATCGCTTTTCCTCTGTCACCGTGCCGGCTTCTGCCGCGGTTGCTCACGACCTCGCTCTCTTTGTTCACACCTCCACTGTGGTCGGACGCTTCTTCTTCTATATGTGGATGACATGATCATTTGGAGATGACTCTCGGTACATTGCCTTTGTGAAGGAGCGTCTCGATGGCGATTCTTGATGTCCGATTTGGGTTCTCTTCGTTACTTCCTTGGGATTGAGATCACTTTACGCTGAGGGCTACTATCTCTCCCGGGAGAAGTACCTTCAGATATCCTTACTCGTGCTTGTCTCTTTGATCGTAGCGTAGTGGATACTCCTATGGAGTTAGGTGTTCACCTTCGCCTCACGATGGTGAGCCTCTTGAGGATCCCACTCGCTATCGCCATATTGCCGGGAGCCTCGTCTACCTTGGGATTACTCGACCGACATTTCTCACCCGATTCACATCCCGAGTCGGTTTGTCTCTGCTCCCGCTCGGCTCCACTCTGATCACCTTCTTCGTGTTCTTGATATCTTCGTGGAACCTCACTCGACGTCTTTTCTTTTTCGTTCCGGCTCTTTCTGACAGACGTACTACGATGCGACGACAGGCTAGCGATCATTCTGATCGCCGGTCTCTTTCTGCCTATTGTGTTTTCCTTGGTTCCTCCTTGATTGCCTGGAAGACTAAGAAGCAAACTGCAGTTTCTCGTTCGAGCGCTGAGGCTGAGTTGAGAGCCATGGCACTGTTGACAGCTGAGATCACCTGGCTTCGGTGGCTCCTTGCAGATTTTGGTGTTTCTGTTTCAAAGACCGACTCGCTTCTATCGGATATAATCTGAGTGCGATCGGCATTGCTCGTGATCCCGTGAAACATGAGCTTACCAAGCACATTGGAGTGGATGCTTCATACATGCGATCGCAGGTGCAAGACCAAGTTATTACTCTTCAGTATGTGCCTTCGGAACTTCAGTTAGCAGATTTCTTTACTAAGGCACAGACTCGAGCTCAGCATAACTTCTACCTCTCCAAACTCAGTGTTGTTGATCCACCATGAGTTTGAGGGGGGGTGTTAGATATATATATTGTGTAGGGTGTTATTTGCATTTGTTCCATCCTTGTACATGTATATATTTTGGCTTTTGGCCCATTGGAATACAAGGTTCATATACTCAAACACATAGCACACTTAATCATTCTAGTTTATCTATTTCACCTAAAAACATGAATTCACATTAAACCAAAAATACTCATCCAACTAATTAGCCATACTGCAATAAAATATGTATATTGTTTTATCGAATTCGAATACAAATAACGCGGATAAAATAACATTTCAGATGGCAAAAGTCTATACCATATTCGTATCCATATTTTTATGCGAATATGAATAGGGGAGAAATTGTTTATCGGATGGAAAAATCTAAACCATAGTTGTATCCTATCGCATACGGTAGTTGAATAAAACAGATAATTCGTATCCGATTGACACCCCTAATGATATGTGATATCACATCTTTGAACAGTATATGTATCTATAGACTATAGTTATGCATTAATGGCAGAATTATAGAAATAGAACATAGATTTAGAATTTCGTTACAACTTAGAACTTAGAAGCACCAAGCAGTACATATCAGGACTCCCAAAGTCCCAAGTGACCAGTAGACTATGGTACACACTAGCTAGAGTGAATCGAGTCAATTGACAACAGATGGAAGTATCTAACAAGAAGAAGGTATAGTCATACTATTCTTGTATGCATATATCAAACAAAGAGTGGGTTAAAATTTAAAAAGGCTTCTATTAGCAGATGCATTAGTGATGCAGTTGATTACATTGCTACGTATCACTATTTCTATATGTAAAACTAGGCTCAGAAACACGTTTTTAATATTACACAAAACAGATAAAACTCTTATGTTCTTACACAAATATTGGTTTACAGGCCAAAGACATAACGGACTTGGGCACTCTACAGGAGGCATCAAAGATATTTGTACCTGGTGATTTCTATTATCTTATACTTCAAAGCTGCAGTATTTGTTTTTCAAATATTTTTCTAAGATAAAATGGACACGAAGTATTCACAGTTTTTTTTTTATCAGATGAGGAAATTACTTAGTGTTGACCTAGCTTCTTGTGGGGACGTTGATCTAAATGTGATGAGTCATTATATCATATATGACCAACACATCATGTTTACTAATTGGAATGAAGTGTTGTCTTAAGAATATTCTTGTGATGCAAATTTTTGGTTTACTTTGCATCAATGTTTTTTAAAAATAAAGTGCTAACAGGAATTGCACAGCTAACTTCTTTGATGGTGAGTTGCACAATGTGGTTACAACTTACATGCTTCTATTGTATTTTTAAATCTTCTGTTTGACATTATATAATATTGTCATTGTCTAATGCTGTTGTTTTCCTAAAACTTCGTATGGTCAAATTGTTTTCTTCCTTGCTGAAAATATTGATTGAAATATGAACTCTGATTAATAATTTGTTTCCATCACTTACAAAATTTTGTATAAGAAAATATGACTTGAAAACATTCTATTAGCATACAGTGTTAACATGATGTACTCAATTGGAAAGATCTGCTTTAGACTGTCCTAATTTATTAGTAAATTGTTTTTGTTTCATTTCATAGGTGGTGCAAAATTATACTCAGCTCGAACAATTAAAGTTAAGGATGAGGAGGATATTGGGTACTATCTTGATCTTTCCATTAACTTTCGAGACAAAATATCCAATAAAATCATTATTCTGCGTCAATGACAATGTCCAAATTCGGACATAATTGTTCTTGTATTTTCATTTTTGCCATGAGAGGAGGGTTGTGCAGGACATATTACTTCTACGAGTTCGGTGTTGACAAAGAACATGTCGCTCTAATGGCTACCATAAATAGTGGGAAGGTATCAGTTGTTACTTTTTATTTACATACTTGAAAAAAGATGAATGCTAGAAATTTCTCACTTTACGACATGCGGTTTTGTTCCGGGATAACTGTTGTCTTTTATTCATGTCTTTCTTGTTGCTGCTTTCTTGACTCCTTAGCACAGCCCTCTATATTCTGACACTATAATTTACCCAAGTAGTCAATGCCACCAAACATTGATACCTACAAGTTACATGCACCAATAAACATCAAAAGAATCTTCGAACTGCTGACTATCGATAATAAATTATTTTGTTATAATTGGTCATCGGGTTGGCCTCCTATGTTTTGATCTTTTGGATACATGTGGAGAAGTAAAGGTCACGATGAGATGTTCTATGACAGATGGCTAAGGAAAAATACTGATTTTTTTTTAAATAATATTATGTTAAAAGAAAATTACAAAAATAAATAGTTATTTTTTTTTACAAAACTATGCTACTGTCGCCATTTGAAATGACGAAAGGGCCCTGTCATTATTCCAAATGGCGACAGAGCGTAGAACAGTGCAGAGAGATCCCTGTCGTCAGTTGAAATGGCGACATGGCCTGGCGATAGGGCCCTGTCGCTATTTTAACTGGTGACAGGGACATCTGCCTGTTTTTTATCATCTATTTCCAACCACATATTTTGTGGACAAATCACAATGTTATTACAAAATATTCAGCACAACATCATCACATTTTTTGTCGACAAATCACAATGATATTACAGAACATTCAACGTAACGTCCTCACATATTTTATCTACAAATCACACTGATATTACCAAACATTCAAAGCAACATCATCACCTAGTTTTTCGACAAATCAAAATGATATTACAATGCATTGAGCACCACATATTTCAATAAGACAAACCTTCCCCGTGGCCTTGACCTCAATATCCGCCCTGTCGACCGCCTCGAGTGGGGCTGTTGGATGAGATCCCTATGGCGCCGTCTAGACTGCCGATGCCTTCTTCATCTTGTGTATTTCTCGTAAGACATTTCTTGAAGGTGTGCCCAGACTTCCTACAAATGGAGCACTTCTTCGTACGACACCTGGCTTCTGCTTTGTCCATGTCGTTCTTGATACACTGTAGCTGTTGCCGATCAACCTTTCCCTTCAGCCTATCAATGTCCGCGGCCCAGATAAGTTGCTCCCAGGTCGAATGGTCAGTGAAATAGCCAACCACGCCGTAATCATACAGTTATGCACTCTAGGTTTGTATCACCTCCTATTTGTTGAAATAATCAGAGAGGTACTGGCTGGGATGCTGTGCCACCGTCGAACATGTGAGCAGGGCTTATGCAGAAGAAGAGGCTTGTTGCAAGTGCATACGCAACTAGCGCGACATAGTGTGCAATCGTGGGTGATCCTCTCGCGGTTCGTCCCGTGACGTCCTTTATCCCTGCACAATATCTCAAAGCGAAGCTTCCTTTTGCTCATCTTGAATGCCCGGTGCATCTCACATTTCTTGCTTTTCTCCTCCATGTACTTGGTGATCATGGCGGAGTATAGTACTCTATCATTTGCCATGACGAGTGACGTGTTGTTGCTTTTGTCAACAAAGTAATTTGTGGTACCGCGGAGAATTGCCCCCGTAATACCAACCAAAGGGAGACACCCGGCGCTGCGTATGATCTAATTGTACATCTCGGCTAGATTGGTTATCATGACACCATATCGAGCGCCACTCCTATCATGTAGCAGCGACAACTTCTCCTTAGACTCGTGCTCAATCTAGTTCGAGAAGTATTTCACCTGCGCCCCCGTCTTCCTCGCCACACTAGGACCATCTATGAGTAGCTGTGGTAATGCTTTAGAGGCCTGGTTAGCGCTTGTAGCGGCTTTTTTCGCTGCCTCCCTTCTATGCGTGTGGGTCCGCTCATCCAGAATCTTCCAAAGTGCGTCAGACCCCTCTTATTGCCCCACTTTGGATGCGTAGAATCTTCAATGTCGACATGAGTGCCGGGATTCCTGTCTTGTATGACTCGAAGTTGGTCGGGGAGGTTGTGATAGGAGTCCTCGAACGTACCGAACTTTGCTTCCAATGCCTTTTGTTTTGCCCTCAACGCCTTGGCATAGCTGATTGTGTATTGGAACCTTGTCTCAATCGCCCGAATGATGGATCATGGCTCAAAATCTAGATTATCCATGATCTCACCGTACATGATGTTCGCGATGAAGTCTGATGACACGTTCTTGTGGAACTACACTGACTCAGCGACGACACATGTGTAAGGAGCCACTATAGAGCATTTCCAGTGGGTGCCCCACTTAAGCTAAAATGCGTGCACTCGCTAAAGGCATCTTGGGTTAGACTTGACGACTGTGTACGTACGCCGCAACATCAAGACTCAGAATTTGACCGCCTCTTGCACAGCCTCGTTGCATTTGTACATAGCTCCTTGCTTGACCTCGCTCTGGTTGCACTCCCATGGTACATGGGAGCCTTCGTTAACGACGAGGTTGTCGAACTGGTATGTGTTCCACTCGAATGGAACTGTCTGCTGTTCCACAACATCCTCGTCTTTGAATCCTTCATCTTCTGATAATGTCATGTAGTCTTGGTCTTCGAGATCCATCCTTTGGACTAGGGCTTCCAGCTCCCTACCCTCGTCAGCATGCTCACTAGCTTGCCTGGCTCCCTACCCTCGTCAGCATGCTCACTAGCTTGCCTGGTTGAAGGGGCTCCTTCCACAAGGTCTTCATCGATAGCATCAGTAACTCCTGAACCTTTGGCTATTGTGTGCGCGGCGCTGTGGCTGGGGTCCACGACTTCTTCTTCAGCATCACCGCCCCCTTGTTCGGCCGCCGATGTAGGAGTGGGCTTAGCAAATGCTTGGGCCAAAAGGACAAAATCTCATCATTCCTCCTACGCCCTACGTACATATGATTGCCATTATCTTGTTCCCTTGAGCTGCATTAACCCCCAATATGTGCCCTGTGGTGCTCAGTTGGCAAGGCAACTCAATCTCATATCATATACAGCATGGTCCAAATCGAATGTGTGGAACAATCACCGCATCACATCGCCCTATGTACGCTGCTATGGTCTTGTTAGGGTCACGTTCGTCGATTTGAAATAACGTAAATTAATCCTCTCGGAACCCTCAAGAATAGTACTCTGACCGTAGTAAATTTTGAAATTGGTGGCGTTCGACATATTTAAGTACTACACCGTAAACAAGATTTTTACGATTAACCACATATCTAAAACTAAACTGCTCACCGAAAATGATTATGTACAATATACTACACTACGTAACCGTACATCTAAAACTATGTAATCTATTCGGTTAAAAAAATTACCTGAAAGGTGGACTATCGGACAGGCAGCGCTTCGCTAGCTTCTCTCCTCCCCTCTACTCCTCTCCCTTCTCTCACCTCTTTATCTTTTTTTTTCTGAATAAAAGTGAGTTATGCCAGAATTTTGAGGTCTTTTATAGGGTAGAAAAGTGAGTTATGCCAGAATTTTGAGGTCTTTTATAGGGTAGATTGTGCCGCCATTTGAAATGGTGGTTTTGTAAAATATTAATATTAAAAAATTTAAGGACTTACAGGATTTCTAACGTCATTCCAAATGGCGTCAGAGTCCTGTCGCCATTTGAAGCGGCGATAGGGCCCTGTCGCCGTTTCTACTGGTCACAGGGACCTCTCTGCACTATTTTAGGCTCTGTCGCTATTCTATAGGCTATTGTCACCACTATTTATTTTTGCAATTTTCTTTTAAAATAATATTATTAAAAAAAAACCGAAAAATACTCATGATGTGTTCCTAGGATACTATAACATATATGATTGGCCTACCTTGTTTCTGGGAAATATTGCCTACTTACCTTGATTGGAGTACTTTGGTTCGCGGTTAGTATGGACAAAAAAAATCCTTGGTTCGCGGTTAGTATGGACAAAAAAAAAACCTACTTGGAATTACTTATGTATCCGTTCTTCCCATTTTGCTTGGTTGACGGTGTGGCAACCTAAATCAAAATAATCGTTGCATTGCCAGTACGAGAAATTCATGCTTGCTAAAGTAAGAGCAACAAATGCCCAAATTTATTAATACATTGTGTTGAAAACTTGTATTATGTAGCTAGATCTTATAGAACTAATCTTATCCCCCTATTAAGACAGATGCATTTTCTTACTGATTAATTACTGGACCTGGACCTTTGCATCCTATTTCCGTTGCAGTATTTAATTTGCACTGTCATGTGGTGACAGACATACATTGCTGGCTCTACTGCTCCAGAGGCAAAGTGGGACGATGATGGCGTAAAGTTGCGTTCAGCTGCTGTATCTCTCTCTGTTTCATGATTGTGCATAAGAAAATATCAAGCATTTTTTATTAGAACTTCGGCGTCAGCAGTATGCGTAGATGAATCGTTGTTATCTTGTATACTATAGTCACAGAAAGAAGGTAGTATTTCTATCAGTCGGCGACAGTTAGAAAAGAACTAGTTGAGATTCTGGGCAACATTGCAGTCCAATCTGCAAACCATTTATTCTATTTGAAAACATGTCTTGAAAAGGGCATCGTAATTAAGGCCCCCTTTTTTTTCCCCCCAATTTTTTGCCTAACTTTGTCACAATTGTGGCTCCCATTTTTGGTGCCAGAAAAAGTACGACATGCCACACTTGACAAAGGTTAGTTTTAGCAGCATGAACCAAACATGCTCTAAAATTGCTAATTTCACTTAGTCCCTCTCCAACTGTTCTTGAGTTACTGACGGAGTCCCATCGCCCTTTGCGACTTATTTGCAAGCCAGGTGGAGTACGCTTAGCGGCGTCAACTGGACAACGGCCATCTTAAAAGAGTCGTGCCATGAATTCCTTCTCATGGTATGGGGCTTTGAACTTCAGACTTCATGTTCCAACACTGACAGCTCTTTCGTCGTTCGTACTGGCCGTTAAAATAGGCAACTACAGCGTTGAACATGTTGCCCCTTCTAGAACGAATTGGCATGTATGGTGCAGGCAGTAATGCCCGTTTGTACGAGTACCAAAGTTAAGGTCTGATCGGCGTCGCAATGTTTGCTCATGATCGTCCCCGTTGGTGTGACTGACCTCTCTTGCCCTGACTGAATCTTTGAAATGAAAATGGTTCAGCATTTTCGCGTTACAAGGTGGAAGCTAGATGGTCCCAAAATTGTAATCTTTTCCACTGTAAACACGTCCGATCCATACGTTTGCAGTCAAATATAGCAGAGATTGTAAGTGCAGTCAAAACAACACAAGTGAGCAACATCTACCTCTATATAGAACTGCAAACTCAGCAGGACATGCATGCATGGCTGGCAACATCCATCCATCCATCCATCCGGTTCTTTCTCGGGGAACCAAAGGAGGGGGGAAAACCCAGTTCTGAATTCTGATCGATTCTGACCTCAGCTATCCCCTACCTACCCATATATATCGATCTCTGCTACTCACAAGGCCACAAACCCCGACTAAATTACAGTAGGAAGACCAAACCCCAGAAGAAAAATCGCAAGACGACGACGATAGTCACCAACAAAAACACACAGGGAGGACACACACCGATCAAACTTTACTGCCCGCGCGTTTCGACCTGTTTTTTTTTTTTTTTTGCGTTTTGCCTCGGAAGAGAAGAAGAAGAAAAAACGCTCCAGGAACCGGAGATATACGGCCTACGAACGACTACGACGCCGGCGAGGTGGTCAGCCCTGCGCCTCGATCGGCGACACCATCGCCGAGAAACGGCGCTTCTGGATGCGCGGCGGGAGGTGCTTGTTGTACCTCTTGGGCCCGACCGTCCACGGCAGGAAGACGCCGGTGCCGCTGCGCCCCATCATCCTCTTGTTGTTGCCGTTGCTGGAGGCCATAACCATGGGCCTCGCGGGCGCGACCATCATGACGGGCGCCGCACGCATGGCCATGCCCCACGCGGGGGCGAGCACGGCCTGCGGCGCCGGGCCGTAGCCGATGATGGCGTTGCCGGGCGGCGGTTTCTGCATGCCGGACGTCGGGGTCGGCGGCTGCTGCTGCCAGAGCGTCATGGCCTTGGTGGGCGACGGGAGGGGGCTGAGGTCCACCGGCGAGGACGGCCTCACCCTCACGAACGTGATGCTCACACGGTGGTTCGACGACGGGCACACGACGTGGCGGGCCATGTCCGCGCTGTTCCCGCGCATCACCAGAACAGACCTGCAATGTTGATTCATAGAATTCAACATTAGTAAAAGCTAGCTCTATAAGTTTTCTTGGATGAGATGATACAGTTAAAAAAAAGATGATGTCAATTTGGTATTGAGGCGTACCCTTGCTTCAGTGAGAGTGTGAGAGGTCCCTTGTAGTTGCCATTGCTGTCAGTGACAAGTGACCTTCCAAATGCCATTGTCGTCTCAGACAGCAGGAGAGTGGAGATGGGGTTGTCCAGGTGGGGAGGCTTGAAGTAGGGCTGCGAGTGTTCATCCTGTGAAATAATTTCAGTAATGTGTCAGAGACCAACACTTGAACAAGGCTTGGGGCGAGGATGTTTTTTGTTCAAACAATTGAGCTCTTGATCCATGCCCTGTAGAAGTGTAGAAAAGATAGGTGTTCTGGTACTAGAATTGACTCAGTAACAATATAAGTACTAGTTCCTAGAGATAAATAGGGCTTTTATCCCCTCACATTTTTTCACTTCTCCCCACTGCCTCCCTTGTAGCCAAACTTATAAATCCCTTTCCGGTACCGGCCGGTATGGCCAGTATGTACCATTCGATCACTTAAAAAGGTACATAGTAGGCATGTGTTCCGTATTGACATCGATACCGGTCAATACCCACTATGCTGTCTCGATACCGGTCATACCAACTTCAATACCAGACCATATCGGTGGAATTAAAAATATCATCTATTGAACTCATTTAAGTATATGTTATAGTTGATCATACTACTATGTATTTGGAGTAATATTACATGTAAAATTTAGTGTATATACAATTAAACATATATTATTATATTAGACTCGGAACGAGAATGTACCATTCTAAGAACTAAACCGGTATAGCCTTGGGAATGATATTAACAAGTATGCTTGTAGCATGAGTTTGCAAAGTGCATAAAATAATTTACTCCTACATAGTATTCACTCCACTATAACAATGATTTAATCATTTCTTAGAAGAAAATTAATTTTGTGTCTTCTTGTAAGGACCCAAAATTATGGTAGTCGACCTACTACAGTCCACCAATTCTAATGTCCAAAATTAATTTGCTATTTGTATACGAGTAGCTGGTTTTCAAGGGGAAGAAAAGTGTGCACAGGGCACAGGCTCCCGGTTCTGGTACAAAGATTTGATCACAAATTTATGGTAGTTCAAGAAGCAAAAGCGCATTTGGTTTCATTGGGTGTTTAGCCATGCTTATTTTATAAGTAAACACCAACACGCCGACACCTACCTCATCGAAGAAGTTGATGATGACACTGTTTGGTTTCCTGCTTTCTGGTATTAAACGCCAAAGAACAAGGTGGTCAATCACAGCCTGCAGGACAAGTGGGATTGCTTCTGTATGACCTGTACACAAGGCGATGAAAAAAACAGTTCGGACATCATTCACTAGGGCATTTCGTTGTCAGGACTCAGGAGATGCGGTATTCACACAAATATGCCACACTCAAAAGAATATTCTTGCAACTGTAAGTTGAAGAAACCGTAGTATGAGCTGTCAGTTTCTGAACATACAATTGGCTTCCTCTGTGGTGGGTTGAAATAACGGGACGCCTAGCTGAATGATTTCCCTCTTGTGCCCTTTCATCTGCTTGTTGAAGAATATGAAGGTTTCACCTAAATTTGAAACTAGAGAATTAGCATCAAGTTGATCGAGGTGATATCACAAAGGCAAACATGTCAACAAAAAGTCACATTTCAAGAGACTAAGTAGATAGGCACAGTTAACAAAGCTAACCGGAAGATTCTGTCATTTAGTCAAGTTCAGGCAGCTTACTTGCGTATGAAGGCCAAAATCCAATAGAACCATACCGAGGTTGTGGGCTCTATGTCAAATCTTAATATTGAATCATACTCAGGAACTAAAGAAGGCTAGGAAGTTGAGATCTTACTTGAATCAACATTTTGTGGTGCACAACTTTGGGACTGATGTTAGCATGTCTTGGTACAACCTATTCCAATAAAACAGAAGCGATCTAACATGTTACTACAATTAAATTATACATTCACTTCAAAGTTTTCTTTTCATTCAGAGAGGTAACCGTTTAAGCTAGCTTACGTTAAGGAAAAACGACACGTCCAAATCGGTGAGTTACCCTAGTCACTAGGTTGATGACACCTTCTCAACTGCAAGTTCTACTTTTCCTAGATTAGGATGACCGGCAGCTATCTATGCAAACAGACAAGTGCTAAACTACTAATAGTCTAGTACATAAATCTCAATGTTCTAGCCCCCTTTTTCTGTTGCTTCTATGGTGATATTATGTAGTATATATATGGACGGCAATTGCTAGGACCTAGACCTGTACATATCTGAGTCAGTTAGCACAAAAGTGTACTAGACAAAACCATCACCACCGACATAAAAAGTAGTAACGCCAGAACTAGGACCACATTAGGCGCTATCTGCTGGTAAGAACATTTTTGGTATCTCGAAAGAATCAATTGGATGATATCAGAGGTTAGCTGTGGACACAACAGGAGTAACCAGAAAGGAAGAGGCCCAAAAAAAGTAGGAAAATAAATAACGCCTAATGAAACAATGCGCAAATACTCCATTTTTGGGGAGCATTTAAAGGACATTTCAAGAACGAAAAAGTTTCACAGCAACAAAAGCTGGGGAGCATTTAAAAGACATTTCAAGAACGAAAAAGTTTCACAGCAACAAAAGCACAACTTACCTGAAAGTTCTCCATTTCTGCCAGCCTGACGAATTTCATTGATGAAATCAGCAACCTTCATGAGCTCCGATGTTGTGAACACATCTTCGTATATCTTCAAGCCTTTCACAACGTTAACCTGATAACGCAAGGTCACAAACATCAGTAAAAAACAGTGCCTTTAGAAGAAATAAACAGGTAGATCAATGGAAGTGCTACTACTTCCTACAACATCTCTAGTTCTTCAATACAGAAAGTTTGCCGAGTGGTGTAAAGATGGAACTCGCCATGTGCCCCTTCACGGACTCCTTCGCCACGAAACCTTTCTGGATCTTGATGCTCTCAGGGCGGGCAATGCACCCCTCATGGTCAGAGCATATGGGGTAGCTCTCTGGTAGGCTGTGCTCCCCTTGAGATCCTTGATCAGTATGATCTGCTGAGTAATATAGATCTCAGAAGTTTCCAAACACTGTATATGTTCTTGAAACTATGCATTTCGACTACTGATTGCAAAAGAAAGAAAGAAGGATGAAACTTTTTTGAACTGCGCGCCATATTGTTTCAGACAAAACATCAACTACTTCGCTGATAATCAACATAGAAAGCATAAGAAAATGCAGCAAATAAATATGGACAAAGTGTGTCATCAGTGCGTATTCTGGAAATTCAGTTGGGTTGGCTCACCCTTTAGCTCGCAAGAAAAAAAGTTCACGCCTAAAAGCTGATGGTTTCCATGATAGTGTTCACAAAATGAGAAATGCAGTTAGCATGCCAGATTATCACCGACAGATTTTGGAAAGAGATTCTCTAAACGATCCAAGAAAACGTAAACATCTCAATAAAACAAAATAAAAACTGTACTTTATCTGAGCTTTTCTCGCATGGCATAATTAGATCGTCACCGAGGATTCGTTAGTGGGCACAGTCACGCGGCATCAAAGGTTCAGCCTACCGCCCATTTGCACTCACACAAATCGTTCTGTCACCTCCTACCTTGTCGTGCAGCACTGAAGCATGCTCTAGTTCTATTCGATCTCCCAAAATCCCCATCATAACACAGGAAGAAATGACCTTGTGTCGAGGACTCCCAAGATTCAGTCTTTTCGTGTCACTTTCCATGGACTACGGCATGGAGGAAAAAGAGGTGCCTTTCATCATAACGCAATAAAGAGAGAAGCGAGTGTAAATGGGAAATTCTCCCCTCAAGTTGAATCAAGTGTACATGGACATTAGTACATGGGCATAAGTGTGGTGGCAATGCGAGCACCAAGCAGGGACCGACCAATACGTGCTCAATTATTGGGAGAAGACAAGGTATAAAGATGATGATATTGGCCCACTCTATGAATAGCAAAACCTTTTCCTCCTTTTTTGCAATTGTCCATCCTTTTTTTGAGATATGCAATTGTACATCCTACGCGCAAGAAGCACAAGATTTTTTCCCCATCTCTTAAAAAAAAAGGTAGTAGTCCTTCAGTTGTCAATTTCGAAGAGACCGCAGAAAATCTTTAAAAATCCAGACTAGTCGCAAAGGGTTGCTGACTAGCAGCAACTCGACAAATCGCAGAACTTGATCACATCAGCAACCATTCAACGCAGACACTAGTGCACTGGCTACGCTGTTATAACCTAAGTTGATCAATTCCAAATCGCACAGCTAATCAAATCATGTGCAAGGAGCTCCAAGAAGTTCCAAAACCCCTACACGCCCCTACCACACCTACTCCCCCGGAAGGCCGCAGGCGGCTAAAGACTAACGCGAGAGCAGCCATGACTGAAACCGATTTTCTCCTCCTCGCAAAGATGGCGCCATGCGAAGACGAGGCGTTCTTCCGGGAAGAAGCATGGTTGGCCCAGGCCCCACCAGCCAGTGGCCGACGGGCGACCACGTGTACAGCTCAGAGTGGGAGCAGGAGCAGGAGCAGCGACGGATCCGATCGGCACGGCACCAGATCCAGCCTCGGCAGGGAAATTTTGGCTTCTCGAACACGACCTGGGTCCAGTCCAGTGCCCACTCGAGTCGGTCTTGGACACGTGCAGGCTGTGGGAAACGGAGGCGTGCACGAATTAATTTTTCCACGGCGGGGGTCATGTGGGTCCATTAACTAGCGCCTGTGCCTCCGTTTGATTGCGATCAGACGGGCCGTCGCGGTGGGCGGCGGGCTCCACCGGCGCCGCCTGATCTGGCCTGGCCTGGCTTGGCCTGACGCCCTCATGGGATGCACGCTAGCGCGGAGGAGTTTTATTTCCGTGCGCCACGCTCCCGGCTGCACAGCATGTCCCCAAAACGTCCTGGAGGGTCGCGAGCTTTAAAAAAGGACACCATTTGCTTGGAAGCAGATTTAATCGTCGGATTTTAGAGGAAAAAAAACAAATTATTTTCTCCATCTTGAAGGATCATGTGTGACTTTTCGGTTACATTTGTGGGTTTTAATTTAGAAGGCCAAATTATAAAATTGTAGAATGGTTGAGGTAGAGGAAATTATTTTTATATGTTTTACAATCCCCTTTTCACTCTTACTGGTGACTAAGAGGGAGGAAAAGTCGAAAATGGTAAAACTAGATGAGGATTGAAGAACTTTCCCATGGGAATATGAGTTTGTAACATGATCATTCTTAGATATCAGCTTTCTTGGTTTTTCCTTCTTTTTTTAGAAGATATTTTAACCTTAATTCATTATGCTTTCTTGCACCACGACAAAAAAAAAAAAATCCATCGTCACTCATCGCCACGAAGATGACAAATCATACACTTTGACGCTGAATATCCATATATTTTTAGATATATCTAGCTTTCTTGACTTTCTTTTGTTAAAAGAGCTTTTATGATTTCTCAACTTCATTAGTATACTTTATTGCTCCGTGACAAGAAACACATATATCATCCTTCAAGCCCGAGGCCAAAGATGACGAACCATCATACCCAGTTCACACTACAAGACTACCGACGAAGTCAAATGTAAGTATCACTACATACAGCACCGAAAATCACTAAAGAAAACCGAAACTTAAACACAACTCCAAAGCAGATATGTTCAACAAAGCAGGTGCCCGTGCCACCACTCAGTCCTCGCCCCTCCCATCAAGCGAGGAGGGGCGCAAGTTTTTGTCGAGACCGCCGTGGCCAAACCTGGCGATCTCAGAGAGTCAGGCGCACACATGCACGCCAAATATTTTACGCCGCCCGCGCTCAGCACGCGCGCACCAAATGGAACAACCCCCAGGCTGGTGCGCTCACCAGGTTACAACACACGGCGATTCCCTCGAGGCCGCTGCGTTGTGAACAACAACAACCGCCGCCCCCGCCGCCGCGCGGGCGGCTGCCCTCGGCCAGAAGGACAAGGCGAGCGCGGAGGCGTGGAACGCCCCGTCACTCACGGCGACGCGCGGCACGTTTTGCAGCCGCGCGATGACATCAATTGGCCACGCAGCCACACTAAACACACATCACCTAATGGGACCAGGCCAGAAAGGGTGGCCGAGGTGGGCGCGTGGACGCGGAGCAAGTGCTAACCAGAAATAAAAAGGCAGACGAGAGGGGGTAATATAATCACTAATCACTTAATCAGAGAAGCGGACTGCGTGAGCAGAAAGCGGTAGGGTTTTAGCTACAGCCGCCTCGTGAGTCCGTTTCACGGGCGCCGCCGCCGCCACGGACGGCCAGGATTGACCGGGCAAAGCTCTGCGCGCCGTCCGATCCTCCCCGGCGACGAATAATAGCTCCGCGTTTGGTGGGGCACGGAATTATTGGCCCTCGAGCTCCAATCCCAATACCCCCCCTAACCACCGGGTGTGAGATGGACCCCGTACGCCAGTTCCATGAACCAACGTTACTAACCATGCTGCGTTACTAATAGTGGAGTACCATGCTAATGAAGCGTCATTCAAAAGTCTGATTTAAATCCCTCTTTGGTTACCCCATAAAATAGGAGATTAGAGGGGAAAACTTGCGGAGAAAACCACAGCTGACGACCAGATCCAACAGTTGCGAAGCGGGCCAAAACTGGAGTCGATTCGAACGACGAACTAACGTAAAAAAAAAAGACGGCGGAATTTGTAAAATTTGAATGGTGGAGGCTAAAAATAGGAAGCACTCAAGCACGGTAATTAGTATGGGCACACGAGGATTAACTAGTAGAGACGGTTGTACTTACGTCCGTCAGCGACAGCGTCGTCTTCCGTGGATGCCTTCCGCTCCGACGAATCTCCGGAGGAATCTTTTTCCCCGTCCAGCTCGTGGTCGCGGTTGACGGCGCCGTTAGGATCCACCTCCGCTGCTGCCGGATCCTGCGGTATCGGATCGTGCTGCGGCTCCGGTTCGGGATCGGCGGCGAGGGCGACGAGCTCGTCCATGGGCTCGTGGATCACCGTGGACGCGGCCTCCTCCTCGGAGTAGGCCGCGGCGGCGGCGGCGCGGGCTTCGGCGACGCGACGGAGCTCGGCTGTGACGTCGGCGACGGAGTAGAACTTCTGCATGTGGAGGACAGGGAACCAGTTGAGGCGGCGGCGGTGGAGCGCGGAGAAGACTGCGTCGTACTCGGTCCCGCCGATCTGCGCCAGGTGCCCGCACAGCGCGTCGATCACCGCGTTCGCCGCCGCGAACTCGCCGCGGAACCACCCGATCACCGCGTCCCTCGCCGCCACCTCCGGCGCCGCGGCCGGCGCCACCGGCGACCCCGGCCCCCCCGCTGCCCCTGTCGTCATCGCTCGGGCGATCGCCTGGCCACCACCCCCACTACCCACTAGTCTCTCTCTCTCTCCCCACAACCCTTCTCAATAATTCTCTACGCCGCCCCTCTCTACCTCTCGAAGCTTTTGTAATGGCGTTGAGGTGTTGGACGCTTTGTTCTAACTCGGCTTGTGTTCGCTTGGGAATTACAAGAGGACGGTGTGGTGAGCGCTTGTATCTCGGAGCGCTCTTATAAATACCCCGGGGAGGAAGCGGCCGTGGGTACCCGTAGCCAGCAGCGCCCCGGGCGGGGTGACGTGGCCAGGCTTAGCGGGCGCGGATCCGACAAGGAGGCGGCACCGTGGCAGTTAGTTAAGGTCAGCCTCGCTTTATAGGGTGGCCGGGTGCGCGGGTTGCGCCGACTCGGCCTAGGGGGGCGCGTGTGGACCGCGCGCTCCGCAGAACGGGCTGCGCAATGCGGAACATCGGAAGTCTGGTTCGTCACAGGCTCTTCGTCCTCTAACTAGAGTATACCAAGGGACATTCAGCCGTTGTACTATATTTTTACAGAAAAACAATTAAAAAAAGTTAAAAATTTCTTCGTATTTTTATGTTCAATCTACTATTATATTTTTGTGTTCTTGTATTGTTCTTACAATTCTGAGTTTTGTTTACGAGGTAATCGTTCAAACTGGACTCGCCAGCGACGGTTCCTTAACACGTTATCAGCACGACCGACTCTCCTCGGATCGAAAGTCAACTGTTAAAGAACGACACTCGTAGATCGAATCATTTTTCTAGATCGCTTTCAATTCCGCAATTGTTGCTTTCAAGATTGTTTTTATCCTACGATGCAAATCTGCTTTAATCTACCGCGAGCCGACTTGAAGTCGTCAGCCAAGCCGACCGGTGGATTGCGTATAAACAGTAATTGTGCATGAACAGTAATCGCAATGAACAGTAAACAACACGAGAAAAAAGAGTGCGGTTGGCACCACTGCCGCTCGACGCCACCCCCGCACGGGCCATCACCGGCCTGGAGTTGCACCACTACCCGAAGTGAACGCCGCTCCCGCACTGACCCTCCACGGCCTGGAGCTGTGTGCCGCCGCCAGAGTCGCCACCGACCACGAAGAAGTGGCGTCGGTCCGACCGCCCGGCCTTGCGCCACCCGCCGGCGCAACCCCGCCATCTGTTGCCGAAGCGGTCTGACCATTGCTCGGCCACGGCACCGCCTGAAGCAAAAAAGAGAAAAAAAAAAGAGGAAGGGGAAAGTGCCGGTGCCGCACAGGCGCACCACCACCTCGCCGCCCTGAAGCCGTATGCTCGCCAAACCGCCTGGAGCGCCGGCCACCTCGCCAAGTGAGCCGGCCACGCCCCGTGCCCGCTCGCCACCACGTGTGCTTGAAGCCGCCGTCTCGCCGAGCGCACCGCTCCACGCATCCCGAAGACGCTTCACCGTCGGTCTAGAGCCGGGCTACAACCACGTGGCGTGCTCAAGGTGGCGAGTGTCCAGAGAAGTCGGTGCGGACG
Source organism: Hsuehochloa calcarea (assembly GCA_036346395.1). NCBI lineage: Eukaryota > Viridiplantae > Streptophyta > Magnoliopsida > Poales > Poaceae > Hsuehochloa > Hsuehochloa calcarea. The sequence goes on along the minus strand of CM070602.1, from coordinate 18,096,356 downwards.
TCGTTGACCTGGCCGTGTGTCGCCCCCGCACGGGCGGCGCCGCCATGCACCCACCCCCCGGCTCGCCTGCAGCACTACCAGCGCTCCGGCCGCTGGCTCCCACAAGGCCCTCTTGTGTTGTGCTCGAAGCACCGCCACTATTGGATGAACAGGGGGTAGGGAAACCCCACCCCCACCTGCTCTTGAGTCGGCCGAATGGGCCTGGGCGCGTGTGGATCAGGTTGGGCCTGAAGACCAAATGGGCTGTGAAAATAGCCCGGCGGCCGAGCCAAAAAAAGGAAAAGAACATAAATCCCAAAATTTGCCAAAAAAAAAGGCCATCAGAAATTCTGAAAATTGTGTGATTTTTTTTTTCACATAACAGAAATTTAGCAGTTTAGCCTCTAGAATTGCAGAATTCGCCGAAAATTCATTTTCCATTAGAAAAAGGGCTCGGGAATTTATGGAAATCAAACCGCTACTCGTGAAATTCCTATAAAAATCATGTGCTCCAAACATTGCTCTAACTTTTTAAGGATGGGATATAGTGCACTCCAATCGTTCGATCAAGCAGTGGACGGTCCAAATCAGCAGTAGATGGTTCAAATCAGGGTTTGATTAAATGTGAAAATGGACGCATGCTTTTCAACCATGATCAACCCAATGGGTTGAAATTGATGATGCGCATTGTATGACTTTGCTGTCCACAGTGATTAGATGACTACATTAGCTCATTTTCGTCTGTGGATTAATTACGCTAGCAGAAAGTAATGGGCAATGGATCATGAATACTACATGCTAGCTCAAGTTACCTTGCCTATATGCATGGAAATGCATGTAGTACTAGTCCAAGTATCTTTTTACAGGACCCATCTGATAGGAACCTGAAGGAACAATTCAACAAGATGACCCCACCTGTCATTAAAAGAGGGACCTCGGTAAGAGCTACATGTAAATTATAAGATTATAAAAGAAAATAAATTCTACAGAGAACGGCCTCGGCAAGATCCCCTCACATCCGCCGTCCATTGGGCTACAGTGCGGGGGGGATTGGTCGGTGGGGGGAGGGGCCGAGAGAATTTGCTTCCGATCGGTTCTAGGATTTCCTTTTTTGATGGCTGATGAAGGCATGAAGCTAGCCTCCTCCTGCAGAGACCACGGCCTATTTTTAAACTAGAACAATATAGTATTGAAATTAGGTTGTGCTGCTTCATTAGTTTAATGCGCTTTTATATTAGCTCTGATTTGTTTCTGTTTAAATAAGAGCATGCACATCTGGTGGTAGGTGGATGGGCTGCCTCTGTTCTGGAGTTACCTTTTGGGGAAGCTTTTGCTGGAAACACAGCGGATTCACCTAGCCCAGCTATATGGCATGTGATCAACGATTTATATCATGTAACCAGTTTATATATAGGTCCCTTAACTTGAATGGACGGTGTGATGACACACATTTTGAGGATGTTTGATCAGAATTTGATTATTATAGGTGGGGTGCAAGGTGGAGGGCCGGATCGCTCAAAATTCGTGCGAAATTTTAATGACTTGCCGTGTTCTTTTTATATTGACAGCCCCCATTAGCCATATACTTCTTGATCGGTTTTGCGACAACGAGAGTACGGGACTCCGTAAGGTTTCCCTTGCATATGTACTTACTAGGTGATAGGGAAGAGAGCTAGGTTTGGTGTACATTGCGCATGAAATGTGAAAGATTTTACCTTTTGGGAATGGAAGTCCAACCAGGGCTTATTACGCTTGCGGCATCATTAGGTCATCAAGCGTGGGCGCACATTTTCTTTCTTTCCGTTCTGCTGGAAGAGTTGACAATTTATGTTATCGGTACATTCTACCAGTAAGTATACAGTGATAATATAAATTAAATCTAGTTATTATAGACTAAGGGTATAATAGATTTTTCTTTGTATTTATAATTTTTTGTAAGAGCATTATGGACTTTTCCAACTAGCGTTGTATGGGCAATTATAATTCTACTGGTTGAGGAACCGTCACTGGCGATACCTCGTAAACAAACTCAGAATTATGAGAACAATGCAAGAACACAATAACAAAATAATAAATTGAATACAGAGATGTATGAGAATTATTACTTCTCTTTATTTCTCTTCACGCGATTAACCTTTTACAATAACTAGTACCCCCTATTTATAGACTTAAGACCCTACTAGAGATTGGGATGGGGCACCCATATATGGACCGGCTGCTGGACCAAGCCCATGGTTTCCCAAAACTCCCCCTTGGACATCCATCTTCACATGTTCATGTCCCATCAAAACTCCATAAAAATTCAGTGGGAAAAATTTAGAGAAAGAGTACAAGACACACGTTCTGCTGCGTTGTACGAATTGCCTCGTTAAAAACCTTAGCCAAAAAACTTCAGAAAAACTCGTAGGGAAAAAGAGTACAATCCACCTAATTTCATTTAATCTCTAGGATTTACTCTTTGGGTACTCGATCTTCATGATCAATTTTCAATAATGAGCTCGTGAAGATCCCCCCTGAATTATGCACTTCTCTAAGTCTTATCATTCCAATTCCACGTATGCACCTTTCAAAGCTAGATGCTGAAAGTGACTTAGTGAATAAATCTGTAAGATTTTCACATGACTTAGTATGTAGTACTTTAATTTCGTCCATCTTTTGTAATTCATAAGCATAGAAGAATTTAGAGTTGATATACTTTGTGAGATGACTCTTCACATAGCCTATCTGCACTTGTGCACCACAAGCTGTATTATTTTTATAGATAATAGTGGGGGTTTATGTGGTATTCAATCCACACGACTGCTGGATGTGGTGAATCATCTGGTGAAACTAAGAACATTCTCATGAGGTTTCGTACAATGCTATGATTTTGAGTGGTTCGTCGAAGTAGATACAAGACTTTGCTTAGATGATTTCTATAGAATTGCAGTTCCACCACATAGGAATACATAGCATATTTGCGACTTGGCTGTAAACGGGTCCGACAGGTACCCGACATCTGCATAGCCATTCATAGACATGTCTTTATTTTTTCTGTAGAACACTTTGCTTCCTTTGAGGTATCGGAAGATGTCCTTCATACCCTGCCAATGCCTTTTGGTAAGTTCTGCACTATACCTTGCTAATAGGTTCACGACAAATGCAATGCCTGATCTAGTACAGTTTGCTAAATACATGAGTGATTTTATTGCACTTAAGTATGGGAATTCCGATCCTATGACTTTCTCCCCCTCTTCTCTAAGTCTGTACTGATCCTTATCTTGCTGCAGGGTCTCATGACCATTGGCATTTTCGAAGAGTACGTCTTTTCAAAATCAAACCTTTCCAACGCCTTCTAAGTGTAGGTTGACTGATGTACTAATATCCCTTAAGGGGTATGCTCAAGCTGCAAGCCTAGGCAATATTTGGTTTTACACAAATTATTCATTTCGAACTCCGACTCCAGGTAAGAGCCTGCTTCCTTAATTTCTTTCATGGTTTCGATGATATTAAGACCATCTTCATACACTAAGATTATACAAAATCTATCCTGAGATCATCGTATAAATACCCATATACAATCCTCATTATTCGTGTAACCTTTCTTATATAGAAAGTCACTTCAAGCGATTATACCATATCCTGTCTGATTGCTTAATTCCGTACAATGACTTTCTTAATTTTACACTGTACATATTTCTATTTTCTCAGTCTTGGTTCGGGACAGGGATACATTCAGGTACATTCATATAAATGACTGAATCCAAATATTCCATAGAGGTATGCAGTTACCACATCGATCAATTTCATTTCTAAATTTAAGCTAGCTGCCATTGAGATTAAATATTTAAAAGGTGGTTCCGCCTATGACTGGGGAATATGTTTCTTCATAATCATCTCCTGGACGTTGAGTGAAACCTTGTACAACGAGCCTTGCTTTATGTCTTACAACTTCATTATTTTCATTTCTTTTTCGAACAAATACTAACTTATGCCCTACGGGGTGCATATGGGGAGGCATACGACTTACGGGCCCAAACATCTTTCTTTTATTTAGAGATAATAATTATGCTTCTATTGCCTTCTTCCAATCCTCCCAATTTGATCATTTCTTATATTCAGCAAGCGATGTAGACTTTGGATCAAGATCGATGATTGCAATACTTTTCTTTGCAAAATCAATTTTGACATTGGTTATTGTCTTGTTCATAGATTCTCCCGTAGTCACATAATTTATAACTATTTCTTCATAGGGCGATATTTCTAATGGTTCTATTTGCTCATCGCTGCTTCCAATTGCGGGGGCAAATCCCTTTAATTTTTTAGCTTCGATGTGTGCGCACATATCCATGTTGATGTCTCCCTCCGTGGGAATATTCAAATCTGGTATGTCTTTCCTGAAGGTCCCATACTATTATCAGGTCTTAACTGCCTCCCCTTCCGGTTCTGGAGAACTTCAGTGATCGGCTCTGTCAAGTTCTTTTTATCCTTTTTCACCAGGCGTCCATGGTTACTTCGGATTCGAGAGGCCAGAGTTCTCGTCATTTCTGAGGTATTAGGACGGGATTAGGGATACCTTCATTGGTATTTCAATTCTCTCCAGTGCATTGCGTACAGGCATATGCGACTTGGTCACACTCTTCAAATCACTAAATTGGTTAGACAGTTTATTCGCTAATGTTTGCAAATCAATTATCTTTTGGAATTTAATTATCTTCTGTACTTCAATTATCTTCTAGACTTCAATTATCTTCAGGACTTCAATTGTCTTCTAGACTTCAATTATCTTCTGGTCGTCTCTATTTGCTTCACTAGTGTGCGGGTCATGTGCACTGATTTCAATTATCTTCTAGACTTCTCTGTTTCTTGATATTTTTCATCAATGGGTTGATTTCCTTCCCCTAATGACGGGAAATGATCATAATCAAATATGCTATTAGTGAAGCGAGCTGCATGCAAATATCCAGTTATGGGTCCAAATACCTGATTATGAATGTTGTCTCATAACCAACGTATATCTCAGACTTTCAGAGAGGGCTCATTTCAGTTCATTGTGGCGGCGGTATAGGTACATAAACCTTGCAACCAAACCTTCGTAGATGAGATATTTTTGGTGCTGACCCTTACACTAGTTGCATAGATGAATGGATGTTATATGTGGACGGTCTCAAATTGATGAGAGTTGCTGCGAACAGGACTGCGTGTCCCTAACATGTAGTTGGTAAATTACAATTCTTCAAAGTGGTCGAGCAAAAATTTAATCCTTTTAATTAATGACTCTATTAGTTCATTCTGTGTGTGGACATGCGGTACGGAATGCTCAACTTTAATTCTCATTTCCATGAAATAATCTTCAAATGCTTTTGAAGTAAATTATCTGGCGTTGTCCATTCTGATGGACTTCACATGATGATCTGGGAAATTATTTTCAGTTTTAATCATTTGCGAGACCAGCTTTGCAAAAGCATAGTTTCTCATAGACAATAAACATATGTGCGACCATTTCGTGGAAGCATCGATGAGCACCATAAAATACCTAAATAGCCCTGTCAGGGGCTGTATAGGACCGCAAATGTCTCCCTGGATATGGTCCTGGAATGCAGTGGTTTCATTCTTCACTTTCAGAGCAGAAGGTCTAGTAATTAATTTCCTCGTGGCACATGCAGGGCAAACAAAATCTTCCTAATTCAGGAAATTCTTTTCATTGACATTATGTCCTTGTGAATTGTTAATTATATTTCTCATCATCTTAAGACCTAGGCGACATAATCTATCATGCCAGAGATATAAAAGTTCAGAGCTTCTAAATACGGTTTTAAGAGCAGTATAGGCTGTAAGTGTCTTTATATTAGTGTAGTATAGCCTAGTTTCATATGAAGAAAGTCGTTCTAATACTATTTTTCACTTTCTTCACGCTTTGTAATGAGCATATATTCCTTACAATACTCTTCTTCAATCTCTATATGGAAACTGCTAACGCGAATATCCTTGAGAGTTATAGTCGATCATGGGTATAACAAGGCTTCTTTAATGACCGAAGTTGTGCCCATCGGGAGTATAATTGTGACCCTTCCTGAGTCTATTATACAAGTATCGCTACCCACGATTGTCGTAAGACTACCAACATTCTTGCTGATCGACTGAAAAATTTCATCTCTCTCAAGGTGGTATTCATTGTGCCGCTATCTGCTAAACAAACTTCCTCCATTGGGCGCCACACACGTTCTAATATAAGGTACTTTATTAATATGCAGCCGGAAGTAAGCAACACATAAATAAAATATTTCAGATATCAGAACATAACTTGTTATTATAAATACGAGAAAATAAGACTTGCAGAACTCATCATAAGAATTTAATATGTTGCCCTCCTAGAGCTTGCAACCATTATTCAAAGTTCTATCACAATCACAAACTGTAAGTGACTATAAAAAGATCAAAGTACGATGTGTGCACTAGATCGAATCGGCAAAGTATGTAGTAACTTCTGTCTGAATCTGCTCCATACTGATCTTCTCCTCTTGGGCAACTACGGCTACGGCCGCTGCGATGTTCAAAGGAGGGGTGATGGGGGTTGCTACTGGGCTCTCCACATCCATGAGTGCAACTAATGGTTGTAGATCCTCTATGATTGTAATGACGAGGTGTGTCTTATGCTGTCCTTTGCACTTCTTCTTAGACCGGAAAGTATCAATAACGTCTTGTGACCCACGACCTTACCCTTCTTGCCCCTCTTCTCTGTGAGAGCTTTTCTCACCTTGTAGCTACTAGCATTAGCTTCATGACCAACATTGCTACTAGGCGGCTATGAGATGCAGTTCTTCCTTGGAACATCATCATGAGCTTTCACAACTTGCATGATGTTAATCAATTCGGCATACTCCTTGTAGCCGTCTTGACGATAGTTGCGTGCGGATTGCACCACATTCAGGCAAAAAGGAAGAGAGAGTCTTCTCAATCTTCTGCTCATCCGTGATTACCTTATCACAGAGTTGAAGACTGATACAATTCTGGCCATGCTAGGTCAGTTCTTCGAACTCCTGGTTTATGATGCCAGTCATCTTCATATTAATGCAAAGTGTTCATAAGATTACTACTAGTAATCTGCATAAAAATGGTTGCAGAATTCCAATAGCTATCATGATTTATTGCTGTTTTCAATGATTAAAAGTAATATAACAATCACAGATAATTAAAACATCAAATACAATACATAAATTGCATAAAAATAATAATAACAAAGTTAAACATGCTTCAAATGCTCAAACCGATTCAAAAAATTGAATTCTCGATTCCCTTTTCTGCTAGAAAATGAATTTTCGGCGAATTCTGCAATTTCCAAGAGCAAAACCGCTAATTTCCAATTCTAAGAAAATTTCTCGTGTAATTTTAGAAAAATGCGAAGGCTTATTTGCAAGTTTCTGGATTTTTCCTCTTTTCCCCTATCTCTTTTTTTTCTTCTTTTCCCGGGATTCTTTCAGGTCGGCCTCTTTGTTTTCGACCCATCACGGCCCAGCCCAGCCGGGTCGCGAGGGGGTGCTAAGGTTCCCCCCTTGCCCCTGTACACTGGTGGCGACGATGCCTGCATGCTGGTGGAGCGACCAAGGTGGAGTGCAGGTAGGAGCCGGCGCCTTGGTCGTGTGTGGGCGCGGAGGAGTCGGCGTGGCACGCGGTGGCCGGTGCTGTGGTTGTGCGAGACCGAGATCGGTGGCCATTCGGGGCTGTCGCCCTAGCGCGGAGCCCGTGTGGGTGCATTCGAGAGGGCGGTGGTGCAGGCGGCCGGCGCAGAGGTGTCGTCGTGGCGGCGACAGCCACGGCGACGCGGCGCCGGGCGGTGCGCAGCGGCGGCCGGCGGCGTGCATGGCCATGACGGCTCGTGGTGGCACACGGCTTGGCGGTGTCGTTGCGGCGAGATGGCGGTAGCGAGGCGGAGCAACAACCGGCGGTGGTGCGGCTCCAGCGGTGCGGAGGCCCGTCGCGAGGGCGGCGTCTTGCGGCTATGGAGCGATGGCTCGCGACGTTCGGCGCGGCGGCGGAGGCGGGCGGGTGCGGCGACAACCATGCGGGTCTGTGACGACGCGGTGCAACCGGAGCGCCATGCGTACCAACAGCATCGCGGTGCACACATACAGCCATGCGTGGCGGCGCGGCATCAGGGCGATGCGGTAGCGGCTGCAGGCCGGGCGACGGCACAGTGGTGGCTTCACGCGCACGTCGGATGCGATTCGGCCAGTGGAGGTGGCGGCGGGCCGGTCGGCACGACGACATTTTTGTTGTTGTTTACTGTTCATCCAAAAAAATATTGTTCATCCGAGCACTGTTCATGCAATCCACTGATTGACTTGACCAGCGACTTCAAGCCGGCTCGCTGTAGATTAGAACGGATTTGCAATTCACAGTGAAATCATCATCTACTCTTTCATGCAATCTACCGATCGGCATTGTGCCGGTGACTTCAAGTCGGCTCGCGGTAGATTAGAGTGGATTTGCACGTAGAAAAAACCAATATAGAAAACCAAATATGTATAATTGAAAGCAATATAGAAAAACGATTTAATCTACGAGAGTCGTTGTTCGACGGCTACCTTTCGATATAAGGAGAGTCGATCGTGTTGATAACGTGTTGAGGAACCATCGCTGCCGAGTCTAGTCCGAGCGATTCTCTCATAGACAAACTCAGAATCGTAAAAACAATGAAAGAACAAAAGAATAGACTAATAAATTGAATACAGAGATGTAAGAGAATTCCTGCTTCTCTTTATTGCTATTCATGTGATCAACATTTTACAATAGTTAGTACCCCCTATTTATAGGCTAGAGACCCTGTTAGGGTTTGGGATAGAGCGCCTATATATGGGCCGGCTACTGGGCTAAGTCTCTGGTTTCCCAACACTACTCACTCGAGATTTTACTATTTATATTACTTGATATAGTATAATTAAATCATAACTAATTTGAACTATTAGATCAAAGAGAACGAATGACCCGTAAAAAAAAACTCATACGGTATTTAGCTCTCCCCTAGTGGAACGGTTAGTGTGGCAGTATGAAAATGTCATGCGCATCGTGGCTAGTTAATTAGTAACTCGTTATCTAGACTTTGGGCAAGAGAACTATTACGTGTTAACAACTGGTTTAATTTTAAAAAAATTCTTGTGATGTTACCATTGCGTGAATTCACCAATAGTAGGGGTAAATCGTATCTGAGGAACACAGAACTTCATCTGGTTTGAATCTGAATATTATATACTAAGAAATAAACCAAAATAAACTGTGAAAGCGCAAGGCTCGAACGACTTAAGCCAAGCCACTGATTGGCCGTGTTTTTATACGACTAGGGCTGCATAATTGGCTAAACTAATGGATCTAAATGCACAAGTTTGTCTTTTCATTCGAAACTCAACTCAACGACAGGCAGTCGAGATATCTTACTTTAGCGTCCTGATGAACCATAATGCTCGTTACCAAACACTGTTGTTATTTTTTTTTTCTTTAAGAAGATTTAAAATGGTCCACGCGTTGAGCTGACGGCCCTTCTCATCATTTTTTTTTTCTCTCCCATTGCATTACTTTATACAGTTTGATGATCTGTAGTTTACATTTTTTTTAATCTTTTATGGAGCATATATATATATATTTACATAGCAATGTGGTCCGAAAACGATGCTCATGTATGAATGTGAGTAAATTTATATTCGGATTATATTACAGTTGACACATGGGTCCCGCATAACGAGCTTAGGTTTAGTCAGACCAGCCATTGTATACTAGTAGCTAGTCTGTATATATACCATCTAGTGCATCCTAACATTTGGTGCATCTCCGAGTATACTATGCAATTGGTTGTTCTATCATACTAGATATGTTCTCGTCTGTATACAAATACTAACTAATTTGAACCAGGAGAGGTATTTTCTTGTAAAATTTTAAGAGAGCTTTTGGATATTTTATGAGAGAAGGATTCCTCCGTTAGGA